>JAUTXW010002359.1:2682500-3265000 GCA_030620095.1 Kuschelorhynchus macadamiae | reverse complement strand
CATTCATTATATATATAAAATTTTAGATATACCATCGCATTTCTACAGCTCGCGGAATTCTTTACCTATATCTGATTAAGCATAAATATATATATATATATATATGGCAAAAAATATACGACTTTGGGTAATCAGTTTTGTGCCCTGTTGTAAAACTAGATTTAATCTGTGGGCGCAACAATGAGTAAACATAGCTAAAAGCTTTTCCTTTATTTTGGGGGTGAGGCGCGGCCTCAGAGGCCTACCCTGACGAGCCGCCACTGATGTTTAGTTGACAATAGTCGTAGAATTGCACCAAATTTGATTGATCTCGAAATGTACGAAGTATCACACACGAGCAGTTGCTGACCCTTTGTATTTCCCCCCGAAGAAACCAGTTATCGTGAAAAAATCACCTTCAACATTTTATTCAGATCTTTGCATTTTAGGGTCCCTAGATCTGAAAAAACATGTTCTCCCATTTCCGGAGTTGTGTCGTTCTGCCTGTACGCGGCATTGCTCATAATTGATTTAAATTTTAGTCAAACATACTGACTAAAAATTGGTAGCCTTACTAAATGTAGAAAAAAAATATTAATTAAGAATTGTTTATGGAATAGACCTCAAATAATCAAGTGATACATTATTAATTGATGTGAAGCTTTCATAGTGCAACAAAATAGCAGCCTAATAAAATGTTCAATTTTAATACAAATTCAGTACAAAAAAACTACTTATCCAATTGATTTGAAATCTTGAATGTATGTCTAAACATTACGGCCTAATAAAATGTTTCAGTATTCGACAAAATTACATTTCCTAAAATGAAACCTTTTATTAATGAAAATAACAAATAAATTTATTTTTTATAAACTATGTGAATAAAGTTATAAATGCTAATAATAATAAAAATAATAACATTAATAATAATAAAAATAATAACATTAATAATAATAAAATAAATTAAAATAATTAAAAACGAATAAAAAAAAACTTCAAATTTACCTTTCCCCGCTACAGACAAGTAACAAATTTTATTTTATTATATCGGGTGTAATTGAGATTGCTTTCCTGCTGTCATGTTGATATTTTTTAGCCAATCGAAACGAAATTTGGGATGAGTCTTGGGTTATTAGAATGATAATTTTTGATGTACTTGGCAGATTTGTGCGACTTCTGGTTTATCCGATATTGACTCCAATTTCCCCTTTTTTTAATCAAGCACCCTGTGTATTTCCATATTTTTGGAATCTTGACTTTTTATACATAGTATTGTTGTGTAGTGTATGTTCCCAATGTCCTATTTTTTAGATAAAATAATGCAAGAACATCCAAAGTGTTACGACTTTTATAATTATATTAGCAGTAATTTCATACAGAACTACTCAATTTTTATAAAAAAGAAGAAAGAGAAAGTGAAAAATCGGTGTTAGAATGTCTATGAACATTGAAGATGAATAACTGAAAAATGAAACGTGAGCGAAAAAATTTGACTTCGTATTCGTCAGCTGGATCCCAAAATCCACCTATGTACAAAAAATCACCAAAATCGGCGGTGGTGTAAAAAAGTAATAATTACCCCAAAGCTTACTTGATTATTCGCCCAAAAGTCGGAATCGCCGTACAACAAATTGCACGGAGGAACGGGACCCTCCACAAAACAAATCGAGGAATGAGAGAATAATGAATAGCAGGCTTTAAAGCAGCAGTAAGGTTCAAACTTAAATTAAGATAAAATAAGAAAATCAACGGTATCGTTCTTTGCTCAGTTCATTTTCGCTTACATTTAATTTATTTTAATTCTTGAATCAGAAATGCGCAGTGAGACTAACTTAAATTATATCTCTCCTTAAATACGTTCAGGGCGTTTTCAAATGCCTTTTCCACTGAGACAGTATTACCATCTCTAGAATCCACATGACTTTTAGTAACCACAATTTTAGTTACTGGACTGTCAGCACTTACAAATGTATGTTGGGGTTCTGTATCCACATTGGCACTGGCACTGTTAACAGAGTTGCTTACTACCAAACCTTCCCTGTATTTTAAAAGATCCGCCTGATGCGCTGTCAGACCAACTGTGTTAAATGTTGGCCTATCCTCTAGGTGAGTTGAAACCACATGTTCGAAATTGCTGTTAGCAGGCGTGTTGTCAATATGCCTAAGTGGTTCTAGAGCACTAGGTACTAAAGCAAATCTACTTTGAGTGTTTGGGAAATTACCATTACTACTCCAGTGATTGTATTGTGTTCTAGAATCATATCTATCTTGACCATTGACTTCAATTGTCAAATCTCTAAATTTGTGAGGAGGTAAAGGCCAAATTTTTTCATAGTGGTGGACAGTGGGAGTTGGCAAAATGTAGTGCTGAACTTCTACATTCCTATGTAAGGGTCTGATGGTTGTACTTTGGGCTATGTGAGTTTTAACAGGTTGAAAGTATGAGTAGGCTGTCCGTGAAATAGGCTCACCAGTAAACAAATTGATTTCTTGTGAGTCTTTAGACTTGGGTTCTTGAACTAAATTCAGTACAATATTATATTTCCTTCCTTCAAAGTTATTCTCTTTTTGTACATTCGTGGCTCCCTTTAGGAATTGTTCTATCCTTGCATCCGGAGCGGAAGTCGATGTTGGCACTACTCTGTTACTAATCGCTTTTCTTCGTTCATGTAAATCTCTTGAACGGGCAGCTAAATAAGCTTCCATATGGGCTTTTCTGGCAGCCTCAACTTCTGGAGTATACAAAGGCATGTCGTTGTTTCTAACAAGCCTGAACCCATCATGGCCTGCTGTATATTCTACATCGTGGATTTTTCCCTGGTTATCAAGATATGAATAGAAGCCTTTAGCTGTACCATCTTTATCTTGAACTTGCAGATCAACGGCATTATTTGATCCATATGAGTATCTGTAATTGCCGTCTGGTGACTGCGTATGTTCTTGATACAGAATCGGATCTAAGTAGTCCATCCGAAAGTGAAGTGGACTCGCATGAGTACGAAGTGTGTAAAGAAGTACCACAACCTGAAAGAATATATTGATATTAGTGTATTTTCTTACCTAAGTTCTCAATTAATAATAAAAATATACATTAAAGCAAATTCATTTAAATGCAACCGATAAATTAGCTTTGTAAATACAATGTGTAACAAACATAAGGAAACGGCAAAATGTCTCTGGTACCGCTTACCTATATTTGAATCGGTCATTTTGAAAAGGGGTCACATCCACTTTTTTGACATTTTCATTTTTTGGCGAATTAACATTCAGTATACCTAGATGCATCAATTCCCGATGAAAACGGGTCATCTTTCAAAATTCTTACCGCCTATACACCCCACACAAAAATCAGTTCATTTCGAAAACGGGTCATCTTCTGGAGATAACCTCTTCTCAAAACGAATCGTGGTTTGTCCCCCACCGCCAACATTTTATTATTTCGCGGATGATGCAATCTATCCAGTAGGCGTAATTGTTCAGACGTGTTTGTTTAGAGGCGGTTTACATATCGCATGTCAAAATGTCGTCTAGTAGTGAAAGCAGTGAGACATCTCCTCCTACCAAACGGAAGAAAGGTGTTAAAAATACGAACAGTTATAAGCAAATTTCGATTAAAAACGCAAAAGTTACTGGAAAAGAACACCGTAATTATGCAGGCAAACTTATAGGTCCACGAAAAACTGGAGAGCCATGCCGGTAAGTTGAAATGTCCCAAATTTAGTATATTGTGCCAGTCATGCCCCTAATAATGGGACCGAAAGAAGAGCTTGAACATCATTGATTAGTATCGAATTCAAGCGATTGACCGGTTGGTTCAGTTGACATTAACAATGCATTATACAGGGTTTTCCCGTATATTTTAACACCTACCTAGAGAGTTTATTTGAATAGATATCGAAATTTCGTAAATATAAAAGTTGCAGGGTTTTTTATGAATCGTCAGAATTTGATAACGTAAATGCGAAAATATTTTCGGAAATGTCAAATTTTGACAGGTTGATAGTTTTTTTAAATGGAACACCCTGTATATTATCACGAATTCTTAAAGATCTTCTTTTTCTGATTTCAAATATATATACTTTTAATACATTCCGTGCATTAGTTTTTGACATATAAGCGTTTAAATATTTAAAAAATGCTAAGTTAATTTCCGCTGAAAAAAGTCAGCCGTGATCAAGGAAACGATGTATTAAAAGTATATATATTTGAAATCAGAAAAAGAAGATCTTTAAGAATTCGTGATAATATACAGGGTGTTCCATTTAAAAAAACTATCAACCTGTCAAAATTTGACATTTCCGAAAATATTTTCGCATTTACGTTATCAAATTCTGACGATTCATAAAAAACCCTGCAACTTTTGTATTTTCGAAATTTCGATATCTATTCAAATAAACTCTCTAGGTAGGTGTTAAAATATACGGGAAAACCCTGTACGTCAACGTTTAAAATATGGTTATCACTTGAATTCGACTTAAGTTGACGGTAACTGTGAATTATACTTTTTTTTTCAGCTGCCCTCGTAAATGTTTCTTGTTAGTATCTAACGATATAATGGATCAAATGATAGAAAAAATCAACAACTTGAAATCCAAAGATGAGCAGAATATTTTTCTTCAAGGCCTAATAGATGTAAGTACGCCAAGGAATTGCAATAAACGAATGTCTGAAGACGAACTTATCACTAAAAGTAAATCCAAAATGCACAAATTCAAAACAAACACATTTTCTTACCATATTGAGTGTAACAACCGCCTGAATGTTTGTCGTGCAGCTTTCCAGTCTTTCTACGAAATTTCGAAAAAAAGAGTTGAGCGTCTCTCTTCTTTGAAAAGTCAATACAAAACACCTCAAGACAAACGAGGAAAATCTGCTGGTTCTCGAAATAAACTGATGCCAGGTGAAGTTTGCCAGAAGATCCATAACTTTATTGACAATATTCCAGTTAATGAAGTGCATTATTCAAATACTACCAAGAAATACTTATCTGCTCAGCTCAATGTTAAGATAATGCATGTCATGTTTCTGGCCAAGCATCCGGAGTGTCAAAATGTCAAATATAAGTTTTTTCTGAAATACTTCCATGAGAACTTCAACTTATCATTCGGTCGCCCGCAGATCGATGTCTGTTCCAAGTGTGAGGAGTTAGGTGTAAAATTGAGGGACCCTCATCTGAATGAAACCGCCAAGCGAGTTGTAGCTGCAGACCTTATGGTACACAAGAGGAGAGCAAAAAAATATTTCACGAAAATCGACGAAATTAGAAAATTGTCCAAAGAAAATGAAAAGGTGGCTGCTCTATGTTTTGATTATATGCAAAACCTACCACTTCCATTTTTACCCGTACAAGAGGTCTGTTACTTTCGGCAGTTATGGGTAAACGAATTTTGCGTTCACAACTTCAGTACTGAAAAAGCAACTTTTTACTCCTACCATGAAGGCGAAGGACACAAAGGCCCAGACGAAGTTTGTTCCTTCTTAAATGACTACATTAACAACAAAATTCCCGAAAATGTAGAAGAACTGCATCTATTCTGTGATGGATGTCCGGGTCAAAATCGGAACAACACCATGATACGATATCTCTTGGCTCTTGTAATGACAAACAAGTTTCAGAAAATCACAATCTACTTTCCACAACGAGGGCACTCATTCAATGACTGTGATAGGGATTTTGGCACAGTAAAAAGGAAAATTCGTCGCCTCGACCGGATCTTCTCTGTAGGAGAATATGAAGACCTAATCGTTTCTTCATCTACAAGCAATAAGTTTGACGTAAGACATGTTACTCACGTAGATATAGCTGGATTCAAACAGTGGTGGCCGGATTTTTTTAAGAAAAAAGTGTTGTCTACACGAAGTCTTGGCAGACAAGTTCCTAAAGAGGAAAAAGTTAGTTTCACTATCAACTCCTTTTATGAATTCAGCTTCAACTCGGAAAATGTGGGTGTCGTCTTCGCCAAACCATACATTGGCAGCATTATTGAGGAACGTTTTCTTCTTCTGAAAACTCTACAACGAGGCATTTCGGCAATAGTGGTGCCCGATCCTTAGAATTTTCCTGCCTATCAAGGAAAAGTTCCGATAAATGTAAAGAAAATTGAGGATATAAAGAAGCTTCAGCAATATATTCCAGATGAATACAAGGCATTTTATGACACTATCTGCGAATGGCCCACTACCACCGCTGAGGAAACGGAGGAAATTTGAAAAATGTTTTGTGTTTGTACTAAAATGTATTCTCCACCACTTTTTTGCCTAATAAAAACAATATTATTTATATGCTATTTTGATTTTATATACTTTGTCATTTTGAAAACGGGTCATCTCTTTTTTCAAAAATGGCAGTTTATAACCACTTTTAGAAAAAAAAACATGTTTTTATTGAATCGTTCTCTTAAAAGTTCATGTTTTGAGGCAAACAATACCTTACCACAGATTGTTTTCAACTAGTATCACAGATAGAAAGTTTTTTATCTCTCCTGTAAAATTTAAAAAAGTAGATGTGACCCCTTTTCAAAATGACCGATTCATTTAATGAAAATATGCACACTTAGATATCAAATTATGTCAGACCCAATGACGAGTTCCACATTGCTGCCAAGTTTATCGTTTTTCTGTTATAAAAAGAACTTTTTATTTTAATAGAACACCCTATATTATATTACTTTTTTAAAATCTGAGTAAAATTTTCAATACTTTTTGTTAAGAGCACTTGCTAGCTAGATTTTGCAAAAATAAGAGTCTAATATCCATAATTTAGTGTTTTACCTTTTATTAAAATACCTATACACAAAAAGTTAGGTGATATGTTTGACAGTGCCAGTTTTGTTGGATGGATCGTTTAACTAAAACCCAAAGAATTGAAATTTTAATTATACTGGGTTATGGGGATAGAATGCGAAACCTACACGATGTTTATAACATTTTTAATGCCAAATATACTAACAGAAATCCAATAACTAAATCTACTGTATGTAAAATTAACAACAAATTTCGTAAAATTAGAAAGGTAAAAGATGCTGTACGTTCTGACAGACGGAAAAGCACAATAAATCGTCTTGCTACCAAAATACTAGCAAGAGAAAACAGCGTCTCAAGTTTAAAATTAGGTTGTAAAAAGACAACGGAAACAACACAATATAAAAAGAAACACCTAATACAACAAAAAATAAATTAATGAAACTAAGTAAGATATTAAGGTTAAAATGTTGTTGATTTGCGACCTGAAAGTACGCAAAATACTGTGGGAAAACATTTAATACATTGAAGAGAATGCCAGTTTCCTCGATTCGCCTACATTTGATTCCATTTGCTCCTTTAAATCCCCGTGGTCGGCTTTACTTTATACACAAAATTTTTAAGGTGTCCCCACAAAAAGTAGTCGAGGGACGTCAATTCCAGAGACCAAGGTGGCCACTCTATTGTATCTCTACGTCCAATGCATCTTCGAGAAAAAACATTGTCTAAATATTCCAAAAATCAAATTTAAATTATTAATACACCAAGAAAAGTAAGGAACTTACGGTTATTCAGAAATAGTTCTGCAATAGCAGGGACAATTTTTTGTCCTTAAAATATTCAAATATCTTTCTCTATTTACGGTCTCTTCCATGAAGAAGGGACTTCGAAGAAAAAATAATTTGATTGACAAAATTTAGATTGGTATTGCAACCTTCCATCATAATTTCACAAAATTCCAAGTGCCTAACATGAGTATCAGAGATATCTTGCATCAGAGTTGTTTTGTATGGACGAAACACTTCTCGGTTTTTAGAAGTCGGTCTACAGACATGAATGAGACGTCATTTTCTCTTTCTAATTTTCTGGTAGACTGCGGATTTTGTTTTAAACTGATCAAAACATTTAGAGCTTCATCACCATCTGTTGCGCTTTTAGGTTTGCCAGAAGGTACAGCATCTTTTACCGTTCCAGTTTCACGAAAATTTTTGTTAATTTTACGGCTCTTGTAAAGAATTTTACCCATGGAATTTGACAAATTTAAAATATACATTTGAATGATTACCTTTTTTAATAATTTCTATACACAAACATTTATGGATGAACCTCTTTTTCAAATTATATCCACAAAAACTAAGGTTTCAGAAGGCACTAAACTAGTTTTTGGCGTATCGCTAAAAACATATTTTTCACAAACTTAATTTATGAACTACGTAAAATATTGATTATATTATAACGCTCTATATTGCAAAAAATTGTTATTTCTAATTAAAAGCTAAAAGTAATATATTAAACATTATTAAGTTGCTAGTTTGCCATCTTTCGTAGTTGCATGACACATAATACAGATTACAGCTGCTAGATAAATAGAGAGCAGGAGTGTCGCACATTGGATGGAAATCCACTGTGCTGCGGATACTATGTTGACAAGTTTATTTTATATATGACCTAAATAAATTATATAAGAAAAACGGAATACAATTTTTTAATTGTGGTGTTGTAACACTCGGCATCGCCTCCTGGGCCGATGCCCAATGTTAGACTTCCGCCAGTAATGCACTCCGCTGTTGATTATTGTTGATAGGTGGATCGGTAGCAACAGGAGTCCGGAGGCACTAGGTGGATTGGTACCGAGTTAACACCAGGTTAGGTGTAGGCATCATCGTTTAAGCCCTAACGTAAATGGCGAATACCAGCGAAGTGCATCACTGGCGGAAATTTAACATTCGGCATCGGCACAGGGGTGCCAAATGCGTTACTGTCGGGAGACAAACATGAAACGTTTAAACTCATACAATACTGTAAGTTTGGCAACAATGTAAAATAGCCTTTTTTGAAAGTGTCATTTTAAGGAGTATGTCGCATTGAAATGGAGTGAAAATTTGGAATTTCTTTTTGGTTTTGTTAATAGAAAAAGTGGTTCATCCATTTCTTTTATTTTCTTCAAGCAGTTAAGCGAAGGTAAACTTTCTATTTTATATTCAATTTTACTTACGGTTTACTTGCAGGTTTCGTACTCTATCCCCATAACCCAGAATAATTAAAATTTAATTCTTTGAAGTTCAATTTAACGATTTATTTTTGTAAATCAACAAAACTGACATTGTCAAACATAGCAAGTAACCTTTTGTGTGCAGGTATTTTATTAAAAGGTAAAACCTTTACTTAGTACATTAGTATTTTAATTGGTCCAATATCTATAATTTTGGCAAAAATTCTTCACTTTCATAGAAAGTGCTCTTATTAAAATGTATTGAGAATTTTATGCAGATTTTAAAAAAGTAATATAATATACGGTGTTCTATTAAAGAAAATAACTTTCCTTTTACAACAGAAAAACAGTAAACTTGGCAGCAATGCAGCCATTGTATCCGGCATAATTTCATACCTAAGTGTAGATATTTGCATTAAATTCGGGTAACCGGTACCTGAGCTATTTTGCCGTTTCCTTATTTTTGTTACACGCTGTATTTTTAGAAACATAAAAAAATTACCCTAAAATTGTGTTTTTTAGGATGAAGTAATTACTTAATAATTAGGTAATTTAATACGATATATATCATCGCTGTGTGTCTCATAAACGAACATATTAATTATGACATTCTTATACCGACCATAGATTCTTCCAGTCGGCAATATAGTAGTGGAGAAAGGAATAAAGTGTAGATAGACAACACAGACTACATTATTTAATAAATATTGCTTACATATGTATAGCTAAATCTACAATATCAGACACAGGGTTTAGTCGCTGCGGAAATAAGTTTTGCTTTTTGCCGAAAAATTATATCTTTTTTCTAACTTGATAAGCCACCCTCTACCCATTATAAAAAATTAAGAACCTATTAAATTATTAAAAAAATTATGATTTGTTACAAGAATTCAGTTCAAATATTTTAATCCATTTTTGAATAAGTGAAGGAGCTATTATGGTTAGATTATACTTAAATATACAGTGCTAGATTTTTAAAACCTGATATAGGCTAACTTCTTTACTCAAAGAGACAGACATATAATTCGAAAAGCAAATTTATAATTGTTGGCCCCATTAAAAAAATACCCGAAAAAAATGGTGTAGTGTTACCGGATTAGACAAAAACTCTTTTGTTGATATTTCAAAATTAGATTTATGATAGTTAGTCCAATTATGAAAAATTAAAGAAAAAAATACAGCGTCGCTGGAGTAGGCACAAATGATATAAAAAATGTTTTTACTAGTTTTAGCTTAATAAATTAAACGTAATATTTCATTAAATCTTCAATGATGTACTTCTTGTATTCTTCGCATTTACATTTGCCTACATTTCAGGCATTTCATTATAAATTTATCGTTGTATGGACATTTTCTGATCATTAATAGAAAGCGAGCAGTAATATAGATTTGGATTTTAAAAAACCCCACAGAAAACAGTCCAAAGGTAGAAATCGAGCGACCTCGGATTCCAGTCGACTGGTCCTCCTCTTCCGATTAACTTTGCAGGAAGTAGCACATCGAGGAGGTATTGTCTAACTTGTAATATAAAATACTGGGGAAGTACAAGGAATCTCTTTCATTTAATGGAAATACGTCAATAAAAGTTTCTAAATAACTCTATAATTCCCACCAGTTATATTTCCATATACGAAGACGTGCTGCAAATTTATTTTTGTACATTCCACACCAAACGTTAATCTGTGAATTATTTTGTTTCCTCCGATCTATGGCCCAATAAGAACTGGTATCAGACCAATATCTATAATTTTGTCTGTTGAATAATCAATTTAAATGAAAAATACACTTTTCGAAGTTGGGCTGTCGCCTTTTTTTTTGCAAAAACTAGGCGCAATATTCCCTTTTTCTATCGAAGTGGTCGTTGTGCAATTCTTGGCCACTAATTATCCTATAAGGATGAAACGTGCAGGAGTGTAAGGTTCTCCACACTTTCGCCTGAGTGCAGATTATTTCTTGAACAATTTTATTTGCAGACATGCGGATTTTCAAGATTTTGAAGATGAACGTTTTCTTCCATTTTAACATTTCGGGATCTTTATATTTTAAAAATTCTGGATTTGGGTAAGGTTTATCTGGGTGTCTCCAACCACTAATGTGTAAAAAAAATAATTCGATTCTCTCTTGAGGAGCAATTAGTTGCATTTTGACACAACACTACAATTGATTAAAGGGTTACTGATAACCCGCAACCTAGAATTTTGTCTCCAAAGGTAATGGCAGGTCGTAAAACAATATAGAGTCTAGTCGCATGAAAATACCTGATTTAGCTAAAAAAATTAACCTTTCCATTTTATTGTTAAGAATAGAGAGAAGTATATAATTTTACTAAAAAAATTTCCAGGTGCAATTTAAAAAATTATATTTTTGTTTCAATAATGTTTATTAATTGGGCCGACCATTAATTAATATGATTTTCAAATCATACGTCTTTTTGAACAAAGAAGATAGCTGCTTAAACGTAAAAAAGACTAGGGGTTTTTTGATAACTGCCAAATATTTTTTCAAAATAAATTACTTTATTAAAAGTTACATGAAACTGTGAAAACCGCATCTAAAAATTTGAAGCAATTCAGAAGTTACAAATTTTTATTTTAATAATTTTTCATAATTGGATCGATCACTAATAAATCTGATCCTGTTAAACAAGTCAAGTCTTAAAAGATTTTAGGTGCTAGTGGCTCTAAAACAGCTGCTTTAATAAAAAAAATTTCCTCTTCATTTATTATTTATAATAGCGAGATATATTGAATTTATGCTGCTTTAATAAAAAGTTTTTTTCAAACATTTCTACCTTTTGTTCCTATCCGGCATAACTGCGAAATGTAGCTTCTATCTTCATTTATTATATATATATATATATATATATATATATATATATATATATATATATATATACTAAAAATCGAATTTATTCTCAGTTATGCCATTTAAAAAAACAACGTTTCTACCTTTTGTTCCTATCCGGCATAACTGCGAAGTTTTTTTCATAATTAAACTAGCTTCTATCTATACGCTTTTGGAATTATATATATATATATATATATATATATATATATATATATATATATATATATATATATATATATCTTTAAGTGAAGAAGTTAACCTTTGTCAGGTTTTAGAAACTGTATATAACGCGTAAACACCCTACCTTTTTTATAAAATGTAATAGCTATTTATTTTATTATTATATTGACTAAGCACTCAAAATGGTATGTAAAAAGTAATAAACATAGTCAGGTAAATAATAATTAAAGCAATACAACCAGTTCAACTTACGTTCATGATAATCCTTAAAACATCAAAAGTACATCAAATTAATACATTTCTAAAGAAATAACAATACAAGTAAAAAAAGATCTATAAAATTCGGTGTTTTTGTTACACCTACAAAAAGAATATATGTTACTAAAATAATCATAATAATAATTAAACAAAATCCTGAGTATTAACCAAAAATAAAAAACAGTTTCTAAAATCAAGAAGCAACAGTCGAAACATTTATGAATCGTAACGTAACTTAATACGTGGAATGAAAACATATCGCATAACGTACTTATTTAAGAGTTTAGCAGACCGGAGTTATAATTTGGACGCAATTATTAAAAAGTAAAAAATAAATGGTCAACAACAAAAAGTAACAAAAAAATAGCATAATTGATCATGGATATATAATTAACGAAAACTTATAACACAACGTACGACACAAGATTTCGATTTTATATTAAATCAAGAATTCCATTCACAAGTTCAACAGGTATAAAATTCTCCCGGGGGGGGCAATGTATTTGGTTATTCTAAAAAAATCTATTTAAAGTTTTAAATCTACTCATACTATAATAGAAAAGACTTATTTTTAGTCATTTGTAAATTCCTAACGCATCATCTACAACAAGGTTGACGATAATGTCAAAAAAATTGCAAAAAATAAAACACAAATCTGTCATACACGTAGACGACAACGAAGAATTAAATGAAAATTATCGAACACACACGAAAGAAGATCTATCTGAATATAAAAATTACGGGAAAGATCGACAAGTATCTTACTCTGGCATTTTTGGAGAATTTTAAAATTATAAACGTGACATGCTTGTCAACTCATTAACGAAATTACTATGTGCTCTTATGGGTATTATTCAGATGATTTTCCTTTGGGAATGGAAGCCGACATGATTTTTCAGTATTTCAGTAGAAAAAGGTACAGTTACGTTGCACAATACCCTAGTTATGCTAAAATAAAAATCTCTCATTTAATGTTGTTAATGTTGTAATTATAAGTTTTAACTGGTTATTAATATTAAAGTTGTCTTTTCACCTAAGTAAATATTCCATATTTTTGAAACTTCATCTATGTTTTGCAAAGGCTATTCTTCTTTGCCTGCAACCATACTAAACTTAAAATAAAGCTTTAATATACTTGTCTTAATATACAGGGTGTACTAAATTAATTGCCCACTTTTGCTGACTAGTTTTTTACGGGAGCTACAAGCTGATAAAATTAAAATGTGTAGCATTCTTTCTTGTGATTAAAATAGTAAAAATAAAGAAAATCCATAGAACGTTTCTGATTAAATTTAAAACGAAATATTTTTTAATGGAACACCCTGTATATTCTTACTGTTTCGATTCAAAATATTGTGCTGAATAAAAAAGAATATGCAGTACTGATCTAAAATTAAAAATAACCGAGTTAATCCTATATTTTACTTTTAGACAAATAGGCTGTGTCAGGGGCAGATCCCACTGACACGTAGCAAAAACTTATGTAGCTGTACGGGTTATGTTATAAAATACAAAATGCCATTTGTGCTTTTAAGAAAATGTGATTAGTTAAAGACGTACCTTGTTTGGAAAAAAAACAGTTTCTGTGCACTGGAACAGTATGAACAAATGTTAACAGGACGTGATCTGCCAGACAGAAGATATGTTCTGAAGTTTTATATTATATCAGTTTATAATAAATCAAGAAATAAAAATATGTGTGAGTATACCTTGAAGTATTCAAAGTAAACTCTACCAGATATTTGGTGAGGGAAAGTGGTTTAAGTTTATTAACATTTTGGAGAATCAAAAAAGGGAACATAAATTTGTACCCTATAAATATCGACCGGTTTAAACATTATTCTTTGGATACCGAAATAATTTTTTAAATTACATTCTTTGAAGTGATGAGGCCAACTTTTCAAATTGGGGCATGTTTAATCGTAAAATGCACTAGTAATCAAGAGGAAATTTATTCATCGCCCATCCCAGAAACCCGCATATGCAATTCAGTATTAATGTATGGTGTAGTCTAATAGGCATCAGCAAAATAATTGGGCTAATATTTTAGGAGGGTACTTTGGCAGGCAGAAGATATGTTTATATGTTGTCAGAATTACTGGAAGACTTTTGGGACGATGTTAGCTTAGAAGCATGCAATGAGATGTATTTCCAACACGATGAAGTTCCTTCTCATAAGGTTCGTGAAATCACAATATTGCTTGACAGATCTCTTCAAAATAAATAGATAGAACAAATGTCTGACTCATTGACTACCAAGATCTCCTGACATAACTCCATTGGACTTTTACTGTTGGGGTTTATGTCAAATAAAATGTCAATAAAACGAGATTTGCGAACTTAAAGGAACTTCAAGCTGGTATTGGGCTTATTAACTATGACGTATTAAACTATCGATCGTTTTTATTTCTTACTTAAATAAATACTAATAAAAACTTAAAATAAAATTTATATTTTAAAAATACATAGCCTTTCTACCTTGAAGTGAAATATAGGAATACCTAGGTTATTTTGTAACTTTAGGCCAGTAATGTATATAAATTTTTTTATTCAGTAGAATATTTGTGAGCAAAACCGTAAAAAATATTAAATTTAATCAGAAATGCGATATTTGATGGCTTTTCTTTCTTTTACTATTTTAATCACAATTTAGTTAGCAATAGAGTCCACTAATTTGGTAAACCCTGTATATACGGGACGTTCCTGGTAACCATGAAAAAATTTAAAAGGAGGCTTAAATATATATATTAGAATCCAGGGAAGCTCAATGCACAAAAGGTTAAGAATGTCTGCTCTACAGGGTGTTTTGGCATCCATACACCATAACAATCGGAATTTGCCATACACTCATTTATATAAAATATACATTCTACTTAAAAAATTCCCTAAATTAAACTGAAAAAAAAAGAAACAAATAGGTAAAAAGGTTAGGAAATATAGTGTACGTTATATCCAGCTTAGAGCGGTATCAACATCAAAACTACAATTAAACTATAAAATCGAAGTAAATAAAATTAATTAGAAGAGTATTCTGTCATACTATAATTAAATTTAAGTGAGTATTCTGTTTTTTAGTGTGGGTGACTCGTTAGAGCTACAGTACCTAGCTTTAACTGAACCCCTTGTTCAGGATGTCTTACGAAAGCAGTGCCCGATTTTACTTTCCTATAGTTTAGCTAGAATAAAAATTCAAATATTCTATTTATGTAATTTTTTCAGGCTTATCAGAAATTAAACGTCATATAAAAATCTTATTTTTGATTCTTTTACCCAGAGTACTAGAAGATGTTGGTTGGGGTTGTGGGAAAAATTAGGTTTTAAAATTTTACTTTCGGTGTAAGCGTAAGTGACAACGGAAGCAACATTTTCGTACGTATCCCTATGAAATTCAAACACATATTGATAGAGCCCTTTGTCCAAATTATATTTTTTTCAGGATATTCGAGTTTGAATTTTACCACAGTCTACTATTCCAATAGTAGGCTATGGTAATATTCAGACTCGAATATCTCGACCCCTTAAAAGATAAACATATTAATTTATATATTTTTGAAATCAGAAGAAAGAGCTCTAGTTAAACTTCTATGGGATGTCTTTTCCGGTTAAACCGGAAGCAAAATTTAAATTCGAATACAATTTTTTTTCCTACAACTCCATATTCATAATTCTCTAGACGTATTTTCTTTTTCAAAAATCAGATTTTCCGCCTTATTGTTTGTATCTTATGTTCAACTGTTTTTTTGTTGAAAGATGTCATATTCCGATAACCTGGACAAAAACTAAATAAGAAAGGTTTTTGAATTCTTATTCTAGTTAAACCATAATATACATCACCCCTAAAAACACTTCCAGCTACGATGTTTTTCATTTTGTAAGCCGGGACTATTAAATATATTAAAATAAAGGGCAAAATGAAGAAGTAATTAGTGGAATTTAAAATTTATGTTAAAAAGTATAAATTGACTTTCTCAATGATAGGTTCAATAGGTATGTGCATATTTAGTGCACATTTATAATTTCACGTAATATAGTTTTTGCAAATAATTATCTAACGATTTTTTGAAAAAAAAAAACATAACTGGTGTTTACTTACTGCAAGAGTATTCATCCTATTTTTTACCTGTTTACACATCACTAACTGATAATACAAATGAAATCTGAAGTTGTAATTCAGGAATTCTTACTTACTATTAAAAATAAATTAAATAGCCAAGGTTTTGAGTGGAAATGAGATATGCATTAAGGTAATTTAAAAACTTGTTTGTAAGAATTTCATTAGCAATTTGCATGAGAACATGGCCATAATAAAGTAAAAATGAAATGTGTACCTCTGTAGTTACAACTGCTCAAAATATTGAGTGAGGTTATGTTGTTGGGTTAGGTTAGGTGTAGCTTTCTATAAAAATACTAATAAACTGAAAACATTTAATGCTATTTCACGTTATTTGGACAGGTTGTACAATTGTCTGTTAAGTGTGTGTAAATGTATTTTTTGTAATAACGTGCTTTTACTTTTTTGATTGATGAGATCACGAATGAAAACTACAGGTTTTTCTACAATAGTATATCTGCGTAGTTCCCAATAGCCTAATAAAAAATATATTAGATCAGTAAAATTAGGGATAAATTTTTTTACTGTATTCACTAAAAATATTAGTAGAATATTTGTGGACACAAAATCTATTTTATTTGTTAAGGTATCATGAAGACTGTTTAGCGACGAATTTTTTATATTAATTTGTTGAAAAATGATCACCTATAGAAAGCCAAGAAGTGTGCCTGTTATTAAATGCTCTTGTTTAACTCGGTTTCTTCGTATGTCTGTCTTTCGGATTGTAATCCATATTTAATTTTATTGACAATGAGCCGGTAGGTAGCTATAAAAACTCCAGACAAAATATCGCCGCTGTGTTTGGGCTCCTTGGATTTGTCTTTACAAGTACTATAAACTTAGGTGAAGTGTGGAGTCTAATGATGGAGCAAGAAGGTGGCCATATTAGATCTTCATTTTAACAAGTCTTCTTTGATCTCGTATTTTGAATAAAATTTAGTAATAAACAGATAAATATGCACAAGTGAATATATTAAGGCAGATAAACAAATTTTAATGCTAAAAGTATAAAATAAAATAGACGTAAACAGTATTTTTAAAAGCTTTTATTTACAGACTTTTGCACTACAAAGTAAAAAATAATATTTAGCCAATGTTAAATAGTAAATCTCCAGCAGAAACCCATCCCTCATTGATTAGAAGCGCAAGAAATACATACCACATAAATCTTACGGAAACACAGAATTTTAAAAAACTTCAATTTAAAAGCTTAAGGTGTAGGACTTCATCATACCTGAAATAAAGACTCAAACTTTTAATTTAATTTTTTAGAAGTTTTGTTTTATGTAAGTTTTATTATATATGTACTGCTTGCGTCTTTGATCAGTGAGGGAGTTTTTCTGTAGCTTTACTAATTACTTTTTAGTGTCATAGTTTAGAAAGAATAGCTTGTTGTTAAAAAGATTTTTTACGTTTTTTATCTTATAGTTTTATTTGCATAATTTAGTGCTTTAACCTGAGCAATCAAATTCTTGTTGCTTTTGTCAAGCTTATTGTTAAAATCTTCGAGTAACACATCGTCTTGCTTTTCTAATATCATCACAAAACGCTTTCATATTTTTATTTAAATGACTAATAGATTGAAGATTGCCTTTAGCTACATTTAAAATTTAACTTAAATCCGGTTTGCACATTCTTAAAGTATGTTTTTTGTGTGGCACCCAAAATCTTCACGCAAGACATTCACGTAGACCAATTTTGATATTTAGCCCATATAGTATATTAATAAATAGAATATATATGGATTGTTGTACGACTTTAAACAAATACCTGATTGAAAAAAGATACCGAACAAACACATAATTACGTATATTCTCGTTGTTTTTTTGGTCAAAATAAGTAATTATTATTTGCTAAAAATGGATAAAAATGCGCTCTCACACATCTTTATCAAAAGTTCTTGGCCGGAAAAGATATATGTATAATAGCAGAAATATATAATTTCTGCAGGTGCAAAACGGCCTAAAAGAAGAATTGCTTTCGATTATGTCACAGGGTACCCTCCTGCGATCATGATTTCTGGGCCTCTACCCTCATCAGGCAGGCTTGTACCCAGGGAGATCTGAAATAACAGATTGCTCGTTATGACAAAATCGAAAACGAAACGTCTATCATACTGAAACAGTACTACATTTAACTTGTAGCGAATTTTTATCGATTTTTAGTATCTACTCTCCGCATGATGGTGCTAGTGCATGCTTTTTAAATTACCTACGGGTTTGCAGCCGGAAATCACCGGAGCCCCGATAGGTGGTGCTAAATGTTACATTTAACTTGTAGTACTGTTTCAGTATGATAGACGTTTCGTTTTCGATTTTGTCATATCGAGCAATCTATTATTTCAGATTTCCCTGGGTACAAGCCTGCCTGATGAGGGTAGAGTGTGACATAATCGAAAGCAATTCTTCTTTTAGGCCGTTTTGCACCTGCAGAAATTATATATTTCTGCTATTATACATATATCTTTTCCGGCCAAGAACTTTTGATAAAGATGTGTGAGAGCGCATTTTTATCGATTTTTAGTATCTACTCTCCGCATGATGGTGCTAGTGCATGCTTTTTAAATTACCTACGGGTTTGCAGCCGGAAATCATCGGAGCCCCGATAGGTGGTGCTAAATGTTACATTTAACTTGTAGTACTGTTTCAGTATGATAGACGTTTCGTTTTCGATTTTGTCATATCGAGCAATCTGTTATTTCAGATCTCCCTGGGTACAAGCCTGCCTGATGAGGGTAGAGGCCCAGAAATCATGATCGCAGGGGGGTACCCTGTGACATAATCGAAAGCAATTCTTCTTTTAGGCCGTTTTGCACCTGCAGAAATTATATATTTCTGCTATTATACAATTATTATTTGCTTAATATTTAGCTAACTACTTTGTCAGTAGTTACCCTCAAAATTATATTAAATTTATCTAGGACTACCTTTTAAATATCTAGGCGAACGAGGTATTAGTAATGCTTTTTTATATTTGTTTTTAAAGGGTTGTATAAGAGCAACACAGTTCGATACCGCCCCACATTTACCATCTAATTTATTACCGAATTTTCTGAATGAAATAAACACTGACATCACCGGTTAATTGAATAGAGAAAAATTTGTTAAGCACAATATTAACGAGTAGACCGTAACCAATAAAATGATTTAAATAAACTCTCTACACATATTATTCCACTGTATGTAAGTTAAGTTACGTCTAACTGTAAAAATTTAATTTAAAAAAAAATGCTGCTCAAAAGTAAAGAAGACTATACATTTTTTTGTCTCCTGCCAAAATGTTTTTTCAAAACTAGATACGTTATTAAAAGTTACATGGAACTGAGAAAATCAAATCTAAAAATTTAAGCAATTCAGTATTAATGGGAAAAACATTTTTTTACAGTTATCAAATTTTTTTCGTAAATTAAATTATCTTATTACATTTACCTTGAACTATGATACCCGTTTTCAAAAACTAAGGGAGTTCGGGAATTATGGACAAAAAAGATTTTTATTGGCAGATTTTTTTAAATAAATTTCAACAATAAAACTTGCATGGAACTGTGAAAACTATTAAAGTTCAAAACTCGCAAGGAGAAAACGATTTAATTAAATAAACCACTACATATTACATAAATCTGTGAAAACAGTATTTAAAAATTTTATTCAGTTAAAAGTTACGAGAAAAAAATACCATTTTTTTTTTTTGAGCTGTCAAAATATTTTTCTCATAAAAATTCACCACTGAAAGTTACATGGAACTGTGAAAACTGTTACTAAAGTTCAAGACACACATGGAGAAAACGATTTTCTGTTAAAATATTAAAAACAAAAAATAAGAGGCTGAATAAATCTGTGAAAACCGTATTTATTTCAAGCAGTTTTTAAGTCGTGGGGAAAACCAATTTTCTTTGGAAAGTGCTATTTTTTTTAATAAATTCCCCCTCTAAACGTTATGTACAATCTCCTTATCTATTACTGAAAACCCTAAATCGATATTTTTAAAACATTCAAGAAACTTTCAGTAAAAAAAATAAAATTCCGCCGTTTCTTACCCAAATCTTCAAAATGGGTATATTATATCAAAATATTTCACAAGGAAAAAATTACCCCCCCTCCATCGAAATGAATTTCTGGCTACGTGCCTGTACCCCAGAACTTCAAGGCCTACGTTATATTTAAAATAAAATTAATGTTGGTCATTAGCAGCGAAAACTATCAAAGGTGAAACAAGTAGCTTTTGTGCTAAAGCGATTAGCTGCAAACTTGTAACGCAGTTTTGTTCCTTTTTGCCTCCTCATTAATTTTGTCCTAATGTATTTTTCAATATAAATAGTTTTTCCGCGAGCGACAGCAAAAAAATCAGAAATTGAAAATTTTTTTTTTTAAAAGCGGATACTAATGTAATTTGGTTACAAATTTTTTTGAATATATCGATCTCTAAAGATTTTTTCTCTTATCTATACTCTTTTGAAATATTTTTTCATTTGTCGAAAACTTGAACTATTTGGCCACCAGAGGGCGTTCAAGGGACCCTTGTTTTTAACCAAAAAACGAGGTTTAAAATGGTAAAGAAATATTTTCCACACTTTTCACTACACCTAATGAGATATTTCATTTTTTTCGACAGTTAGGAAATTCTAAAAAAACTTCGAGAGCCCCAAAAGGTAAAAATATACCAAAAGTACGTTCTGATACACCGAGGATGAATACAGATTTTTTAAAATCGAGCAAACGCTTAATAATCTCTTGTCGACGTCGAGATTTTACAATAATAATTTTTATCAAATATATCATTTCCACAAATGTTTACGAGTAGTTCAATATATAACAATTATTATCCTAAATAAATATTCTCATAATAAAAATAATCCGTTAATGAGATCACAAACGGGCCGCCACCAACGAAGCTACTTATGCATCTATAATATTTGAAATAAAATACAAAAGCAAACATAAAACCAACGGATATTACCATTTTAATAGGTTTGGAACATTTGGAGGCATTAATATGCACAAAATAAATGTTGTTTTAAAATAAATAAGCCAACACAATATTGGTAATATTTTACTATTAATTTTTCAGATATTCGTGCTCAGCAAATATTTATTTTTTGTTCTAAAGCTATGCACTCATTTCTCATATGCACATTTTATAAAACAAAATATAAACCAGCATAACTAACAGCACATTCAAAATATTTTTTCCTAGGTAATTTTTAAATTTTGGCTGGAGTGCTTTTATTATAATTACTTAACTAAATGTGCAAATATAGGCAAAAAGTTCATTAGTACTAATTTTATTAGTTTTATGGATGGTAAGAAAAAGCATGTAGCAAAGGGTCGGCAAAAATTACAATTTGCGAATTTAAAACTCTGTTTAAAACATGAGAAATATGGGATGGCAAACAAGAGATTTTTATAAATTATGGAACAGGTTAGTGGAGAATCTAAAATGCCCTAACTCACAGCCCCTCTAGATTCGCCATTGGTACAGGTTTATTAAAACTTAGTAACAACGTTGTACATTTTGTGCCGATTTGAAATCTCGGATATTAAGAACATTCTCGAAAGTAGCAGAAGAAAAACGACGTTTACGTTAAAAATAACGGAAAATGAGGGACAGTTCAGTTCCTAAGAATACTCTTCATTCGTCTCTCGTAAGTTCGACAGTTCTTAGCTCCAATGTTTCGTTTTTCAAATTTAGCATCAGTTCAGATAGCATGGTCCTTGGTTTTAGATTGTGGTAAACTGAATTACTCCTACGAATGCATCAGGTATCTTCAGAGATTTTCACTGCACGAGAAGAAATATGTAAAGAACCTAGACATATTATAGGATGACAGCTATAGGACAATACAAACAGATTGAACTAACAAAATTGTACGGAAAATCTGCAACCTTATCAATGACTTAGATTTACCTGAACCAGAGAAGAATAAGTTGAATTCAAGTTAATCGAAAATTTCTCATTTTTATGCACTTCGAAAAATACTAGTCAGTGTACAGGGTGATACCCTATAATGTTACCCACCTCTAACTTTCTTATTATTGAAGATAGAAAACAATTTAAAAAACTGGTATGTAGGGTTACTGCTAAAGTTTTTGCACACACAGAGAAATCAAGTTTGCCTTTATTAATATACAAGGGGGAGGAAAAAGTTTTTAATGTATTTTTTAAAATGAAACGCTCTGTATATAATAGCATTTTTTGATTTTACTAAAAATTTTATAGTGTAAACGGTGGCCCAGTGGAAACATTTCACATTTGATTATTCATATAACTTGTTATTGCTGTTACGTTACTTTATCTATATTAATATTATCAATCATTTAAATTGTAATTAATAAAATTTAAGTGAAACAAATAAAATGTCTAGGAGCTGTTTTGTTTTCCCTTATTAGGGAGCTTAAAATAGGGAGAAGGGGTCCCTCAAGATTTCACCAAATCTCATTTGAAAGAAGGGGGTCATAAAAATCTTTCGTTAACTTACATTTCAGAGAAGTGGCACATTTTTATAATATTTTGTGTTATAAAATCAAATTGTAAATCTCACGAGGGAAGGAGGGTGGCAGGTCTCGCCAGCCTTCTGGAGGAGTGTGAAATATTTCAACGGATCAAGTTATAATAAAACGATTTGTACTTTTTGCTCTATATTAGAGGACACGGGACACGGATCGAACGGAGAATGTCAAGCCTTTCACTTTCAACTGTCAATATCTCCAAAAGCACTTACGCGAAAATTTCAAATACAAAATATTCATAGAACTGTAAGTAGAATCAAAAATACAATTACGTACAGAGTGTATTAATATATAATATGAAACGTAAATATTAAAAAATTGTAATTTGCAATGAATTTCTCGTAAATGAAATTACAGAACAGGAAACTCTTATATTAAATATATATATATTAAATATATATATATATATATATATATATATATATATATATATATATATATATATATATATATATATATATATATATATATATATATATATATATATATATATATATATATATATATATATATATATATATATATATATATATATATATATATATATATATATATATATATATATATATATATATATATATATATATATATATATATATATATATATCTATATATATATATATATATATATATAATTTTCAACTTTCTTCTTAAACCATATTCCATATTTAATGAATTTATTTTCTTTCTTGGGTATAGGTTTGGTGAAATTAATGGTAAATTTTTTTTTTTTTTTTTTTTCCTCCACTAGCTCGACGTTTCGCTTCTTGTTTGGAAGCTTTTTCAAGAGCTTTTTATTTTATTTCATCTAAAAATTTTATGAACAGATAAAACTAGAACATTTTTTAAATTACAGTGCGTTAAAATGTTTACAATGTACACAACAAACAACATTCATAAACCCTGTTACACAATAATTTATACATTCAAAACTCATAATAAAATAAGACATTTATAGGTAAAAGTTCTTTAAGTTAAAATAAATATATGTACTATACCTTGGAAATAGCAACAATTCAGGTGAGCATTTTTAATGTTTCTAACCGATGGACAATAAAATCATAAATTCCAATTTATAAAAACCTATTTTCTTGGCATGTTTTTATTCTTTCAATTATTAAAAACGTATATATTTTATTTTATATAGTGGATGGTTGAAAACATTTAGAACTCCGATGTTTACAAGTGTTGTTCAAATTGTAAATTATAATGTTGGAAAGTTGTTATTAAAAATTTTGTTTTTTTGTTTTTTTATATTATTTAGTGTATATCAGTTAATTTTATATATTTATTTAATTAAGTTATGATAAATTTGACTTAGATTCTGAATGTCCTTCTTATCATTTACTACATTAGGTTCTTTCTTTATTTGATACATTTCCTTGAAAGCTAATTTATGATAATTTCGATCTTGACATAAAATTTTTGTTTCAGCAAAGTTAAATTCATGATTTTCGCTTTTTTCGTGTTTATGTAAGGCAGTAGATGCGTTCTTTGTATATTTATGGCCGTTTAAACGATTTTCTAAATACTGCGTTGTCATGCCTATGTACTTTTTTGGACAATTTATGCAGGGCACAGAATAAATAACATTCGATCTTTTCTTTTTTGGATTTTCACTCTTTAGAGGGGTGTATAGGTTTGTTAATAAATTGTGTGATTTATGGCATATAATTATGTCATATTTAGATAATGTGTATTTTAATTTTTCTGACAAACCATCTGTGTATGGCATTGAAATGAATCTAGTGTTTCTTGTACTATTTTGTTTGTTATTCTGTACTCTGCTATTATAGAATTTATATGTTCGTTGTTTAAAAATGCGTTTTATTTGTTTTAAAGGAAAATGATTTTTTTCTAGGATGTCTTGAACTTTTTTTAGAGCATCTGGTCGAAATTCTGGAGAAGTGAGAGCAATAGCTCTATCAGTTAGTCCAATTATAACACTGTTTTTTTGAGATTTTGGGTGGTGGGAATTAAAATTTAAGTAACGACCTGAACAAGTTTTTTTTGTAAACCATTTGGTTTTGATCTTATTTTGGACCTTTATTAAGGTTAAATCAAGAAAATTAATTTCGTTATTATCTTCTAATTCAAAGGTAAATTGTAATTTCGGATGAAAGCTATTAAATTTGTTAATAAGGTCTTGAATTTTATTTGACGGGACAGTGGTGAGACAATCATCCACAAACCGTTTGAAAAAAACAATTTCAAAATCTAAGTGTTTAATGACTTGTTCTTCCAAATGTTCCATTACTAATTGTGCTATGGTGGACGATATTGGGGATCCCATGGCACAGCCGTCACGCTGCTGGTAAAAGTTATTTTTATATTGAAAATAGTTATTATTTAATGTTAAATTTATTGATTCTATAAATTCGTTGCAGGAGAGAGTAGTATGTTCTTTAATTAACGGCCATTTGTGTTGAATAATTTCCGATACTAAATCATTTGGAATGTTTGTATATAATGAAATTACATCCAGAGAGATAAGTTGGTAATTGTCTGGAATATTTACAGTGTCGATAAACTTTTTGAAAGAAAAGGAATCTTTTATATAATAATCGTTTCTACCAGTAACGTTTGATAAACATTTCGACAGATACCTAGACAAATTGTAAAACGGGGCCTGAATACACGAAATGATTGGTCGAAGGGGTATTCCAGGTTTGTGTAGTTTTGGTAAGCCATATAATTTTGGTGCTGTTGCATTGTGAATTATTAATTTTTTTGCTTCTAGCTCACTAAGTAATTTTTTGTTTACTAATTTTTTTATAAAGTTGTTATTTTTCACTTGAAATGTGTTTGTGGGGTCAGATCTTAATTTTTTATATGTTTTTGCGTCATTTAAAAGTTCATTTATTTTTGTATCATAGTCTGTTGAATTCATGACCACAGTTTTGTTACTTTTGTCAGGTTGTAAAATCGTTATTTGTGGATTAGCTTTAATAAACTGTTTAGCTTTGTTTAATTTTTTTTGGATATTTTTTTGCATTTTATTAGTTTTTATTTTATTTTGGCTAACTTTTGATTTGTGATTTGAAATAATGTTTACAACATCAGCCCGGATACTGTCTTTTTATTTGATCAGGTTTATCATAAATTGCTTGTTCTACTGAAGCAATATATTCAGCATAAGGTAAATTTTGTTCTTTTATTATTGGAAGTGAAAATGTTTTCCCTAAGGCTAAAACTTCCGCAATGTCACTTGGAATTTCTGTTTCAGAAATGTTTTTCAACCATTCAGATGTATTTATTTCTATTTCATTATTATCGTGGGAAATTAAATTACAGAACTTACTGATGTTTTTGCTTTTTACAAAATCAAACGTTTTTTCGTATTTAATTTTTTCGAATTTTAAAAAGTTATTTAACATATTTTGCGGTATATAGGTCTTTGCTTGATTTATTTTTTCTTTTATAAGTATGTCTAATGCGTTTATGTTTCGAACAGTTTCGGTTAAAATTAAGTTTAAGTTTTTTCTTTGAGTGTCTTTCAAAATATCATTAAATTTATTTCCAAGGTAAGTACCTGAGAAGCTTATATGTGGAACACTAAAGTTTAAAAATGTTGGTATAACATTTGCGTGTTTACATTTCAATAAAAATATCCTTCGATTTTTCTGTTTTGCTTGTTTATCATACGTTGTTGATATTGTTTTCAATATTTCCATTGGTATATTTCCGTAAGAATTCCTAATCTCTTGGAAAAAAGACATTGTTTTTATAGCAGCTTCAACCCTTGCTAATACATATTAATTTTCAACTTTCTTCTTAAACCATATTCCATATTTAATGAATTTATTTTCTTTCTTGGGTATAGGTTTGGTGAAATTAATGTTAAATTTTTTTTTTTTTTTTTTTTTTTTTTTCCTCCACTAGCTCGACGTTTCGCTTCTTGTTTGGAAGCTTTTTCAAGAGCTTTTTATTTTATTTCATCTAAAAATTTTATGAACAGATAAAACTAGAACATTTTTTAAATTACAGTGCGTTAAAATGTTTACAATGTACACAACAAACAACATTCATAAACCCTGTTACACAATAATTTATACATTCAAAACTCATAATAAAATAAGACATTTATAGGTAAAAGTTCTTTAAGTTAAAATAAATATATGTACTATACCTTGGAAATAGCAACAATTCAGGTGAGCATTTTTAATGTTTCTAACCGATGGACAATAAAATCATAAATTCCAATTTATAAAAACCTATTTTCTTGCCATGTTTTTATTCTTTCAATTATTAAAAACGTATATATTTTATTTTATATAGTGGATGGTTGAAAACATTTAGAACTCCGATGTTTACAAGTGTTGTTCAAATTGTAAATTATAATGTTGGAAAGTTGTTATTAAAAATTTTGTTTTTTTTTTTTTTATATTATTTAGTGTATATCAGTTAATTTTATATATTTATTTAATTAAGTTATGATAAATTTGACTTAGATTCTGAATGTCCTTCTTATTTAAAAATTAAATACGAAAAAACGTTTGATTTTGTAAAAAGCAAAAACATCAGTAAGTTCTGTAATTTAATTTCCCACGATAATAATGAAATAGAAATAAATACATCTGAATGGTTGAAAAACATTTCTGAAACAGAAATTCCAAGTGACATTGCGGAAGTTTTAGCCTTAGGGAAAACATTTTCACTTCCAATAATAAAAGAACAAAATTTACCTTATGCTGAATATATTGCTTCAGTAGAACAAGCAATTTATGATAAACCTGATCAAATAAAAGACAGTATCCGGGCTGATGTTGTAAACATTATTTCAAATCACAAATCAAAAGTTAGCCAAAATAAAATAAAAACTAATAAAATGCAAAAAAATATCCAAAAAAAATTAAACAAAGCTAAACAGTTTATTAAAGCTAATCCACAAATAACGATTTTACAACCTGACAAAAGTAACAAAACTGTGGTCATGAATTCAACAGACTATGATACAAAAATAAATGAACTTTTAAATGACGCAAAAACATATAAAAAATTAAGATCTGACCCCACAAACACATTTCAAGTGAAAAATAACAACTTTACAAAAAAATTAGTAAACAAAAAATTACTTAGTGAGCTAGAAGCAAAAAAATTAATAATTCACAATGCAACAGCACCAAAATTATATGGCTTACCAAAACTACACAAACCTGGAATACCCCTTCGACCAATCATTTCGTGTATTCAGGCCCCGTTTTACAATTTGTCTAGGTATCTGTCGAAATGTTTATCAAACGTTACTGGTAGAAACGATTATTATATAAAAGATTCCTTTTCTTTCAAAAAGTTTATCGACACTGTAAATATTCCAGACAATTACCAACTTATCTCTCTGGATGTAATTTCATTATATACAAACATTCCAAATGATTTAGTATCGGAAATTATTCAACACAAATGGCCGTTAATTAAAGAACATACTACTCTCTCCTGCAACGAATTTATAGAATCAATAAATTTAACATTAAATAATAACTATTTTCAATATAAAAATAACTTTTACCAGCAGCTTGACGGCTGTGCCATGGGATCCCCAATATCGTCCACCATAGCACAATTAGTAATGGAACATTTGGAAGAACAAGTCATTAAACACTTAGATTTTGAAATTGTTTTTTTCAAACGGTTTGTGGATGATTGTCTCACCACTGTCCCGTCAAATAAAATTCAAGACCTTATTAACAAATTTAATAGCTTTCATCCGAAATTACAATTTACCTTTGAATTAGAAGATAATAACGAAATTAATTTTCTTGATTTAACCTTAATAAAGGTCCAAAATAAGATCAAAACCAAATGGTTTACAAAAAAAACTTGTTCAGATCGTTACTTAAATTTTAATTCCCACCACCCAAAATCTCAAAAAAACAGTGTTATAATTGGACTAACTGATAGAGCTATTGCTCTCACTTCTCCAGAATTTCGACCAGATGCTCTAAAAAAAGTTCAAGACATCCTAGAAAAAAATCATTTTCCTTTAAAACAAATAAAACGCATTTTTAAACAACGAACATATAAATTCTATAATAGCAGAGTACAGAATAACAAACAAAATAGTACAAGAAACACTAGATTCATTTCAATGCCATACACAGATGGTTTGTCAGAAAAATTAAAATACACATTATCTAAATATGACATAATTATATGCCATAAATCACACAATTTATTAACAAACCTATACACCCCTCTAAAGAGTGAAATTCCAAAAAAGAAAAGATCGAATGTTATTTATTCTGTGCCCTGCATAAATTGTCCAAAAAAGTACATAGGCATGACAACGCAGTATTTAGAAAATCGTTTAAACGGCCATAAATATACAAAGAACGCATCTACTGCCTTACATAAACACGAAAAAAGCGAAAATCATGAATTTAACTTTGCTGAAACAAAAATTTTATGTCAAGATCGAAATTATCATAAATTAGCTTTCAAGGAAATGTATCAAATAAAGAAAGAACCTAATGTAGTAAATGATAAGAAGGACATTCAGAATCTAAGTCAAATTTATCATAACTTAATTAAATAAATATATAAAATTAACTGATATACACTAAATAATATAAAAAAAAAAAAAAAAACAAAATTTTTAATAACAACTTTCCAACATTATAATTTACAATTTGAACAACACTTGTAAACATCGGAGTTCTAAATGTTTTCAACCATCCATTATATAAAATAAAATATATACGTTTTTAATAATTGAAAGAATAAAAACATGGCAAGAAAATAGGTTTTTATAAATTGGAATTTATGATTTTATTGTCCATCGGTTAGAAACATTAAAAATGCTCACCTGAATTGTTGCTATTTCCAAGGTATAGTACATATATTTATTTTAACTTAAAGAACTTTTACCTATAAATGTCTTATTTTATTATGAGTTTTGAATGTATAAATTATTGTGTAACAGGGTTTATGAATGTTGTTTGTTGTGTACATTGTAAACATTTTAACGCACTGTAATTTAAAAAATGTTCTAGTTTTATCTGTTCATAAAATTTTTAGATGAAATAAAATAAAAAGCTCTTGAAAAAGCTTCCAAACAAGAAGCGAAACGTCGAGCTAGTGGAGGAAAAAAAAAAAAATTTACCATTAATTTCACCAAACCTATACCCAAGAAAGAAAATAAATTCATTAAATATATATATATATATATATATAGATATATCTATATATATATATATATATATATATATATATATATATATATATATATATATATATATATACTACTGTCGTTCTGAAAACAACAGACTGAGTCCTCAGTCTCTATTCGGACGTGAGAAAGAAAGCTTCGAAAATGCCAAATGTGATTTTGGCGTAACGTCAGCAAAACTGTTCTTTTCAGAAGGACAGTAGTGAACGGATGTACACCTGGAATGAAAACACATTGTATTTTTCCATCCGTGAAGGACTAAAAATCAACATAGATATATATATATATATATATATATATATATATATATATATATATATATATATATATATATATATATATATATATATATATATATATATATATATATATATATATATATATATATATATCTAATAAATCACAAAGAAAGACAACAACGTAGTAGAGAAAATGTACAAATGATATATAAAAAACAGTATTAGAGATAATTTTACTTTTACATGCTCAATAAATTATTTGGTAATAACTTTATACAAAACCTATAAACTGTGATTAATTTCAATTTTCTAGTAAATTATGTTTTTTTTTTCATACACAAGTTTCTGTACATTCCTTATACCGATTCTCAGAGCTTTTGCCACTGCTCCTAGATATTAACCAGTGAATTTAAGTTTAAATTTTATATATATTTTTAATATATATATATACATATATATTTATATATCTAAATATATATATATATATATATATATATATATATATATATATATATATATATATATATATATATATATATATATATATATATATATATATATATATATATATATATATAGTTTTGGTATATTTTCTTTGACCTCCTAATATTATAATATATTTCTAAATTCAAATTTCTTGGTTTTAGGTCAGTTTGTGTTGAAATAAATTAGCTCACATTGTCTTTTTGAACATTTTTCTTAACGTTTCGACCTCTTTTTAGGCCTTTTTCAAAAGTCAACAAATTTCAGGAATTTTTAAATTTCAAATTTAACTTACATAAATGTCGAAACGTTAAGAAAAATGTTCAAAAAGACAATGTGAGCTAATTTATTTCAACACAAACTGACCTAAAACCAAGAAATTTCAATTTAGAAATATATATATATATATATATATATATATATATATATATATATATATATATATATATAGCCCGTTTTTTCGCATGCATGGTCCTTAATTTTAGACTGAAATATGAAGAAATTTTTTTAGCTATGCCGCGAACAGACAGACTGACGGATAGACATACAATATACACAATACAAAAAAAAAACAACTTTTCTTTGCACAGGGGTGGCCCACATTTAATGTCACTGTATAAGTGGTTAGATTTTTAGGTCAAGCGAGGCTCATAATTTTTGGTGATTTATAAAAAAACCTCACGTTCATTAAATGGCTGTATAAACAGAACATATCCTGATTGTTCCACTGATTCGAACCGTCTTCCGATTTTATTAAGGCGCTTGCCATTTTGTGTATTTTTGTTTTTGCTAACCAAAAAATTTTAACCAAATACATATTTAGCGAATTTTCTTATTTAGTCCCTCGGCATTTAATATATAAAACATTATTAAGTGGCTATCTTAATAATATATACAAATACAAAGGACTATTGCAAACCTTTTTATACCTAACCAACAAAAGACTAAATTATAATCTAAAAGCTAGCATATTTCGTTTTGCCAAAGTCGGTTAATTGCTGAAAATAGTAGCAAAATTTAGTCCGGATCGCTAAAATAAAAAGAACATTAAATTGACAATTTTGAGGCTCTGCTGAAACTCAAAATCCGGTCATAGGTTGAAATTATAGAAACGACACATTTTAATCAGTTATGGAGAACCGCATTATATGGAATAATTAGAGGAATTTACCGCAAGTTATTTTCCACAAAAAATGAGAGACGTCCTTTGCAAATAAGCTTAATTTTTCTGTTACCATATCGTCATGCAACATCCTGTAAATTTTTTTTGAGTCTAAGCAGATAAATGTGAAAGTTGTTAATGAATGTCTAAATAATTCTGTATAGTTAACAAAAAGGTGTAAAATGCGGTTAATTTTAACAACAAAATAAGAAATTAACGCTTAAAAATCTTAAGAAATGAAAAAAAAACATTATTTAATTTTGAAAATATTCCTGAATTTATTTTGTAGTAAACGTTTTCTTGAGTTAATTTTATAACCATTAGTGTATTTAACTATCAGCTGACAAATGCAAGAATCATAATAATAGTCATTTAATGAGGTTGCATGACGTTTAAATATAAGTGACGGTATGGATCTTTATGGGGTGTTAAAAGAATTTTAGGTGTAAAGCAATTAGTATTTTATAGTTTATAAACTTCTTGGAGCATTACAATAATTAATTAATTATAAAAGAAAACTTAACAACATATTATACGTATAATATACATACTGTACACATAAATGTGGCTCCACCTGGTGATTATTTATTGAAGAATGATTCAAAAGAACGTACAAATCAATATCATGATTCACTCAATAAGTAAGTATGAGCACAGAAAATACAGCTAACCGTCGGTGGTGTTAGCCAGATTCTTCCTAAAATAAAATTGAGATGGCGCTTTTACAATCTATAAAAACATTTAATGATTTTCTCTAGGCCCGAAGCGACATCTAGTGAATATCGAAGAATATTATAAAATAAATCAGATATAATAACATCGACATATAGATTATAAAACTGACAGATAGAACAAGCTGGATGAATGGATGGATTTTTGGACAAATTTGAGCAAGGAGTATATTTATAGCTAGATAGGGAAATGATTTATATCTAATTTTAACGTAAGCATATGTGTCGTATACAAGATAAATAAAAACTTTATTTAGATTAGCAATATATGAAATATATTCATATGTTTTCCAAGTTTTTATTACTAAAACAGCTTTAAGAAACGATAAATCATTCAACCCTGTTCTGTAAGAAAAATAGTAAGTTTAATTGCTGTGTAAATATACAGTCGCTGATATATGCAGAAAAAATCGGTTATTTTAGGGTTTTAAAAAATGTATTAAATTAAAGGAGAACTAATTATACAGGACTGCTGAGAAAGTTGTGGCAAAGGCAAGTTGTATTCCTCTGAATGGAACATCTCGTATATTATATGCTCATCAAATGGGTATCTTTTTGATGATTATAAATATCCTAGATTTGATACCGTTACCTTTTAACGCACAAAAGGATGCCTTAAGGTGCAGTGTGTTAGATCAGAAGACATTGACTCTTATGGCAAGGATTTATTTTTTAATTTCTCAGTGTCTTTGAAAATAAAGGTATTAAGCGGGGTATAATTATAATCAGCAGAAAGAGACTCATTTAATGCACTCATAATATAGAGAATGTTGCATTTTAGAAAATATTTTGTTATTTTGCTGCAACTTCGTAGCCAATCGTAAATAACTGATTTTTTAACTCCATACATTTTTAGAACGCCTAAACCATTTGTGTTTAACATTTCTTGTCACCCTGTATAAATATATCACTGATAAAGCTAAGTTATGCTCTAGATCATTCTAATTTAATTGCTAACATTCGAAAGCAAATCACTTGAGCCAAATAAAAAAAAACTTATGAGGATAGATCTAAACGTATATTAAAGAAGCTATGTCCTTAGGTACTATCACCACCATCAGAACCACCCCTTACAATTTTTTTTATAAGAGTGCATTTTGCTTAAAAAATAAGGGCCAACGAGCAAGAAATAAGCCACTGGTCCTTTATACAGAACACTGACCTTCAACTTTTGATTTTAGAATTTAATACTCCTAAGACAAAACAAACACACTGTCCTTACATGTAAGAAATTACAGAGTTTAATTAAGGCCAAATCAAATTTTTTTTATACCTTTACATACTACAGAAGAACGCATAAAAATCTTAATAAATCAAATATATTGCTCTCATATGGATATAAGAAATAAAAGAGGCCTATTTAATTCTTTGTGCTCCTTAGTTAAATGTATAATTGGCAATCTAGACCAACCTGATGCCGAAATTTTTAATCAAAAAATAATTGTTGGCAAGACAACCAGATTAAAATTAAAATCAATTATTTCTAATAATACTATTAGAGAATAGCGAATGTGAATGTATGATGTTTAATGTGATGCACTGTTAATTAGTTCTGAAAAGTCGTATTTCGCAAATAGAACAAATTATGAAAATGGTAGAAATGCGTAAGACGCAATTTCAAAAATCGATAAATTTTCTTTACCCGTAACTTCCCTCGTTATGAACTTTTCCTTTTATTAAGAATAGTGAAACGTGTCCCAATCGACTGCAAAATTTAAACTCAATTGAAAAAGATTCTTTTATGTAGATGTTTTAAATATTTTATTTGGCCACTACTTTATTCCACCTTAAATTCATAGCACAATTTTACCAGTATCTCTATATCACACTTAATGCTTGCACAAAATCTGAAATTAATCTAATAAGTAGTTTTCAGGCTGATTTTTTAAATACTCCGCTATTTTGTTTTGCTGTCTTATATTCATACCAAAACGTTACCAGTTCATTTCTAACTAACACTTAATTGTTGTGCAAAATTTTGGGGTAAATTAGATAATTAGTTTTTTTTTAATTTCACAGGTTGCCATCTTGTTCCAGCAAGTTGGATTTTTACAAAAATATTACTAGGTTGTCCCCATACGGTCCTTAGTTTTTGATTGAAATTTGATAAGTAGTTTTTCAGCTATGCCGCAAACTGACAGACAAACCGACAGACGGACCGACGAAATTGATAAAACATATTTTTTGGCATCTAGGGCCTCCCTAGATGACTTGAAGATATGTAAAACCTGAAAGAGTGATTTTGTTTTAACGTGCTTTACAACTCTATCGTTCTATCTTTGACAATAACGAGCTCTTAAAAGAATTTACGAGTTTAAGGAAAAAACTGAATACAAATAACTTACCTATACAGGGAAAATGACAAAATATATTAATTCTTGAAGTTGAGATAGAGATATATCCATATTATTATCTCTTTTCCATACGAATCCCAAATAATAATTCATTATATACTGATATACCCAATAAACCTTACTTAACAATTGTAAAAACGCGTAGGAGAAAAATGTCTTGAAATAATATCGAATCAACTCCTTTGAAAGATACCCACAGCAGAACATTCGAAGACTTTCCATCATGTGCTGTCGAGCTGTTAAAGTTCAACAAAAATGCCATCAATTGCCACCCCTTTAATATCAAGCTGAACGAAATCCAACTTACCAAAATTACTTATTAAAAGTGGTTTATTCCCCACCGAGCCTAAAGCAGTATGCAAGAATTCTAAAGATAGCTTTCCGCTGTTTGTTTCCTACCTGTTCTCCACGAGTGCAAAACCCAGATACAGTCAACAGTATTTGAAAATTATAAGCCGTCACACCTGTCGTACGAACAAGTGAATCTTCCGACCATGAAACTAGATATCATCGACGAATCCCAACAGATAGTCAATCCACCCACGATCGACCTGAATGTTGTCAACCTAAAAGCGTTTGATGACATCCATCCATGACCGAAAGAATAGAAAGAAAATCTAGAACATATGGCTACCATTATTTAAGTGTATCGACCAAGTCTTTGGACAATTTTGATTTACATATTGATTTTTATTTTAATATTATTTATTTTATTTAAATACGTTTTAGGCAAATTTAAGCAACTCACAATAACCGATAATACCAATCTAGGTCAATTCTATGATGAAACCCCAACCTTAAAAGATGTGCCTTAAGTGCGGAAAGACTCACATCTTAGTATAACCCTGTCCTCACCAACTTTCTTAGAATTCCTTACTTACAATCTCAGAACAAAAAATTTTAAAAAGTATTTCCCCTGAGTTAAGATTAAAACTCTTCCGGTCTCCATTTATAAACTTATTAACATACAGGTGTCTGAAAGCGGATTTCTACTTTTGACTTTGAATTTTTGGATCCATCGAACTTTTTTGGCTTCTTGGCCAAACCACGTCTTTTGAGATTACGAATTATGGGAATCGATAATTCGTAATCCAATTTTATTATTAATGCTCAGCAAACAAGAGATTAATCGCCCACGTTTTCCGACATTAAATCACGCGTGGACCTTTTGCGACATGTAGGTTTTTCTTAATTTCTAGCTGGTTAAGACACTCGGATCTTTCGGGTATTTCAGCCCAGTTCGATATTTCGGGCAGGAGATTTCAAGCAGGCAAGGGTATCTTTTAGTAGGGTCGGCAAAAATTCCGAATCATGAGAGCTTTTAAAAAACATATTTTTTTATAGTTTTCAAGCAACTTATTTGCCATTTGGATAATATTCTACAGCAGTTTTAATAGTCAAAGGTTCTTCCAAAAATCTAGAAAATAATTAATACAATTAACGATCATTTAGATACTAAAACTTCCAATCCTATATCCTATGCTGGCTGAAATACTTCCAAGAAAGTTATCGCCACATTACATAACTTAAGAAATATCTTAAACTAGAATTCGTGTGATGAAACAAGTCGAGTCAAAAATTTTATAATCGTTTCTATTCCTAAATCAGGAAAACCTAATGAGTTTAGGCCAATTTCACTTTCACACTCAATTTTAAAAACTTTGGAAGGAATTATCAAGTATCCGTTTAGAACGTTCATATTCATACCGAATGTTCATTTTTCGAAAATGTCAAGTAAAATACTACATTTTGAGGTTGCACATTTTCATGGTCACCCTGTATACATAAACTTACGTAACGGGATAACAAAAGAGATACCTTTTCGGAAATGGGATTGAACGTTTATTACACACCTCAATGCTTTAGTTTGAAAAGGGTATTTAAAAAAATGTAAATTTAATTATAAAACTGGCCGCCTTTATCGCCCTTATACCTGTAATTTTTTATTTCCCCCGTAAAAGGGAAGTATTATAATCGTGAAAATACTACTCTCAGGGATTTTTTCAGATATTCACTTTCAAGGTCCCTAGATGACGAAAAACATGTTTGTACTTACCCGATTGACTTCAAATTTTGGTCAAAAATAAAGGGTCATATGAGAATGACCTGGTAACATTTTGGTAAAAATCCAATACGGCGAAACAAAATGGCGGCCTAGTGAAATCTTAAGAAAAATATTATTAAAAAATTACTTATCCAATATATCTCAAATTTTGCAAGAAATATCAAATATTATATTGGAATCAACTGGTAATATTTTGGTACGAATCCAAGATGGCGGAACAAAATGGCGACTTAATAAAATATTTAAAAATTCAGCCTGAAAAACTGCTTAGTGGTTTAATTTCAGATTGTATGTCATAACTAATTGTGTTCAAGGCGGCCGAACAAAATGGCGTCCAAATAAAAAGTATATAATTGTGAAAAAAATCACCCTCTCAGATTTTATACGTCTTTACAATTTAGCCTCCCTAGATGGCAAAAAAAATATGTTTTATCAATTCCGTCGGTCCGTCTGTCGTTATGTCTGTCTGTCAGTTCGCGGCATAGCTACTGACCAGATTGACTTAAAATTTTTATCAAAAATTAAGGATTATATGGGTATGACCTGGTAATATTTTGGTAAAAATCCAAAATGGCGAAACAAAATGGTAGCGTAGTGAAATGTTAAAAAAATTATTATGAAAAAACTGCTTATCCAATTTATTTCAAATGTTGCACAAACATCAAGTATTATGTTGGAATCAACTGGTAAAATTTTGGTACGAATCGAAGATGGCGGAACAAATGGAGATATAATAAAATAGTTAAAAATCAGCCTGAAAAAACTACTTAATTGATTGTATTTAAATTGTGTGCCATAACTAATTGTGGTATAGGGCTCAACTAGTAAAACTGTGTTACTAATTCAAAATGGCGGAACAAAATTGCGGCCAAATAAAATTTTTGTAATCGTGAAGAAAATCATCCTCTCCTTACATATCTTCACGTTTTAACGTCCCTAGATGCCACAAAAACATGTTTTATCTATGTCTATCCGTATGTGTGTCAGTTCGCGGCATAGCTTAAATACTACTTACCCCGATTTTGACCAAACATTAAGGCTTATATGGGGATAGCCTGATAATATTTTGGTAAAATGCAATAAGACAGAACAACGTTAAAAAATATTTGTTAAGGTGGTGTATTATTTGGGGTTAAGATCCAGTAAAAAAACACGTATTTTTTTTATTTTTAACGTTTCGCAACTTAATTGTTGCATCCTCAGATTGTATACCCAGATATTAAGTTTCTAAATGGTTTTGGTTAACGATACTTTTTGTTGTTATTGGGTGGTGTATTATTTGGGGTTAGGATCCAGTAACAAAAACTAAAAACTATTTTTAAATAGTCGACGTTTCGCAACTTTATTGTTGCATCTTCAAGACACATATGTAGATTCTATATTCAGCATGAAACCCATATTATCAGTTTTTACATATTCCGTTTGCCCGCAGATATTTCCCAGATATTAAGTTTCTAAATGGTTTTCGTTACCGATCCTCTTGTTTTTATGTTAGAGTGGTGTATTATTTGTGGTTAGGATCCAGTGAAAAAACAAAAGACTTTTTTAAATTACCGACGTTTCGAAACTTTATTGTTGCATCGTGAGGATACATATATAGATTCTATATCCTGCATGAAACACATATTTTCAGTCTTTACCTACTACGTTTGACCGCAGATATTTCCCAAATATTGGGTTTCTGAATAGTTTTCGTTAACGATCCTCTTGTTTTTATGTTAGAGTGGTATATTATCTGAAGTTAGGATCCAGTAAAAAAAACAAATGCTTTTTTTTTAAATTGTCGAAGTTTCGCAACTTTATTGTTGCATCCTCAGGACACATAAATTTTATATCTTGCATGATACCCATGATGATATTTGATTGCTAAATGGTTTTCGTTAGCGATTTTCTTGTTGTTATGTTAGAGAGGTGTATTATTTGGGGTTAGGCAATATCTGCGGACCAATGGAGTATGTAAAGTCTAATATGGGTTTCATGCAGGATATAAAATCTATGTGTGCTGAGGATGCAACAGTAAATTAGAAAAACGTCGGAAATTTAAAAATGGCCTTTGGTTTTTTTACTGGATCCTATCCTCAACTAAGACACCACTCTAACATAACAACAAAGATGGCGAAACGAAATGACGGCCAAATAATTTTTTAAAAAAATCTTGTGCAATTGATTTTAAATTTTGCAGAAAATTTAAATGTGATTATGGGATAATTATTGAATTTATTTTAAATTATGCCCAAAAGTCATGTGTGGCATAGGTAGAAAGGAAATGGTAAACATATTGGTAGGAATCCAATGTGATGGAACAAAATGGAGCCCAATAAAAATGAAGAGACAGTATATGTAACTCATGTATACCGTGATTATATACTGAACTAACTTGTATCACACTTCTATCTTCCCAATAAAAGTAATAATTCATAACGAGGGAAGTTCCAGGTAAAGGAATTTATCGATTTTTGTATATTACTATTACAAAAAAAAAACGGGTGAAGGAGTTTCAAATCAAGATATATGAGTCCACCAAAGAAACGTCCTCTACAATTTGGCGTTTGATTCATCAAAATCGGAAAAGCCCTTTAGACAATATACGCGAACAGACAAACAAAAATACATACAGGTAAAATTGAGAACATCCTTTTTTGAAATAGGCAATGCATTTACAGCATGCAGCTTTAAGTTCTCTACTCTTCCATCTTCATATGGCAGGCTTTCATTCATTGGACATAAATACCCTAGTATTAAATTTGCAGACGACTTTTGTATTTATTACAAAAATTAAAAATCTGAGAATGTAAAATAACCTTTAACCGCATTATATGTACTTGCAATTCATATTTGCCTAAAAATGAGTTTAATATTTAAAATAAAAAAGTTGTAATGATTAGGCATAGGCTTATCAGAACAGATACAATTTCGTTTAAATATTTAGGTGTCATTCTAGATCAATAATTAATATTAAACATTAATTACGTCATAACTAAGGCTAAAAAAATCCTTAAAAGAGCTGTTTTTACAGGACAATGGGGCGCAGATCCAAAAACCGAGCTTATATTCTATAAGTCGATTACGAGGGCATTTCAGAGTTACCCTTGTATATTTTATGGTTCGGCGTGCAAAATTCGCCTCAAAAATAGATAGAATTCAACAAAAAGCTTTAAGCTTCGTAATAGTTGCCGTAAAATCTTGCACAACTCAGGCTCTTCTCTCTGAATATTCCGAATGGCAATTATATATCAGGAAGAAGAATTTGCTGAACATTTTTCACTAAAGAACATGCAATACAAAAATAATAAATTAATTGATAAAATTTATAGTTTAAGTATTTCTAATCTGATCAACAAATTTTGGGTTAATAATGATAGCTCACCACTAGCTTAAACCGCAAGTTTTAACAACACTATTATTAAACACAGCACATACTTTCTGTTTGAACCCCTATTTATGCTAAAATATCTTGAGATGTTGTTTTTCCTAAATTTACTGACATCCCATAGGTCAACCAAAAAAAAAATGTTTGCGATATTTCAAATAAATATAAACATTTCTAAAAAATGTATACCGATGCGATTGCTCAAAAAATGAAAATGACATGATATGTGCCTTTAGTCTACTTGAAGTTATTATTGCATGAAAACTTAAATTCAATTCTTTGTCCTCTATATTTACTGCCGAGGCTATAATATTTTATAATGCATTAGAGTACATTTTTTTTTGAGAATATTACCTCTAAAGAATTATGACACATGTATAAATCCAAGTATTTTAAATACATTAAGTATAGTCTTATAGTCTCTTATATAGTAATAACATAAGTGTTAAACTTGTCTGGATAAAAGGCCATTCTAGACTAATAGGTAACCAATTGGTTGACAAAGCTGCTAAACAAGCTACTATATCAGGAATGTCCTTGCAAGATGTTGCCTATTCTGATCCATATCCAATATCAAACAGAGTTCTTAAGATCATAGGAATCGAACCTATAAAAATACAAGAGCTGACTCTCCCAGTTTATATATACTTACATTCTGAGTTAAATAACAGATCTTTAATATTCAGAGAATTTTTATCACGACATAATTTTGTGTTCTATTCTAGATTTTAGGTCGGGCTTGAAATAAGCATCTACCCTATGAAAATGCTTAGGTAATCTATTTTCCTTTTTTCAGAATTCAATTAGTTATTTTGAATTATTACGTCCTTTTTAAAATTTAAATATGAAATCCACCATCTACCATTAAATGTTAAAAAAACGTGTCGAAACACCTAAAATTAGTTCGTCAGAAAAGCATCCTATAAGAGCCAATAGGCAAAATTCGATTATCATTAAAAACCTTACTCATAAAATGGATGAGTTGCCCTAATCTCCTCCAGACATTCCTTTTAAATTGAAATATTAAATTTAAAATATCTTTATTTCCATTAATTTTTTTCACTTGCTGTTGCAGCGATATATTCTAATTACTGTCATTGGCAAACATAAGACAAAACTCATTTTTAAGTCGTTGACTTTTTGAAAATACTTCCCCATATAACTATAACAAATTTTCAACCGGGTTAGTCGGAAAATGTAAACTATATTCGGAAAATTTTAGCAGAATCTGCCAAACATAAAAATGTAAGTTTTTCAGAGTCTTTCTAATCTAAGTTCTAATTTCTTCAGGTGAAAGCTTAGCAAGCTCACGTTTGTAATGATTTATTTCTGTAATGGAATTTGCTTTATCAAACATGGTATTAAAAAAAATTTCATTTCTTTTTTTACAGAGCGCCTCACGACAGCGTTTTATATTGGATATGCAAAAATTAATTTTTTTGAAGAACACAACTTGAACAATCACATTTACTAACTTCGAATTTGAAGACCAACGAGTTTCTGTAATTGTTGGTATACGCCTCGTAGATGCAGATGTAAGAACATACGTTTGTTTGGATGAGTGATGAGAAAATGAGGGAATACCACTAATGCTTGCAAAAAAAATCGACATTTCGAAATATTTTTAAACTTGGCTGCATCAACACAAATACAGCCTGCGGCGCTTTTTCTTTTTTTTTTGAAGACCATTTAGATGGCCAGACATCACACTTGCGCCATCGTAACATTGCCCTATTAATTTATGTTTATAGTCAAATTGATCCAAAATTTGATCCACTAGAGAATATAAATGCTCCGAAGTTCTATCGGAGCTGACATTATAAAATCCTAAGAATCTCTGGACTATTGAACCTTCTGAATTAACGTATCTTAAAATTATGGAGCACTGGGAGGTTTGCATAATATCAGTGGTGTCATCCACTTTCACAGAAAAATACTGTGTGTTCATTATTTCATTTTTTACATGATCATTTGAACAATTAGAAATGCATTCAATTAAATTCAATTTATAATTAATTATTTCGTTTTGAATAGTTTTCGAGTCACCAATAAAAACATTTTTAATTTTTTTGTAATGATCATTTAATTCTTGGGAACTTCTCGATACTAATAAACTTAAAAGTTTTTTAAAGTTCCCCCTATTTATTGACTCGCTGCTCTCATCATGGTCGCGAAAGACTAACTCTTGTTTTGCAAGGTACAAAACTGCTTCAATTACCACATTACCACATAAATACTCTATTTAATCGGATGTTTCCGTTAAAATGTATTTTATATAGTTAGAATTACAATAAAATTGCAGTCAGTAGTGACTCTGCCGAACGTTCGTTTTTTTTGTTTATTTATTTATTTATTTATTTATTTATTTACAGTTAACTGTCTTACAGGATGATCCCAATTACAAGACAGTGAAAAACTACATATTCAAGCCTACTAAAAAATTACATTTTACACATAAAAAGAAGCTTATAACTAATAATAACAGTAATTATTTTCCAAATTCTGATATTTGAATAAGATTTAAATTAGCAAAACGGTTTAGCGTCGTAAATTTTTCTTATATGATTGTAAACTATCAGAAAAAAGATTCAAATTAGTTTTTTTGTTAAAGTTATCGCACATTGTATAAATAGGCGAAAATTTTGAGATGAGACGAGGAGGCGGCAAGTAAAAAGTACTGCTTGTGCGTGAACTTAAACGAGGCACGTTGAAATTTATTTTAGAAAGTAAACAGGGGCATTATTATTTAACAGCTTATACAAAAATATCATTTGCAGGTTATCTCGTCTGATTTTTAAGTTCGTCAGTGAAAATTTATCTAAAAGCTCTTCTTGTGGACATCCTTGAGCGGGATAGCGACCGTCTTGTTTAAAGCTTAGATATTTTACAAATTTTCGCTGTATACTTTCAATATCAGACACATGTATATTATATCCCGGAGACCATACAACTGTCGCATATTCAAGTTTGGATCGGACATAACTATAGTACAGCAGCTTTATGGCTTCCACTTGGCTAAACTCTTTAGTAGTACGAACTATAAACCCTAACATTTTAGAAGAATCTGACCTAATAGCGCTGTAATGTGAGGTAAATGATAATTTTTGATCGAATGTAACTCCCAGATCACAGAACTCCTTGGATCGGCCTACAATTTCACCATTGCAGTTATAGTTAAAAATAATCGGTTCTGACTTTGTAGTAAACGACATAACCTTGCATTTTCCAATATTTAGCTGTAGACAATTTCCCTGGCACCAGTCAATAATATGCTGTAAATTTTGTTGGATTTTTAAGCAGTCCTCCATAGAGTTAATGTTAGCGAACAGTTTGATGTCATCAGCGTAGATTAAATAACCAATATCCAGAGAATCACCAATGTCGTTAATAAAAATGTTAAACAGCAAGAGTCCTAAAACGGAACCCTGCGGTACCCCCGAACATGCTATATAGTTCTCCGATTGAAAACCATTTATAGCCACATATTGTGTGCGATTTGAAAGGTAACATGTAAAGAGCTGTAATAGGGAGTCCGAGAATCCGATATTTGAAAGTTTATTAATTAACAAGTCATGATTTAACTTGTCAAATGCTTTGGAGAAGTCTAAATATATTACATCAGATTGCAGACCCTCATCAATCGAGTCCGCAATGTATTGTGTTATAAGGGCCAGGTTGGTAGTTGTCGAACGATTTTTAAAGAAACCATGCTGTTCAGGAACAATTTTATTTTGCACCAACGGAAAAATGATGTCATGCAATATGAACTCAAAGACTTTTGAGAAGCTGCATATGATGGAAACAGGTCTATAATTTTGAATGTCTGATTTATCACCCTTCTTAAAGACTGGACATACTTTCGACTTTTTCCATATATTTGGTAATGTCTGTTGTTCAATGCACATGTTAAATAGGATTTGAAGAGGTTTTATTAACACAAATCGACAGTCACGTATCAAAAATGCTGGAATACGGTCTGGTCCGGCAGTGTATTTACGTTTAAGTTTTTTAATAGCACAAATAATATCCCGTTCACTAACTGTAGATATGTTTATATTTTGATCACTACACGAGAATGAATTATTTGAAATTTGGATATTGTTAGAAACTGAATAAGATTTCCTAAAAAATGAAGCAAATGAATTCAAAATATCGGGTGGATTATCTAGATTCTGACCATGAAAGTGCATACTGTTTGGAATGCCTGTTATCTCTCTCCGTCTTTTGACAAAATTCCAAAAGCGTTTGGGATCTTTTTTGATATCCGTCTCCATTTTTTGAATATATTTTTTATACGCTATACTTATATCAGTTTTGATTTTTGATCTCAGAGTCTGAAATCTTTCAAAAACCTGTATGCTGCCATATTTTTTGTACTTTTTATGCAATTTATCTTTAGTTTTTATATTTTTAGTAATTTCTGAAGTGAACCAAGGATGATATCTTCTATTTGACGAATGGCGATAACGGGGAACTGCTAGGTCAAATATGAAGTATATTAAGTTATAAAAAGTATTACAGGCATTTCCCACCGTTGCACAGACGGGCAAAATTGAAAAAACCTGGCCAAAACTTAAACTATGATATGTAGTAATAAAATTTCCTTAATGTGTTTATGAGAAATAATATTGTAAAAACTAATTAACATATTTGTCAATTGGCTACTAATCTGGTGGAAAATTTAATAATATAATAAATAAATACTTGACAAAAACATAATTATGTGTATAAAACCGAATTTAAATTGTTTTAAAAAATACTGCCTACATTTTACTGTTTTTATATTATTTAAAGTCATCAACGGCGTAAAATTAATAATTAATAAACTAATAACAGCATCATTTATTCTCAGAAATAATGTCGCATAACTAATTATTGTTATTAATCCCCGGACCCGGAGTCTGAGTCACTTGAGCTATTAATTTCTGAGTCTTCATTAGTAGTATTAGTGGCAGATCCCTCTGGACGGGGGCTAATAATAAATCTAAGACTTCTTTTTCGAATGACTTGGACTTTCGCCTTGGAAGTTTTCGCATGCTTAATATGACTGGATCAGACAATATAAGCAGTCTCCAAGTTTTGTTGCCTTGAACACTTTCGGGAAAATCCTTCTCTATACTTCTTAATGTCTTTATTTAATGCCTCCTGGGCCTCGTCAGATAATTGTCCTATAGGCAATAAAAAAGATTCAATAATATCTGACGAGTTAATTAAAATTTTGTGGACCGTATTAGGCATGTTGTATCAAGGATATTTTTGTACAAGTATCCTAGCTGTTGTTAAAGCATAATCTTTAAATTTTTGTATATTTATACGGTATCCACTAGATATAGTTTGCAAAAATATTATTATTTTCAGTGGTATGATAGCTCAATTGGTTAGGGCGATGCGCTAGACACGCAGAGGTGCGGGTTCGGTTCCCGCTCGTACCATAACTTTTGCTACTGATCATATTTTTCTAAAAAAAATCACTATTTTCACAGTTTAACAAACTGATTAAAATACTTCTACTTAACATCTATGTTGTTGAAAGACTTGGAAGAAGCCCCACATATATAACACTTTTTCGTGGATGTCGTAGATGAAGCAGCATTGCACATTTTGCCATCTACCATTGTAAAAAGTAAGTTGTGTTCAATGTCCTTGTGCCTACACTAATGGAAGTAGGTGTAAGGTATTCTATTTCATTCTGCATGGTATTTATTTCTTGAAGTGTTAAATCAGTGGTCTCATGTATAAATTGAATTCTGATTGGACGAAAAGCGGGGTGAGCCTGGACGTGGATTTTGCCAAACTATTTTGTTTGCAGATTTATTTGGATCGTCGCATGTTAATAGAAGTGGCACAAAGGATGTTAAAAATATACTGGCATCCGAACGTTCATCGCTGTCAAAATTTTGCTTGTATTGGCTATACCTAAGTGTCAAACAAGCAAGTTGAGGTTCTGTTAATGTTTCCAATACATCTTTTTGCACCTCCACTATACGATGGGCAGTATGGTTTAGTAAGGCTCGTAATTTTACTTCAGCTTTTTGCCCCGTGATTGTAACTGCATCCCGATTTGGGTAACAGCGCGCGCCCGCCCTTTGGCCTATGAATCTTCTTATACGATGGAAAACGTTTTTTATCTTCACTCCTTATGATCTGATATTGGTGTCTATTTGCTTTAACAAATACTGACAATGCTTTATCACCAGATAGCTGATCAACTTTTTCAGCTCTCTCTTTATATGCCTTTCTATAGTTCTGGGCTCTTTTTGGGGTTGAAAATTGTACATCTTTTATAACAGCTGCAGCATCTATACTTCCTTCAGCGCGCAGACTCATTTGAGCAGCATACACAGGCTCTGAGGAACTCATTGTTGATCCAACATATTCGGTTTGTCTTCGTTTTGTTCGTTCGCTACTAGTCTGGAAATTAACAGCAGGGCGACCACCTAAACTCGCTGTAGGTGATTGCACAAAAAAAGAAATTTTAAATTTGTTTCCAACCAAGTTTTGTTTTGGGCAAAATATCTTTCTTGTATTGGGCAGTCTTATATTTTAATTTAAAATCAGAAAGAAAATGTGAAAGCTTTTGTTTAATTACATTAGATAATACTTCAGGGCAATTAGTTAGATCTTTTACATACGAATGCAAATATTCGCAATTAGCTTCAATTTTTGTTGAATTGCATGTCAGTATTACTTCAGAAAGCGTTCTCATACTTAAAACAACATTTTCATCCGGATCTACGTCCCTTGATCCTGAAATAAATAAAAATAATTAGCCCTAAACGATTTGAAAGCGATAAATTAGGGGAAAATTCCAAGTGACACAAAACAAAGTTGATTAAGTTATCTCAAAAAGGCAGACAAAAGCGGAAAATATTTTTTCTCCATTTACTATTTAAAGTATTCAGCTACACAACTTTCCAGAAAGTTAAGCCCGGAAGATCCCGGAAGTTTACTAAAATATTAACAATAAAATTAAAACTATAATTTTGCACTACTCCAGAAAATTATTTCTGTATAAAATACACATAATTAAAAAATATTATTATTTTATATAAATAGTATAGCTAAAGGTACTACTTACCACCAGGAGTACAATCCATTTTACTTTGAGCACTATAATGTCTACAATATGTACACAAAAACAGCCATTATTTTTTCGCAAAAACACTTACGCGAACAACATTTAACATTCAACTATTGTCACCGTATTCAACGAAGAGCGCCATCTACGGAATTTCTAATTGAAAAAGCCCAATGATCTATTAAAGCCCCTAGACGCGTAAAAGTGTGAAATGGCAATCTTCCCGAATTGGGGTTCTGGCCAGCTTTTTGAAATTTTGCCCGTCTGTGCGTTGTCTGATTTTCCAGCAAGGACCAGTCCTGCTGAAGAAATGAGTTATAAAGCAAGTTGAAATCAGCTTTACGAAAATTTCATAGATTATTCATATTTAAGTTTATAGAGTTTTTAAAATTATTTGACTTTGGTCTTTTAAAGGAAATCATTAAAGCAGGATGGTGAATATCTTTTTTGATAAGAATATCAAGTGATCACTCTACGTTACAATTAGAGTTGCTATTCGTCAGAATAAGATCCAGAATCCTTTGATTGTTATTTTTAATAAAGTTATACTGCTCGAGATTAAAGAATTCCATAAAAATTTTTAACAAATTTATGCAATTACTATTTCGTTGAGAGTTTCCGCTTAAAAAATAAATAAGACATCGCGCTTCTTTGCGAACTAAATGTTTAAAGAACTTAACCAATCGTGTTACATGACTTAAAAAAAATATCCTCATTATTTAACCGATTTTTTATAAAGGGCTAATGTATTTTTTTTGTTGGACAAAAAATATTAGTCTTATAAATAAATTAAGTTTAAACTGTTTATGGACATACTGATACAAGACAGAAGCACTTTTAAGGGGTAAGTAATTTTAAGATCATGGTAATTTATTATTGCCTACACTGTTTCAAAAGGCACTGCACGCCACTTGAAGTTAGCCGGCAACACATTGTGCTTATGTGATAAAATGTCTATAGGTGATTTAAACAATAGGTTTTTTAATTGTGAGCATAACAGCCTAGAGATGGGTAGGTCCGGGATTTCGAAGGAGTCGGATCCAGAGGTACATGTAGTACATGCCCGATCTGTAACTTTCTAGCCTGAAACAGCCAGGGAGTGCAAAATCATTTGATTTGTACTTTGTAATCATAGCAGGTCCAAGTCCAGATCATAAAAAAACTCGTTCTTCACAGTCACAGGTTACAATTCCGTAATAAATTTTTATCAGGAAAAAAAAGTACCAATAATGTGTTAATTTTTTGAAGTATATTTAAAAACAAAAATACGTATTTTAGTTTTTTTGTATAATTGGCAAACGGCATATTAATTATTGTAATATTTGCAAATTCCTATACACAGTTTCTAAGAACATTATTCTTCTAAGAGAGATTACTGGTTGAAATTATTAGTTATCTGTCAATGTGTGTTACTTATACTGAGTGTAAATCAGAGAACTCCGGATACAGGTCCGTAGATTCATATCTCTCCGGACCTACTCTTATTTGTCCACCGAAATGGGTAAAATTAATTCACTATCTATGACACCAGATCATAGTACATGATAATCTAAAAAAATATTTTGCAAATGTGTAAAATAAAGGAATGGGATTGTAGAATATAGGTAAGTGTGGATAGTACAGTTTTAGTCAACTTCTAAATCTTTTGTGTTTTTTATTACCTCCTTATCCGGGGCTGTGATGAGATGAGACATGTGATGTCTAGTCTTATTAATAAAAAAGTCCCGGATTGGCCCCAAGATGAAAAGTGTGTTTCCCTGTCTTAAATTTTTTGGTTCATTTTCAAGTCCTATAGTTGGTAGGATTAGGTATTATTTTTAGCATCGAATATGAGACATTTGGCTAATATAATAATGAAATATAATTCGTGGCTAAATGAAATATCTCAAGACTAATATACTAAGTTAGAAAAACCTCAAGGCAATCTCTTTATTGCTCGTTGAGAGAGTACATTTTGATCCGGGATTCTGTCTAAAATTCTTATCCCGTAATATATTTCTATAGGGACTGTTTTTGTCAATGATTGCTACCTTAAGAAGATTCAAGGCAGCCTATTTATTGCGGTTGGGATGGTTTATTTGAATCCAGGACCTTTTCTAATCTTCTTAGATCTCGACGTCAAATCTAAGAAAATATCTGCTCAAATTTGGCATACTTTTACGTATACGACCGGCAGAAGAGTAGTTTATTTTTAGATGTCCGTTGCCCCTTTTAAGTTGCACCGGAGAAGGTGTGTGTGTATGTGTTTAAGTGTCATACCACTTTGTTGTCAGTTTAAGTAAAAATATATTAAAATGACTAGTGTTTTCCAGGATAAAACGTTAGATAATAATGAAAATTTGGCAATGTCAAAGTCTAAATTAATGGAGCTTTATTTTTTTTAGTCAAATTAGAAATTAGTTATTCGCAAAAATGCAGAAAACTTATTATATAAAAAATATTAATTGTTTGCAAACTAGTTTATTGCTCAATTACTGTTATCTTTATTTCATTTCCTGATGATAATTATTACAATGTCGTCTAAATCGTTTAAAGGCAGACAAGTTGATATGAAAATAACGATAGTAATATTTAAATTGCGAATTTTTATGTCTACGCGCCTAATTTTACTAAGTAAAAAGTGAAAGTTTTCTTGGGTATTTATACTAATATTTTTAGTGGCCATTAACATCACTTCTCTGGACATGAATAGAAACAAAGCGTAAGTGTCACTTACGTTTACTACTGCATTTAAAAGTTTACATGAAAACTTTTGCTGAACCCCCTTTTTAAATTTAACTGTCATTTTTTTCATTGTTGATTCGGTCAAGAGTCTTACTTACATAAGAAATAAAACATTACCTATGTATACTGCAGCTATAGATAATGTTAAAAATTCAATTAGAAATGATACGATTTAGTTTTATTAAGCCCTCTTAAAAAAGCCGCAATTAACTTTGATTTGTCTACCGAAAACAGTGACATTTAGTTTATTATTTTATTCGGTAAAAAGAATGATTTATTTCAGGAGCTGAGGTTGTACCGACTTTCTAAACATTTCATTAGAACGCCATTTATTCCAACATACTGATTTAGCACCAAAATGTACCAGTTCATTACACTTGGTGTTAATTTTTTTGAACATTTTATTATACCTTAATTTTGTTCCGCCATACTGATTTATAAGCAAAAATGAATGAATTTTTTCTTTTATTTGGAATAGTGAAGTTTGATTCAATTTAGTTCAGTACATAGTCATTTAGTAACACATCTACACTGTCTTTTCAAACATTTCTATTTGGCCCCATTTTGTCACATCATATTGGATTCCTGCTAATATTTTACCATATTTGGACACTTCATTTTTGGGCATAATTTAAAATAAATTCAATAAGTAGTTTTTACATTGACACACAGCGCCATTTTGTTAAGTCATGTTGAATTCGTACCGTTTTATACAATCTATCAAAAACAGTCTCTAGATTCCTTAAATCAGTGGAAAATGTGGGATAAACAAGTCAATTGAATAAGATTTTTTTACGTTGATTCTTTAAAAAATTAATTTGGCCACCATTTTGTTCTGCAATCTTAAATTCGTACCACAACTTTACCAGTTAATCTATATATCATACTTAATGCTTGCACAAAATTTGAAATTAATCTAATAAGTGTTTTTTTTCAGGCTGATTTTTTAAATAATTTATTAGACGCTATCTTATATTCATACCAAAATGTTACCAATTCATTCCTATGTAACATTTGTTTTTTTATGCAAAATTTGAGGGAAATTGGATAATTCGTTTTTAGTAATAATGTTTCATTAGTCCGCCATCTTGTTCCGGCACTTTGGATTTTTACCAAAATATTACCAGGTCATCCCCATGTGACCTTTAATATTTGGCTAAAATTTGTTAAGTAGCTTTTAAGCTATGCCTCGAACTGATAGACAAACAGACAGACGGATCGAGGGAATTGCGAAAAACGTATTTTTGGAAATCTAAGGACACTAAAACGTGATAATCTGTAACACCTGGGTGGGTAAATTTTCTCACAGTAACAAACATTTTATTTAGCGGCCATTTTGTGCGACCATCTTGAATTGGTACCACAGTTTTACTAGTTCAGCTCTATACCACAATTAAATATAGTACACAATTTGAAATCATTTCATTAAGTATTTTTTTAGACTGAATTTTGAAATATTTTATTAATTCGCCGTCTTAATTTCGTACCAAATTTTACCAGTTAATTAATACGTAATACTTCCTTTTTGTGCAAAATATGAGATAAATAGGATAACTAGTTTTTAGTAATAATTTTTTTAACATTTCACTAGGCCGCCATTTTGTTTTGCCATACTGGATTTTTGACAAAACGTTATCAGCTCCTCCCCAAATGACCCATAATTTTTAACCAAAATTTGAAGTCAAGTAATTTTTTAGCAATGCTGCGAACAGGCAGACCGACAAACAGACAGACAGATAACCAGACTGATGGAATTAAGAAATAACGTTTTTCAAAAAATTAAACAACTCTTGTAGTTTCAAAATAGCCTCCCCTTTACTTACTGCTGCTTGACCCTAGTACGGCTAACTAATATATACATTCGAGTTTTCTGTACTGTATATAATCAAATAAATGTATATTCGCTGCATTGACTCCTGCTACGTTACATTTGCACAGCCAGTGAGCCTTTTAAAAATAGTTACGTTTGAAATGATCGTCCGGTTACGGAGACCTTTCAACACTATTGTTTGTATTGTTTTATTGGGTATTTTTTTCCACAAAACTAATATGTTTTTCAATAACATTTCTGAACAATGTGGTGATTCCGCTCTATATTCTTACAATTCCACAGGAAACTCATCGCTCCATTTAACGGAGAAGGCAAAACAGGGTCTGCCGGCCAGCTAACTAATAGTTTATAGCATAAAATATGAATACGATAATTGGAATTACCACTATTTATACACAACATTAGCACAAATAATTAAAATTATTTGAAATTCTCTTTATAAATAGGAGAGTATGAAGGAGAGTATGGCGGAACAAAATTAAGGTATAATTAAAGTAAAGAAAAAGAGTTTTTGAGTTTTTTTAAACAACCAATAAACTCACCACAAGTTATTGAAAAGTGTTCGATATTCTTATTTGTTGTTTTTACTTCCCTCGTAAAAGGGAAGTACGGTAATCGCGAAAAAATCAGCCTCTGAGATTTTTTTAAATCTTCACGTTTCAGGGTCCCTAGATGTCGAAAAACATATTTTTTCAGTACCGTCGGTCTGTCTGTCGATCTGTCTGTTCACGAAATAACTAAAAACCTACTTATCCGATTGACTTTAAATTTTGGTGAAAATTTAAGGGTCATATGGGGATGATCTCGTAATATTCTGATAAAAATCCGAAACAAAATGGCGGCGTAGTGAAATGTTAAAAAAAGTGTTACTAAAAAACTGCTTAGCCAATTTACTTAAAATTTTGCTCAAAAATCTAATATTATGTAGAAACCAACTGGCAAAATTTTGATGCGAATCCAATTGTGGTATTGTGCCATAACTAATCGTGAAAAAAGACGTCTTCTCAGGTTTTATATTTCTTCACTTTTCAAAGTCCCTAGATACCAAAAAATATGTTTTATCAATTCTGTAGATCTGTATATGCGTCTGTATGTAAAGTATAATATAGAGATAAACTGGTAAAGTTGTGGTACGAATTCAAGATGGTGAAACAAAATGGCGGCCAAATAAAATTATTTTGACCAAAAGTCAAATGCAGAATAGGTTAAAACTGGTAAAATATTGGTAGAAATCCAATATAGTGGAGCAAAATAGAGCCTTATAATTTTTTTAAAAGACAGTTTATATATGTGTTACTAAATGATTATGTATCGAACTAAATTGGGTAACATTTCACTATTCTTAATAAAATAATAGATTCGTATCAAGAAAGTTCCGGCCAAAGGATATTTACCAAAATTTACTAAAGAATAGACCTATGTTTAAAATATACAGCTTTAAACAAAAAGTTTAAGAGACTAACCCCCGGCTGCACAAAACTTAATTGTTGTTTAGAATATTTAACCGAGCTTTCGGATTTGACAAACTGCTTACAGAAATCTAGGAACCCGCTATCAAATTTGACAATCCGTTAAACATTCTAAACTTTAAATGAGCTTTCTGCAACCGGCCATCTGTGTAGTGGAGTAACAGTAAATTGTTCTAAATTAAATTTTAATTTTCAAATTGCATCTATTCTTAACATTTTTGTTTTTGGTTCACCTCGATATCTTTATTTTTTGTTTTTTTGTTTGCTGCCAATCAATGAGAACTTCACTCTTGAAAACTGGCTGAAGTAGGTACCAGAGCCCGTACTTTTCTGCCCAAACTGTCCCAGAAATGTTCGATCAAGTTCAAGTCGGGACTGCGGGAGTGCCAACTCGTTTTTGAGATTTCCACCATATCTAACTAACGACTCTCGTAACATGCAGTCGAGCGTTATCATGCATTAGCATGAAATCGTCTCCCACAAATGGTGAAAAAAAGGGAAAAACATGTGCTGTCATTGCCATACCCCCCGGCCTCGCATCGACGATAAGTTCGTTCTTGTGTCACGCTGTATACCACCCAACACCATAACGGAACCTCCGCCGTAGCTTACCCTAGGCAAAAAACGGTTTACTCAAAATGTTCTCCTGTTCTCCTAGATTCTTTCTTAGGTTTTCAAATAAGCATTCAAGCATTTAAAAAAAAAGAAATAACCTCAAGAAGTAACATACATTCATTTACAAAAAACAATTTGATAGGTTTTGTAGGTCGGAAATGACATGTACAAGTAGGATTGATTCTACGAAACCGCCACTGTTATTTTCATAGCATCCTTACTTCTTCGCAAAGAAAAATTTTCGATTAATTAATCTATAATATTCTTCAAAATTCATTTAAATCGGACATCAAATAAAATTGTTATTTGCGATTGAAATCCATAAAAAATTTGCGTGGATCCATTATTTTGCCTTTGAGTTTATTTCTACCTCACCTTCGGGGTCATCTCGTCTGGTCTTACGAAACCAAGACGAGAAAATTGCAAGACCTGAGTGAAACCCTGGACCGATGGAAATAGGAAAAACATATTTTTCGCTATCTAGGGATCCTGAAAGCCATTTTTTTTTAAAAAACACCCCTATGCTACCTGCCGATCCTTTGGAAGAAACTGCGGGATTTTTAGAAGAAAAGAAGATTTTACCGCAGATTTTACTCATAAGTTGATTCTGTGATAAAAAAAAGTTCTTTTTATTACGTTCATATGTTTATTGCATGGCATAAGAATTTTATAACTAACTCTTAACTTATTTCCTCGAAAGAATGATAATTTTAATGATATGCAAAACCCTAAAATTTCCCATTACGAAGCCTTGGCTTAGAGTAAGACTAACTTTCAGAATATGCTTAAGATATCAAAGTAAAGGTGTACACAAATATCTATGTCTAATCTTATCGTTCTGGTTTAGTCAAATTGCTAAGGAGTGAAAACTTTTTTGCATCATCGTATTTTTTTTATAACTTCTATTTAGTCAGAATACTTAACAAATATATTTAAGCCCTTGCTCTTACAAATGCTAATTACGCTACTGCGTATCACAAGAAATCGTGTAGCATATTTGATAGGTGCCTAAACCGGCTAATCAAAATTATATAAAAACTTCAGCTTTTTTCAAGTGCATAATATTCTCACATGTGAGTGGACTCATATCTGCTGCGTGTAAAGAACATAAACATTAGTCAGATAAGACCTACGCCACGCAAGGCTTGTGTCTACCTACGCCTACGTATGTCAGACCATTGATAGATTACAAAAATATAGTACAAAAAAATCGGTTTCGATAAAGTCATGCGCCGGAAAACCTGGAGCTACAAAAGTGATAAGGGAAGTTTTCGCAAAATAACGCTATTGTTTTCGAATATAGACCAGGTTATTTTAACAAATGAACCAAACAATATAAAAAGAAATGTTATCGATAAGGATTAATATCTGATTGGGTAATTCAAAATTATTATCTGCACTAGACGACAAAAAAAAACCTAAAATTTTGACCAGGATAAATGTTTCCCCATTTAATTTTTTTAACAAAACTCTAATGATATTGCATTCTGTTAAATTAATTTTGTTTTTCTTGGATGATATTATACCGAAGTCTCAGAACATTTTGTGTTTAACGGGCGGTAAATTGCATAAAAAGCATCGCCTTTGTGATACTAACAAGCACTCGTTTAAAACATTAATTTTACAATGAACATTTCTTTTCACATGGTTGCATCAAATTTTTCAGGCTGTTTATAAAAATGCTCTGTCAGATTTGGATCTGGACTGCAGATATTTCGTTAGAAAACTATGTTAGTATCTGAACAATATTTATTTCATGAATTTTTCTCAAATTAAAGAAGAAAATTGAACGACACCTTTTTATAGTTCATTTTCATCACACCTCAAATCAGTAAATACAGCACTAATTTTCATAGAAAGCTTAAAAAGTACTTCTTCTTATATGGTACAGTCGGCAAACAGTTGAATTTGACTTCTGTAAACCCACGCACAACCATTAGTAGTTTTTTGTAAGGTCATTTGTAAAAATCTTCACTGTTGTACAATATAATTATACATTCTTTCAAGCCTTATAAGCTTATTCATAAGTTATTTCACTTACATTTACACCACGTACAATTTCTAATTCATATTCTACTAACACTTTTAAACTCTCTATTCTCTTAAGACAGTAAAAGAGCTGTGATATCTGATATTTTTTTCCAGGTCATTGCCATCTGGTATATGTTACTTTAACTATTATCATATTCTACTAGCTGGCCCGGCAGAACTTGTTCTGCCTTTTCCGTTAGATGGCGCGATGAGTTTCTAGTTAATTATAAGAATATAAGGTGCGTTCACCAGTTCACCCAGAAGTATTACTGAAGAAAGGCATATTAGTTTTATAGAAAAAATACGCAATAAAACAATACCAAAAAGAGTGCTGGAAGGTCTTGGTGAAAAAAATAAGAATCATATAAACCAGTGCAGTACAACGCTCTCCCAAACTTGCTGAAAAATCTGGCTTAATGTGTTAAATATATAGATTATGGCAACGATTTTAGCCGTGTCTGCTGTACTTGACACAACAAAAATATGCAATGTAAATGTCGAAAAGTCTTGGTAAGGTACCGCATATGACGAAAAAAGTCGCCTGATTAATGATTTAATGAAATAAAATGTGTTATCAAGTTTAGCCAGACTCTTTTCCCAATTTGAGTTGAAATATGTCCTAAATTTAAAATATACCCAATACATTCCTCACCAGTATTCTAATATTTACCTATAATAAGAAACCATAGATACTTTTTGTTAAATTTTTAATTGCGTTCCGATTCTAAATAGTGAATCTCTATGGACTAGCTAATTTTTTCACAAAATTTGCAGCTGTTTGGATAGATAGTTTTTAAGGTATAGGTAGTACATAAAAATAATTTTACACACACATAAATAAGCATTTATGCCACATTTTATTAGAATACTTCTATGAATAGCCCATCAGTCACCAGGAGTTTTGAATTCGTAGAAATTAGTAACAAGTCGAAATTTGATACGAGATACTATTGAGTACCAAAAATAAATTACAGGAAATGTTCACCAAGAAGCTCTCGAGAAACGGCTGCAATATATAATAAATAATGTGAAAAATCAAATACTACGTTGTTTGTAACTGCCATTTTCATTATTTTGGCTTGAAGTTTAAATGCCAACGTCAACATTAACAAATCTTAAGCCAGGGTTATAGATTGAAAACGTTTGAGTCTTGCGTCGCCATTTGCACTGACCTTGAAGTTTAATTAACGTAAAACAATAAGTACGGTTATATTTTTAACGCCATCCGTTTGAGTTTTCGCTAGCCGTCGAAAAGATAGCGATCTTTAACTTTGACGGAAGCGGCTAGCTTGAATCGGCGTTTGCTTTACGCTGCAATAAAATTGCTGGATTTTGGAGGGCCTTTCAAAACTTTCGTCTTTTGTAATAAATTTAACATTAAGATATACACATAACATCCTTATCCATTTAAAAAAATTGCTTGGGTCATTGTCTTTAATCTTAAGAAAGGACTAGTAGGAACTTTAAGTATTTCTACTCCAATGATTAGGCCGAATCCGTCACTTTCTTTGCCGCTTTCTCTTCAACAACTTTACAGCACGCATTAATATGTCCACAATGCATAGTCTTTACTAGGCATCATTACTAGGATTTTGATTATCCATCTCAGTAAATAAAAAAAACGCAGAGCAACTTTAAAACAAGCAAGACAAAATTGTATTACATAAACAGGCGATGAACATAAACATAAAAGTAAGGTTAGTTCCGCAGGCGTCGCAAAGCGCAAACGTTTTTAATCCATAAGACGGGCTAAGGACCAGGGTAAACGCTTAGCTCAAAAAGGCGACGCAAGACGCAAACTTTTTCAATCTATAACCCAGGCTTTAAACGACTAGTTGCACTTGGTACTGTGAACCAACTCCTTTTGAAGCATGCATTTTTAGTCGACACATGATCCGTGTGACTACCATCTAAACCTATTGATGTTTTTTTCTGTTATCTCGAAAACTAAAATTTCTAAGAGGTTATTAATTAATGGTTTGATTTGCCGTCTTAGAGCTGTGTATGTTTAAAATTTGATATTTTATATATTTCTCTTTTTATTGCTTCATTATTGGATTTTGATGGTGCCAGAATTTGCTCAACTTTTGGCAGCTTTATTTACTTGAGATCCCTATACACTAACATTAAAGTAATCTCTCTTTTTATATTTTAGGAGATATCGTAATTATATTTATATAGAATATATTTTTTAGTTCTATCAATACGCAATTTACCACATAAAATATATTATTTATGTTTTAACTCCAAAAAATATAAATAAAAGACATTCCATCTACACTAATATAGAGAGACTCAAAATAATACGGTTTGTACAAAAAGTTGGTTTTTAGTTAAAAACTGGCGATTATATTTAATTATACCCTGAACACAGGAATAATTTTTTAAAACAATATACCCTATATATAATATATAGAAAATTTTATTCAACCCTTCTTCTCCTCCTCTTTTCGGTTACCTCCGGATTGATTTTCGTAAAGGAATTGGTATTAATGTATTATGTCCATAATAAAAGTTCCGCTCTGCAAAAAAATAGCCTTTATATTTTTTTATGTAGTTTTGGTGCAAAAACCCAACGCGATGGACTGTACTGGATTTGTAATATCAGTTCGTTTACATGTTGCAGTTGATTTTTGCACAGACAGTCCAGTGATAAGTTTTTACACTCATTTTTTTTTGTATTTTATTAAGCTACTACGATTTTCTTCCGCAGTACCGAATTTTTACCGAATTCTTACCAGACCATATATATCAGACAGAACACGTTCTTGATCATCTAGGAACCCTGAAATGTGAAGCTACTGGGTGTTTTTACGTTTATTAATTTCCACTGACTCTAAAAGTGACATTTTTTACTTTTGTTTATTGCATGTAGTATTCCAAACTTTGTATCGAAAGCATGATTATTATCTAACAAATGTTCCACGTATGCTGAATCTGTTTTATTTTTGATTAAACATCTTTTATGTTCTGCTAATCTCTATTAAAAAATTCTCCCAGGCTGGCCTATATACAATTTTAGGCATGATCCACAGTTTAATTTATAAACTTCGGATTTATTATCTTTATTTGCTATTTTTTATAAATTTACTTAGATTATTATTTGCTTGGAATGCAATTTTAATGCTGGTTTTACGCAGTACAGAGGCCACCTTTTCTGGAGGTTTACTGATATAAGTAAGTATCTTATATTTATATTTTTCTTTGGGTGGTACAGGGTAAATTTCTGAGAGTGTTTTTTAATAGTTTTTTTTTTTAAATATTGTCAATTTATTTGGCATCATATCCATTGTCAACTGCTGTTTGTTTTATTAGGTTTAATTCTATTTGAAAATTATCTTTGTTTAAAGGTATATTAATTAATCTGTGTATCATGCTATGAGATTCTACTAATTTGTCTGCTAATAGGTGCATTGATTTATTATCGATGGTTGTGTTCGTATGTGTAGGTTTGTGAAAAATTGAAAATTCATGTTTATTTGCTACCTTTGTTATGTTCTAATCTAAACAGTTTATAGAGTTATTAGTTTCTATTTCTACAGTAAATTGTATATTTATGTGTATAGTAATTAAATTTTTTAAAAATATTTTAAGTTGCCTCATCGTGCCAGTAAAACAGGCCAATATATCATCGACGTATCTATACCAATAGAGGCATTTTTGAAACAAAGGTTATATTTTAATATTTTCTTCCAAATTATGCATACATATTTCAGCCAAGAGGACTTTAAGCGTTCCCCTTAGATTGGCCCTTCAGTGGCTGAAAAAAACTGGAAGTAATTTTGATTCATGCATACTTTTAAGGCATATATAATTTCTGATTGTAAGATAGGATTGGTTTTGTTTATAATAAGATGATCTTTTATAATGTGTCTGACGAAGCTACAGTGTTAGGGAAACATATGTCACAGGTTGTGAATAAAAGTGAAAATCTAAAACAGTTTAAAGTGTTTTATTACATTGCAGATTTGTATCTGAGAAAACGCCGCAGTATTAACATTAACGGTTTTTCTGTATAGCAGTAATTCGCAATAAATTATAACCGTTATATCAAAATTCTCAATTTACCAGAACTTAGAAAGGAATGTTAATTGGATACTTAGTTTCTTAATTATACCACGAACGGACAATCTGATAGGCCAACAGAAAAAACCCTGAAAGATAAGGATCTGAAGGATCTAGGAGGGTGATTTTTTTCATGATTACAATACACACACTCCACGCTATTTTATTTTCTTGTAGATTTTTAAAAATCTCCTCAAACAACTTCTCCAGCTTAGTACCTTTCAAGTCATAGAGGCGCCTCGCGGCCAAATAAAATTTAGTTTTGTAGTAAAGTAGCGATTGCAAAAAGTTAAGTTTTTGCTCAAAGTCTGTGGATGTCTATTTCGGTAAAATTTTCTTATAAAAATAGGAATTAGAAAAAAAGCAGATATCTACAATAAGGATACAATTCAGACTCCGGTGAGTTATATGACAGATTGAGAATAAATAGCGTTTATTTAGATTAGCAAGCCACTAATGTCATTGATATACATGCACAGGGTGACTTCGCAATTATTAAGGTCTCTTTTTTAATAAATTGGTTTTAGTATAACTGCAGATCAAATTCTGTAAATCTTTAAGTTGAACATGAAAATATGTTCTAAAACCACTACATTACGAAATTTGAGGTATAGAATTGATTCCTTATTATTTACTTTAAAGTTGTATTGTCTTTTTTTTATTTCGTATCATTTAAGGTAATCCAGGGTTTTTCTTCACATTTCTGTAGTACTGAAAATAAAAAAAAACAAAAAACTGTATTATTTTAGTGATGTATTGGCTTCCTTCATAAACTTTTAAAACAGTACAAAATAGCTAAAAAATAGTCTTTAATTGTTTTCCAAGAAAATATACGATATTAGGGTCTATTAATCCCCACGTGTCTGTTTAAGATATAAAAATCCGCGTGTCAGACGCAGGGTTAACGGTTTTCCTGGTGCAACACTGAACCGCAATAACTCCGGAAAAAAGTGGAAAATCTCTCCCTTGCTCGTCTTGCGTGGAATCGTTGTGTGAAAACTATCGATTTTCCAGACGCTGGCAGGGTGCTGTCGGTAGCCATATTGCCTAGTTCTGATCGTCGGCTCTCTGGCCAGAAATCTCGATAGTGAAAAATCGGACAAAAAACGTGAAAACTGTGAAAATTCTTAGCATGATGTTTTTTCAATATTAGGACGAACGAGAATATATTGGAAAGAAAGCGACTGAGGTAGGTGTGACATATCTGTTTTAAGATGTTAATTCGCCACTAACTCTCGTTACGTAGCCTTTTTAAATATAGTCAACTCAATGATTTTTTATCCTTAAAACAACATATGAGTTCGTATAGCTGTGTTTTTGTCCTTGCAAACAAATACTTTAAATTTATATTTTATTTGCACTTATAATCCTGACCTCTACATTTCGGGCAAAAATCTTTATTTCGAAGGATATGACTTTGGCATCAAATGGATAATCATGCATGTTTGGTCTTCCTTGCGTTGGAGTAAATCGATTTTCTTCTAGTTTTCCTTTGCCAAAAGTTATGATGTTAATGTCCCAGGAAAAGCGGCGTGCATCAAACTGTTATTGATTTTTGACTTGATTTATTTTTGGAGAGCCAAACATGTAATAATTAACATGTTATTTAGCATATTAAGTTAAATCAAATATGTACATAACAAGAGAAAAATAAACGATTATTTTTAATTTCGTAAATACAAAAGCATTTTCTTTTGGTAAAACTTTGCGAATTCACAACATTATTTGAGAGATCATTAAAATAGCGAAGCTTCTGATAAAAGGGGGCTTTTACAAAGATGTTGTCTATACCAGAGCATATGTATAATATTCTCAGTTGACTTGACCTAGTAGTATAGCTAGAAAGAGTTCATCTCTTTTTTGCCGACCAGTTTTTTAGAATTATTTTTTATGTATGCAGATCGATTACACCTCCATGGTTTGACAATTTGCAGAGGAAATTTTCAGGAGTGGTCCCATAGCAAGCTAAAAACATGTTAAAAATGGCGGAATGGCACCATTTTCAACATGCTTTTCATTTTTACGCGAGCGCCGCGCAAAAGATAATATATATTGCGTTCGCCATATCATCAGGAAAAAAAGTATGTATTTTAATATTGCGTTTTATATTGTTTTCGCAGTTTTTAATGGCAGGAAGCACATCAATTTAAATTTTAACAATATATATGGTTATTTTTCTATAAATGTGTATAGATGGCACATTTTATATAATATTAATACGGTGATTCTGTCAAAATCTCATATGCAATGGGCACAGTAGCTACTTATTTATTTTATTAAAGACGTCAAAAATTGTAAGATAAGTTTAGGCCTTATAACTTGAAGCTTTGTATAAACAGGGCTAAAATGGATAAAATAAAAAAAAATTGTAAAAAATAGAAAAAAAAAGCTCTAAAATGTACAAAATATTTGATTTCACATCGAAAGCTTGTCTTTATGAAGTCGGTGTCAAACTAGCAAAAACTAGACATAAATGTCTATTTGTGTTTAAGTAATTAAGAATTAGTTTGACGCCGACTTCGTAAAGTTAAATTTTCAATGTGGAATTAAATATAATTTTTTAATTTTTAGTGCTCTTTTTAAGTCGGTTTTTTATAGGCAGAACTTTTAATAATTAGGTTGAAGGTTGTGTTCATTTCAATTATACAAAGTCTTTCCTAACTACGGTACGTGACTCCAGAAAGTGATTCCTTAGATTATTTTAAGAAAAAAAGTTCGTATGAACATATGTCCGGAGTTGTCTCGATTCTGAGATACGCGGTGTTAAAGTTTTTTTAAAAATTTGGCAGTGTTATTTTTAGTACTAAGGCGCAAATTCAGCGCTAACTATATTAAAGTTATTAGGTCTAGTGACGTCTCAAGGGGCACCGCAACCATTTTTATTGAGAAAAAAACTACACTACAACAACTAACACACTACTACCACTGACTCTTTTTGCATTTTTTTCAGTTTAAGCTTCCAAAAATACAACTTTCTTGTCTCTTGTGTTTTGTTCGTATCTAGCCTCGTTTTCCAGAAAAAAAAAATAAAAATTACTTTAAACCCCTTTAGAAATTATCCATAGACAACATCAAAAAAATAAAAACTATGTATTAATTACTACACATAAATTACAGAAAATAAAAAATAAACGATTTCGACCTTAAAGTAGATGAACAAAATGACTACCACCTCATAAAATACACGATTGCAATCGCTTCGTTGTTGTCTGACACGTTCAAAAATCCCTGGAGTATTCCTTATGACATTGCAATTTTCTCAAGTCGTTTACATCTAGTACAGGAGTTTTATAAACCAGAGGCTTCAGATGACTCTATAAATAGAAATCTAGGGGATCCATATCAGGACTACGAGCCGGCCAATTTTGAGGTCCTGCACGTCCGATTCAGCGATTAGGGTAAGTAATGTCGAGATGCTGCTGAGTAATTACACTAAAATGAGCTGGGGCCCCGTCGTGCATATATCACATATTCGCTCTAACATGTAGGGATACATCTTCTAACAAATTAAGTAGATGTTCTCGTCTGTATAGAATTCACCTTTTAATCTTGCTGGTAAAAATGGGCCAATTAGGTAGTCATCAATAATTCCTACCCATACGTTCAGCGAAAATTATTGCTGAAAATGACTTTCTCTAATAACGTGGGGATTTTCGTCGGCCCAGAAATGGTTGTTATGATAATTAATAATAGCATCTCGTGAAAAATTTGCCTCGTCCGTACATAAAATGTTTGGTAAAAAATTGTTATTGTGTGCCACCGTATGAAGCAACCACCTACAAAACATTATTCTTGGGTGAAAATCTCGAGGTAGTAAAGCTCGAACCCGCTGTATGTGATATGGGTACAATAGATTTCTTTTTAAAACTTTCCAAACCGTTTTTAAGCTGACTTGAAGCTGCAGTGCAATCTTCCTGGTACTATTTCAAACTACAAAAAAATTAAGAATAGCTTTTCTAGTACAGGCATTGTTACAGTTCCTGGTCTTCCACCACCTGTATTTTTATTAAAACTACCAGTTTCACTTAATCTTGCATGTATCGTTGTAAATGTTTTAGCACATGGAATTACTGTGTTAGGATCTCTGTCTTGGTAAATTCTCCGTGCCTCCTCCGAATTTCCATTTGCTAATCCAAAAATAAAGTGCATGTCAGTCATTTCAGAATTACTAAAATTATTCATAATTAATGGAATCACTGCTAATTAACAACTTTAAAATTTACTGATATGGTAGTGACAGTATTATCACTGTAGGCTGATGCCAGTAAGGTAAACTCCTTCAGGTAGGTGTAAAACATTTAGAATGGTTTAGAGTGATTTTTTTTATCGAAAACGAAGCTAGATACGAACAAAACACAAGAGACCAAAAAGTTGTATTTTTAGTTGCTTAAATTGAAAAACTATAAAAACTGCAAAAAAGGTCGGTGGCGTACTTTTTTCCTCAATCTTGATGGTTGGTGTGCCCCTTGAGACACCACTGGATCCGATAACTTCAATCTAATTAAAGCTGAATTAAGACCTTAGCACTACAAATAACACTACCAAAATTCAATTAAATCGGCTTAAGGATATTTATGATATTTATAAAACACCTTTTTTTTAACATTAACACCGTGTATCTCAGAATCGAGAGAACCCCGAACACATGTTCATAAAAACATTTTTTTCTTAAATTGACATAAGGATTCACCTCCTGGAGTAACGTACAGTAGTTAGGAAACACTCATACTAAAATAGGATTTGCTCTCGTAATGCTATGTTAAATATCTAATCAATGTATTCGATTTAACATATTGCTAATTGAAATAAGTATATTTATTACAGTTTATCAAAATTCGCATAGCCTTTATTATTGTGATTATTATTATTATGAAGTTTAGACAGTAGATGGAAAAATCGATCAAGTGCCGGTACTCCAATAGCGAATTTTCAGTCTTCGCTATTTAGTCACATTAGTACACTTAGTTAATACTTTCGTACACTTAGTTCAATTACTTGTCTAGCTCACCCTTGAATACATCAATACGTTGAGTCGTCACTACACTACCTCCTCAGGAATTCCATTATGCAGTTGTACTATGTGATTGGTTAAAAAAATGTTTTCTGGACAATCTGTGTCTGCACTCAGTTGATAGTTTAGAGAAGTAACAACGCTGATGAGGTTTGTTGTTCCTGTGGAAGAAAAGTCAATGTTACATTTGTAGTGTTGATATAAAATGTTGTAGTTCTCTATATAGAGGTTGCCTCTATTGCGTCTTTCCTCCAAAGTTTTCAGTTTATGAGCCTTCAATCGATGTTCATATGACGTGCTTTTTAAAGATGGTCGAATTTTGGTTATTTTTCTTTCAAACTTCTTAAGGAGTTCAATATTTTTTTCATAATGTGGAATCCACTATAGCAACATGTGACGTTGGTGTACGTGAAATACAAATATAACAACATTATTGCTCTCAACGAAAGCCAAGAATCAACAGTGTAATTCAATTCTGGTCTTGGTATCAACCAGTGGAGTAGTTGCTTCTGAGATTTCATTTGGTACCTATGCTCTACACGGGGCTCGATAGTCTATGGCGGCTCTAAAATGGATCATCGTGCCTGCGGGGTTGCAGGACATGTACCAGACAGGGATTTCTGTTCTTGTTGTAACGGTGTAGGTGGAATACAAATAATATAGAAATATATCACAACTTGAATACAAATGTCAAAATTTTATTGAAAATTGAAATTGACAGAAAATTATAAACATTTTTTATATACCTAGTATAGCCTTTACTTAAGTTCAATTGCTTTCGAGATGTTGATAATTTAAGGAGCTGTAAAATTAAAATGCCATTCATATTTTATTTTTACCGCATTTCTTATATCTTATTCTCTATTCAACATTCCATTGGTCAAGTAAGATCTTACATCAGCCTCAAGGCTAGTAGCATCTATCTATACATACGATCAGTTGTTTATCGGATTATCCATTCAAGTCCTTGAGGCTTCGCTTGATTATGTAATGGCACTTTAGAACAAGTGTTAATTCTATACAAATTGGTTTTTTTCTAAGATATATGTAGATATATATATATATATATATATATATATATATTTATTTATATACATATATATATAATATATGTATATAAATATATATATATATATATATATATATAAATATATATGTAATTGTGTGTACAGTGTAATTCAATTCTGTCATGGTATTAACCAGTGGAGTAGTTGTTTCTGAGATTTCATTTGGTACCTATGCTCTACACGGGGCTCGATAGTCTATGGCGGCTCTAAAATGGATCATCGCCCCTGCGGGGTTGCAGGACATGTACCAGACAGGGATTTCTGTTCTTTTTGTAACGGTGTGCGTGGAATACAAATAATATAGAAATATATCAGAACTTGAATACAAATGTCAAAATTTTATTGATAATTGAAATTGACACAAAATTATAAACATTTTTTATATACCTAGTATAGCCTTTACTTAAGTTCAATTGTTTTCGAGATGTTGATAATTTAAGGAGCTGTAAAATTAAAATGCCATTCATATTTTATTTTTACCGCATTTCTTATATCTTATTCTCTATTCAACATTCCATTGGTCAAGTAAGATCTTACATCAGCCTCAAGGCTAGTAGTATCTATCTATACATACGATCAGTTTTTTATCGGATTATCCATTCAAGTCCTTGAGGCTTCGCTTGATTATGTAATGGCACTTTAGAACAAGTGTTAATTCTATACAAATTGGTTTTTTTCTAAGATATATGTAGATATATATATATATATATATATATATATATATATATATATTTATATATACATATATATATAATATATGTATATAAATATATATATATATATATATATATATAATATATATGTAATTGTGTGTACAGTGTAATTCAATTCTGTCATGGTATTAACCAGTGGAGTAGTTGTTTCTGAGATTTCATTTGGTACCTATGCTCTACACGGGGCTCGATAGTCTATGGCGGCTCTAAAATGGATCATCGCCCCTGCGGGGTTGCAGGACATGTACCAGACAGGGATTTCTGTTCTTTTTGTAACAGTGTGCGTGGAATACAAATAATATAGAAATATATCAGAACTTGAATACAAATGTCAAAATTTTATTGATAATTGAAATTGACACAAAATTATAAACATTTTTTATATACCTAGTATAGCCTTTACTTAAGTTCAATTGTTTTCGAGATGTTGATAATTTAAGGAGCTGTAAAATTAAAATGCCATTCATATTTTATTTTTACCGCATTTCTTATATCTTATTCTCTATTCAACATTCCATTGGTCAAGTAAGATCTTACATCAGCCTCAAGGCTAGTAGTATCTATCTATACATACGATCAGTTTTTTATCGGGTTATCCATTCAAGTCCTTGAGGCTTCGCTTGATTATGTAATGGCACTTTAGAACAAGTGTTAATTCTATACAAATTAGTTTTTTTCTAAGATATATATATATATATATATATATATATATATATATTTTTTTTTAACATTTTAATTTCACATATCTATACCAAAATTTATATATATGTATATATATATATATATATATATATATATATATATATATATATATATATATATATATATATATATATATATATATATATATATATATTATATATAATTTTTTTATTAGGTCATTCTGTCAAAGTTTAACATTTTAATTTCACATATCTATACCAGAATTTGATCAAAAATTCCAATTTTTTTTTTTTTAATTTTCTTCTATTTTTTTTAAATTCTAAAAAATAATAATTGTCCAATTTGAAAATGTCTGTTAGTAACCTCATCATAATATTGATTCCTTATACCTAAATACTGCATAAACACTGTCTTTTTTTGAAAAAAATTAAAATCGCTTCTCAAAAATATGTTAAGCTTGATGCAAAGTTGTCGTGATTTTGGGAATTTTAGGTGTATATTAATTATATTAAACATTTTCGATAGTAAATAGATATCTTAATACAAAAATGCCAGACTTGACTAATTTATGAACGTAATCGAAATTTAAAACTATTTTTAAAATATTTAAATGCGTTGGGTAAAGATATAAAAATTGAAAATTAGAATTGCTGACCAAAATTCCACAGACATATGTAAAACTTTATAATAAACAACTTTTTTGTATAACACTTTTTCGTATTTTAGCAATTAACCCATTTCTCTGCAACTTGTTTAAAGAATTATCCACAAGTTAGGTGACTATTCCGTCTAAGTCATTTTTCGTACTTACTTAATAAATATAGTAAAAACAAAATGTATACCGAATTTTCGCCAGAAATTTCAGAATTAAATTTTTGTAACTTTTTGGTTTTTCGGAAAATCAAAAAAAAATAATACTTTAAAAAATATATTTCAGTTACCTCAGCAAGAAAAATAAAAACCATTTCTTTAAAGCTTCTAATCTTGATATAAAGTTGACGTACTTTTAAGAATTTTAAGTATATATTAATTAATATTTTTTTAGATGGGTATCTTAACACAAAAAAACCCAAAACAATGATGAACTGGTTTCAAAAGTGTAGTTTTCAAAATACAGCATAAAAGATTTAAATAAAGAATTCTGCATGATAACAAATTTCAGATGGAACTAATTTCCTTTTTCATGATTTTTATTATAATTTCTAATTCCAGTTCACCCTCACATTTTTTTTCGTCAAAGACGTCACGGACAGGGTCTTTTCCTATATTTCGCCACCCCCACTATTGGTTTAATTTTAAGATCGACAAAAATGTTAAATATAAGAGTTGTAGGGTTTATTATATAGTTTAAAAAAAATTATTATTTATGTATACTGGACCTCAAAAATATGTTGCAGACCCAACATATTTTTTATAGAGCACCCTGTATAATGTGTTTATAAAATGTGCCTTTTCTTGCTGATTATGAATATTCCAGGTTTGCTACCTTTATCTTTAAAAAGATATAACACATAAGCAATGCAGTCCCATTCTACACTACGTAGTAGTCTGTAATAAGAGCAGTCCCAATACAACCCGGAAACGACAGCGAATATAGTCGAAGCCTATAGGAAGTTTCCTATTGGTTAGTCGTTTATTTGGGCGGAGTATAAACAAGTTTCGTGAAAGTTTCAGTATGAATTTCCAGATTCAGTGGTGGGGTTCTCCAATTTCGTTAAAATGGATGTCGGTTCGGACGATGATTTTTTTAAAGAAAACTTATAATTTTGTTTGTAGTTGTGTTTTAAAAATTAGACTGCGTTTTGGTTAGCTCTGGTTAGACCTATATTAAAAAGAACTTTTTCAATAAAACCTCTACTGCTAGGGGGAACTGTACCGTGAGGTATTAGATTAACCCAGGTTTGTCGATAAGGGATAAAGCTATCACTAAAGCCATAAACCTTAATTAATGCCACAAAATCACCTGATATAACATCAAAAATCAGATTTGAATTACGCGCACAATGGGGATGGGGCTGCATTTGGACTGTATGAAGCCGCTTGTGTCATTAGTAAATCGTTTTAAGTATCTATGACCGGATTCTTGTCAAAATTTTCGGGTGTCTTTGATGACAAAGATATCAAAACTGGCATATTTAAAACTAGCAAGAAGAGGCCCACTTTATGGACCAATAATATGCAGGACGTTGTATTAAAGAAAAATAAATGCACGTTGTGCCTGCTATACAGTTCTGAGATATCCTCTACACAAAATAATAACTACGTAATAAATCCTACAAGTTTTAGATTTATTTAATTTTTTTTATCTTAAAAATAAACTTTTTAATTTTAACTTAAAAATAAACTTTTTAATAGTGGTGGTGGCGAAATGTGAGGAAAAACTCTGCAAAATGTGTTGAAGCTTAAGAAATCATTGTTCTTTTCGATGCTTCGCCTCCGATTTTACGAGGCATCTTCAGAAATTCTACGGGATCAAAACACTAAATAAGAGAGAATGATAAAATGTAGCTGATAGAAATACCGAACTGTATGTTGCTGATTCAACATACGAAATCATTAAGACTATTAAGAAGAAATGTAAAATAAATCAAGATTTTGGAAAATGAGAGGGTCAACGGATCGATGAAGCACAAGTCGGGTGTGAGGGCCGGGTATTCTATTAATAATTATTTTTTAATGGGGCGAACTATGAAAATGAACAGGATACATTTTTTTTTAAATGAAGAAACTGGAAATTGTGCTTCTAAATACAAACTCCTACTTAGCTAAAGACCAGCAAAATAGACTATCGTGTGATGTATGTACCTATAGAGGTAGCTATACTAAGCTTAGTTTTAAAATCATTAATCTATTAGGGTATAAAATTATTCTTAACAAAAATATTTCCTAAAGGGTTAAGGATCTTTTTAAAGCTTATAATCCGTGTGTAGGATCCTAACCTGAGGATTAAATCAAGCGAAAAAATCTCTTTCATCTCTTAGTTATTCCTGCAACTGACCTGGAACCGTTGTTAAGTAGCTATTATTTTAGGGAGTGTCATCTTTGACTCATATTTGCCTTGTTTTTTCCTCACAATTTCCTCCTTGAACTCTATACCGGTGATCGATTTTCTTTAATTATTCGCTCTATATAGAATAAAGTTTGTGATCATTTTCTGTATGACCTATATCCCGCAATCCCCATTTGGAACAATAAAATGCGGTGAAGTTTCTGGAGCCTTTCATGCTTCAATACCAACAAAGACTATTATTCGTCCTTCTTGTCTCTTATATTTTATGACCTTTAAGGATTGGGACTACCACATTTTAAGTCTAGTTTGCACTCCTAAATTTAAATAATGTTTTTGATGTAAATTGGTTCGTTAGGAGCTTCCTCAGTGCTGCATATTGCCGCATTGCTAAAGTACATAATGCAATAGCACTTTTCCATATATAGAAACATTACAAACAATTGTACATTATAATTTTACAATTGAAATGTAAGTAAAACACTGATTTTTTTTCTACTATGTAAGTAATACTGAGCAACATAATTATTGACAATTTTGAATAGGTTATTTGTGCGAAACTTCGAAGCTAAAATTTTGTTTGCTGAAGTGGTCTGTTAGAAAAAGTCAGCAACTAAACCCATTAAGAAAAATTTGTTTTGAGTGCAAGTACTTCACCGTATATGTCATTGATTTTTTCAAGTTGAGAGGTATGGTTAATTTGTTATAATTTTACATATTTTGCATATAAAATCTTAGTTTTTTCTTTTTAAGAAGCTGTTATTTTAATTAATTGTTGTTCACTAACCTCTGATTTGGCTAAGCACATCACTGCTGTTGACCGGTTTGAATGATTTTGATTCAGCTTACGTTCAAATTCAATTTCGCAGCAGAATCTTTTGTCCAACTGGAAAGAACATCTTCCTACGGGGATTACCTTATAACATTGCTGAAATTTCATGAAAAACGGATTTCTGTATGAGCACTGATCGGTCGCTTACTGACAAGCTTTTGAAAAAGGCGAACTGGGCAATGTTCAGGATCCTTCGTATTCCTTATTAGCCATTTACTAACGGTTCGTTTCTTGACTCCCCCTTGTGTGGTTTTCGAAAACATGGGATTATATTCAATTCTTCCCGTAACAATAAAACGTTTTTAGTATATTAGAAATTACATAACATGCCAACATGAAACCAATTACGTGAAATATGTTTCTTTATGAGGCCAATTAAAAAAATAATAGTAGCAAAAACTCCAGTTCTTACCTGTAAACCGTGGTTGTATTTTTCCTTTCTTAAATGGGAAATAAAACAATTTATTAAGAAATCATAATTCTTGGGATTAGACCGTGTCAAATTGGAATTACTATCCGACGTTTCGCCTTCGATTGCACGGTGCATCTTCAAGGATCTTTACTTCACGAGATATGACCACTGAATGAGCTCGGAGAGATTCAGACGGGCTTTTATACCCTAATTGAGCTCGCCGAACCGTGACCTTGTGTCAAGATCGGTTTCCATGTATGATGTAGACCGGACCCGTATCTGTATTGAAATTTTTTGTATGTTTAAAAATTTCAATAGATTCCCTAATTTTTCGTTTACAGAATCCTGGAACCGATGCTAGAACCTTAGTTTCCTTTACATTTATAATAAGGCCAGTAGTATGCTGGTGTTCAGCTACAGCAGATTGAACAATTTGTTTCTTTTTAATAGTCTAGTTGATATTGAGCGTCCTGTTTCTCCCACATACATTTCTCCACAGGAGCAAGGAATTTTATATACTCCTTCTGTTTGAAAAGGTACAATATCTTTCGTGGTTCGTATTTTGTCCAATCTTCTTATGTGTATTGAAGATTGTACGTATGTTGGACCGCCGAAGTAATCGTCCTATTTTGTCTGGAGTGTCATGTATCTAAGGAAGAACAACACTACCAAACGGTGGCTCTTTATCATCCTCCTTTTCGCGGAGTTAGATTGCTATATTTTTTAATTGAACGCGTAATATCTTCAGTGCAATAGCCATTTCCTCTCAGAGCTACTGTCAGTTTATATGTTTCTAATGTTAGAGAATCTTGATCAGTAATCAAAATGGCTCTAAATACTAGTGAGTTAATAACCGATTTCTTTTGTGCTGGATGGTGGTGGGAATTTGCATTTAAGTATCTATTTGTATGCGTCCGTTTTCTGTACACAGAATGTCTTAAAGTATCATTTTCCTTCCTTTGAACATATACATCTAGAAAGGAAATTGCCCCATTAGATTCAATTTCCATTGTGAACTTGATATTATGATGTTGTCGATTGAGGTGATCCAGAAATATTAGAAGATTACCCTGTCCATGAGGCCATACTACAAAAGTATCAACTGCATGTCTGAACAAGTGTTTTGGTTTTAGTAAAGCGGATGTTAGAGCAATATCTTCAAAGGCTTCTATAAAGATATTCGCTACCACAGGTGATAGAGGAGATCCCATGTCTGCCCCTAAAGTTTGTTCATAAAACGTTCCTTGAAAGATGAAATAAGTGGATGTAAGACAAGCTTCAACTAGGTCTATTAGGTTCTTATCAAGATTATTATGATCCAATATGTCTGATATAATGAAATTTGAGTCGTTGACAAGAACATTTGTGTATAGTGATTCGACATCGAAACTGACCAAAATATCTTCGGGATCCGACCGAATTTCCTTAAGTTTTTCTACGAAATGTGCAGAGTTTTTTATAAAAGAATCTGTTTTTTCCAGTGACTGGATAAAGAAAGTTTGAAAGATATTTATTTAGTTCGTATGTGGGCGAGTCTATTGCACTGACGATCGGTCTTGGTTTCCTCCCCATAGAGGTTAGCTAACATAGAACGGACCCAAAACTTTTGGCGATCTCCGAAACAGCAAGAAGAAGTTACTCTGCCAGTTGGCCTTTCTCCATAGATGCCGAGATGAGGATGTAGTACCAAAACCCCTACTGCTAGAGAATGCTAAGAATATTTATAAGCATGCCAGCAATGCATTAGTTAGAGAAAGAGTTAGGGCGATACGTCGTGATTTAAATACAAATGCCCGTAAACTTCTAGAAATTCACCTGAAATTAGCTTTTAGCAGCAAAACTGTCCCTCCTTTCCAAAAGCCAAAATTTCGCAATAGCACCAAGAGGCATTCATGTAAAAGACATAGTATCCTCCGTTGAAGCAGCAATCAAAAGATTACCAGTAGAGCAAGCTGATGAAGTCAGATATGAGAGAGCGAAGATCACTAAAAACTCGAAACCACCGAAGTCGAATCTCTCCGGAGCCGAAAAAATAGCAATGAAGACCTTTAATGAAGATGAAAACATTCTGGTCCTTCTAACAGATAAAGGCAATGCTACAGCCGTCATGGACAGAACGGACTATGTGGAAAAGATAGCTCAAATTTTAGACAACAACACCTATAAGGTGATGCAGACAGACCCTACAAGTGGAATAGAAAGACGGATCACCAATCTGATTAACGCATCCAGTCTACCCCCAGCGGAGAAGAAATAATTGGAATCAAACAGCTCCAAGATTCCCAGGTTCTACGATCTTCCTAAGATACACACGAAGAATATGCCACTTCGACCGATCGTCAGTGCAATAGACTCGCCCACATACAAACTAGGTAAATATTTTTCACTTTCAACTTTCTTTATCCATTCAGCAGAAAAACAGATTCTTTTATAAAAACTCTGCATATTTTGTACAAAAACTTAATGAAATCCGGTTGGATCCCGAAGATATTTTGGTCAGTTTCGATGTAGAATCACTATGCACAAATGTTCATGTCAACGACTCAATTTCCATTATATTAGACATATTGGATCATAATAATCTTGATAAGAACCTAATAGACCTAGTTGAAGCTTGTCTTACATCCACTTATTTCATCTATCTTTATGAAAGCCTTTGAAGATATTGCTCTAACATCCGCTCCACTAAAACCAAAATACTTGTTCAGATATGTAGATGATACTTTTGTAGTATGTCTTCATGGACAGGATAATCTTCTAATATTTCTGGATCACCTCAATCAACAACATCATAATATCAAGTTCACAATGGAAATTGAATCTAATGGGGCAATTCCCTTTCTAGATGTATACGTTCAAAGGAAAGAAAATGGTACTTTAGGACATTCGGTCTACGGAAAACTGACGCATACAAATAGATACTTAAATGCAAATCCCCACCACCATCCAGCACAAAAGAAACCGGTTATTAACTCACTAGTATTTAGAGCCATTTCGATTTCTGATCAAGATTCTCTAACATTAGAAAGATAGAAACTGACCGAAGCTCTGCGAGGGAATGGCTATTGCACTGAAGATATTACGCGTTCAATTTAAGAATATAGTAATCCAACTCCGCGAAAGGAGGATAATAAGGAGCCACCGTTAGGTAGTGTTGTTCCTCCTTACATACATGGCACTACCGACAAAATAAAACGATTACTTCGGCGGTCCAATATACGTACAATCTTCAATACACATAAGAAGATTGGACAATGCTTGCGATCCTCGAAAGATATTGTACCTTTTCAAACAGAAGGAGTATATAAAATTCCTTACTCCTGTGGAGAAGTGTATGTGGGAGAAATAGGACGCTCAATATCAACTAGACTTAAGGAACATGAACGATGTATTAAAAAAAAACAAATTGTTCAATCTGCTGTAGCTGAACACCAGCATACCACTGGCCATATTATAAATGTAAAGGAAACCAAGGTTCTAGCATCAGTTCCAGGATTTTATAAATGAAAAATTAGGGAATCTATTGAAATTTTTAAACATACGAGAATTTTCGATAGAGATACGGGTTACGGTCTACATCACACGTGGAAACCGATCTTAACACAGGGTCACGTTTCGGCGAGCACTAGTCGGGTATAAAAGCCCGCCTGAATCTCTCCGAGCTCATTCAGTGTTCAGATCTCGTGGAGTAAAGATTCCTGAAGGTGCCTCGTGCAGTCGAAGGCGAAACGTCGGATAGTAATTCCAATTTGCCACGGTCTAATCCCAAGAACCATGATTTCTTAATTGACCAGAGCCATGAAAGCTTCGTTCTATGTAAGACAATTTAATGCTTCACCGCCACGCCAGGCTGATTTTGTATTGAAGGCCCTCTGGGTTATCTTCATTCCAGTAACTGAGTTTTTTCATGTAGTCATCATGTGAAAAGGGCGCTGAACTTTTTCGTCTTTTCTCAACATTTCCTTGTGGAATACGACATTTAATATCGCGACTCAAATCTTATGTTTTTATAAGCATCAAATATTATGTTCCATTCTTAAAGCAATATTCTTGATCTTGTTTTGCCGCATTGTTCCACATTGCCTTGATTACCGACTCTCTGTAATAATCTCCATTCGTTTTCCTTATATTGAAGGCCCAATCTGCGAGGATTTCGTTCAGGTTGTTTAGAGAGGTGTTCTGCTCCAAAATATAATTTCTGTTCTGCTAAAATAGTAAAAATTGCATCCACACTGACAGCTTACTGTATTTATGGGAGAACTGTTTTCAGTCACACCATTAATTTGTAGTAGTCTAGCATTTGTTGTCGCATATGTCACGTTTGTTTTAGAACTTTATTTCGTGTGGTTATTTTGTTACCCGTGATTACCAAAAAAGAAAGGCACAATAGCACACTTTTAGAATATTTATAAACAATACTTGCCAATCAAAAGTATCCCGGCAATGCCATGATAAATTGTCGGTGTAATTTGTACAAGCGATATTCTCGCAAAATATTGCCATTTCACTACCTATGCTTACTATGAAATTACTTAAGTACTACCATGAATACTTTCTGAAAATTGTATCCTTGTACATACATAGGAAAAAAGTATATAGCATCATATTGAAATCCTCTTCCCTTTTTGAAGTCGGTTAAAAATGGGTAAGACTCTAAGAACAAAATTATTTTCCCTTGCAAGTAGCCCTTTATTAAAAACGGATTAAGCTTATATGTACATCCAGTTCAGCATAATTGAAACATATATCTATTTATAAACCCCCATGTGTACCCTAAAATAGCATTAGAGCAAATAGCCAAAGGCATCAGTAGGCTACTAAGCTCTAAAATCAATATTTGATTCTTCAGGATGGTGCTTTAACAAACCGTCATTTAATAGTTATGTACTTTCAGGCGTCCAATACGACGATTCTTTCAGACATTTTACAGGGTCAAACAAACAGTTAGATACATTTTAGTTTTTTCTTAAACGACACATACTTCAAATAAGTCAAAACAAATGATATTTCCCGGATTTATATCATGTCTTGCTATCGATTGAACAAATTAGACATATTTACACACATTTTTACAGAAACAAGGAATCATTCTTATATACCTTCCGTTTTAAAGGTATTACAGCAATCTGGTCGCAAGCATTGTCTAATGGGCTTGTGTGCTTAACGTTTACGCAATATTGAACAGTCAAATTAATAGTGCTATATTGCCTGTGGTTCCGTGGATGAAGGGAAGAACAACACTACCTACTAGTGACTCAATCTCCTGGGTTCGATTATTTATATCTTCTAACACAAGAACAGCTAATATAATTTCTTAATCTAGATAGATAAGTCAAGGGGTAGGTGGACTCCAAACAGACAGATCGTCGGAAACGAAAAGAAACCTTGTTTTTCATGAAACCTCAAATGAGAAGATCTGAAAATCTCTTTAAAAAAATGGAAATCAACGGATGCAGCTACAGATTTTCACTTTAAAACTTGGATGAGGTTATTATATCAATTCGGCTCTATGTATTTGTAAAAAATTTATTTGACCCCACGTGTATGCTATTTAGTATGTATGTTTGGGTCAAATCTTGCAAATAACTTTTGAAGCAGTTCCCGTTATCAGAACTGAATAAGATTTGGTTTACATATATAAACCTGATGACAATACAATATTATAGTGTCCAATCCTGAACGTCTGCGTTAAAAATAATACTAGAAAGTACAAAATAAAATATATGTAAAAATATATTTAAAAAAAGCTTTTGTTTATTAACTATTGAACTGGAAAATAAAAAATAATTAAGCTTACATAAACACAGAACTTGTTTAATATACTCTTAAAAGTTTGAGGCGTGAGACGTCATCACACTTGAAATAAATAAAAGGCTATATAAAAATATTTTTTTACGTTTTTATTTATATGTATATACAGGGTGGTCCAATAATAGAGTACGTCGGTTGTAGCTCGGGAACCGTTAACAACAGAACTTAAGGAAAGAAATATTTATTAAGAAAATCGGGCAAAAGAAATCGCTGTAAATTATTTTTAAGTTCGAAAGTTAGCTGCTAGGGGCAGTAACAGCAACACAAAAGTGTAAATGCCAATTTTCTCATAAATTTTCGTAATTGAGGTATGTTGAAAATATAAACATTGTATTCTGCAACCAATTACGCACTTTTTTGCTTAAGACCATTTTTGTTTATTTTCAAAAATAAAGTGGTGGGGAAGGTCAAACATTTTTACTTTCAAATGTAGATATGTTTGTTTTGGATGAACCGATTTTATTCAACTTGTCGAAAAAAAGTGTTATTTTGATGTGCTCGAGGAGCCATAAACTGTACCGTAATGACTTTGTTAGTGGTCACTAGATGGCGTTGTTTAGGAAATCCAAATAATGCTGATTTTCTCAAAACAATCAAATGGTACGCTATCATTTGATTTTTTTTTTGGTAGTTTTGAAGAGCATTGAATAGTAAAACAAAAAATCCAAATCCGCATTTAAATGAAAAAAGTTTACGATGGCCTCTCGAATCCGAAACGTCGGACTGGAAAATTATTTTGCCATTTTTTAGAGGAGAAAATGTATCAATGGTAAAGTGGAAATAATTTTCATCTCTCATTTCAATTCATCCTAAAATTTTAGGAAAACCAAAAAACTGGAAAAAAAACAAGGTTCCAATAGAAACTTCAGTCATCTTGCATAACAGTAAAAAACAAAATTTAACAAAAAAACAAAACAAAAAATACTAAAATTCAGTCTCATAATCACAGGGCAGGACTCGGTTTGGGCAAAAATATTAAACTAAGTTCTACCTTGGTTCGATGAAACAACAAAAAAAAACACGAAATGAACTAATAACTCACAACAAATACATTTAAAATTTCTGAAAACTACTTAAGGTAAAAAGATTTAGTATATGGGACTCGACCTATTACAAGAAACGATATGGTGGACCGTATTAGGAATGCCATCCAAAGTATCTCTATAGCAGAAGTGGAGGCTGCAATCCAATCGACGCAGGAAAGATTGCAACTTTGTATCGACAATGACAGCCGGCATTTTGAGCATCTGCGAAAGTAGTTTTCAGTAATTTTAAATATATTTATTGTTAGTTGTTAGTTCATTTCGTCGTTTTTCTTTTGTCGTTTCACTGAAGCAAGGAAGAACTAGGTTATTTCTTTTTGTCCAAACCGAGCCCTGCCCTGCCTCGCCCTAGCTTTAGCTATTTTATTGCGAAGCTTATGTGATATGGGACTGAATTCTAGTATTTTTTGTCTTGTTCCTTTGTTAAGTTTTGTTCTTTACAGTTATGCAAAATTACTAAAGTTTCTATCGAAGCCTTATTTTTCCAGGTTTCTGGTTTTCCTAAAATTTTGAGAGTTGAAAATAATTTCTACTTCACTTTTGTCTATTTTTCTCCTCTACGAAACGGCAAGGTTAATTTTCCAATCCATCGTTTCGGATTCGAGAAACCATCATCAACTTTCTTAATAGAAATGCGGACCTGGATTTTTATTTCACCATTTAATGTCTTTCATAACTACCTAATAAACTGTGATATAAAAATCATAACGTACTATTTGGTTATTTTGAGAAAATCAGCATATTTGGAGAATTCCGCGAGAAACGCGATCTAGTGACCACTAATAAAGTCATTTCGGTATAGTTTATGGCTTTGCGAGTAGAGCAAAATAAAGCATTTTTTTTTCGACATCAGGTTGAATAAAATCGGTTTATCCAAAACAGAAATATCTACATTTGAAAATAAAAATGTTTGACCTTCCCCCACCACTTTATTTTTGAAAATGGACAAAAATGGTCTCAAGCAATTGAGCAAAGTGCGTAATTGGTTAAAGAATACTATGCTTATATGTTTAACATACCTCAATTATGAAAATTTAGGAGAAAATAGGCATTTACACGAACTTAAAAATAATTTACAGCAATTTTTCTTGGCGGATTTACCTATAAATAATTTTTTTTTTAAGTTCTATCGTTAATGGTTCCCAAGCTACAGCCGACGTCCTCTATTATTGGACCACCCTGTACATCGATTACTCTGAGACGCTTTAATCAATTTGGATGAAATTTTTAGGAAGTATTCACGGTTGTGCCAGAGTGGTTTCGTAGTAATCATATATTTTAAAAAAATAAAAATGGCTGAATGACGCAATTTAATTTTTTTTGTCTACATAATAATGTCCTCGATGTATCGGAAATACTTTAATGTATTGCCCTGAAAGTTGGTTTATAAAGTGTAATTAATTAAAAAGGTAATTTCGTTCACCGCACTCTCGCGGGATTCCATTTTTCCGTCAGGTTAGGTTAAGTTTGATTATAATAAACCTTAGAGAATGTTGAAAACACAAAATATCTTTATTCTTGGAACAAACAATTTCTTGTAGCAATGAGTAAAATGAATAGTATAGGGAAAAAAGGAGGGTATTATACAAATATCGTATTTTGTATAACTTTCGGGGTTCTCAATGGTCCGAAGTTTAATTTTACTAATCATTTTAATTTATGACAATGTGTATTGCTAATTTTCGATAACTATAGATGGCGCTTTTTATATATTTGTACCGCATTTTTGCAAAATTTTATATAAACAAATAGCTAGTTGTTTCTTATAACTATCTGAATATATATACATATATATATATATATATATATATATATATATATATATATATATATATATATATATATATATATATATATATAATAACTGAACGAAAAAAAAGTTTATAATTTGACCATCATTTGGTGCCTATTTAAAAAAGGTTGGTTAGATTAACTTACCAATGATCCCACACCAAACGTTACTTCCAAATCTGATCTGTAGACGTCTCTCTGCCACTTCGTGAGGATTTTGCACACCCCATTGGTGACGGTTGTGCCTATTAAAGACTCCACAATTCGTGAACCTGCTCTCATCGGACCACAAGACATGATTTACAAAATCAGGATTTTCATTACATCTCCTAGTATACCACTCACAGAACTGTAGTCGTCTTGCAAAATCGGTTTCCTTAAGTCCTTGTACTATTATGGGTTTGTATGGATGGTACTTATCATTTTTTAAAAATTTCTGTACTGTTGATTTTGGCACATTAGTTTCCTGTTCTACAGTTCTTACCGATGCACTAGGGTTTTCGTTGATAGCTTGTAAAATGTTTCTGTCTCGATTTTCATTGTTACTATTGTATCCACTTCTAGGTTGTTCGAAGGTTTGGTTAATTAAATTAACTACGATTTTCCTGAATTGGGTTTTATGAAGCTGCCATCGTTCGGGGTATATCTCTAAATACCTTGCTAAGGTAACGGCGTTGCTGTATGATTGAAAGTACAGGGAGAACATGTCAACCTTTTCTTCATTTGAATACGGAATGCCGGCAATTTTCTATAGGTTTTGACAATTTATGTGTCAGATTTATGATTTTATTGGAATAAAAGCGTACCTACTACTTATTAAAACACAGCTTTGATGCTTTCAACTATTTAACTTCAAAGTCAAAATTCAATTTTGTTACAGATAAAACATGGCCTCCTTAGAAAAAATTAAAACCTAACTTTACGAAGTGTAATATTTCGATGATACTAAAACCTTTAATGCACTTGTGAGATATCACTAGACTGGAAATTTTAGGCTCTTTCCAAAAATCGAAAAATCCAATATGGCGGCCATAAGAAAAATGAAAGATGAGGCGGGTTGCGGGTTAACAAAAAACAATGAAGACGTGTCGTATACGCCATCTTATTTGTCTTAAAAATGTGTCTCAACAATGTCACATTTTGGCAGCTGTCAAATTTACCGTTCTGGATATACTGGCCAAAAACGAAATCCACCATTTTCGGGTTTTCCCCGATATTTCCAAAAACAATTGATCGATCGTAAATCTGAAGCCGATTTTCTTATAACTATATGAATATATATAAATATATATATATATATATATATATATATATATATATATATATATATATATATATATATATATATATATATATATATATATATATATATATATATTCATATAGTTATAAGAAACAACTAGCTATTTGTTTACTTTATATGAAATTTTGCAAAAATGCGGTACAAATAAATAAAAAGCGCCATCTATAGGTATCGAAAATTAGCAATACACATTGTCATAAATTTAAATAATTCGTAAAATTAAACTTCGGGCCATTGAGAACCCCGAAAGTTATATAAAATACGATGTTTGTATAATACCCTCTTTTTTTCCCTATACTATACATTTCACTTATTGCTACAAGAAATTTTTTGTTCCAAGAATAAAGATGTGTTTTCAACATTCACTAAAATTTATTATAATCGAACTTAACCTAACTTGACGGAAAAATGGAATCCCGTGGCCGCTTTTCTGGAAAAATTAAATATTTTTTCATATATATATATATATATATATATATATATATATATTTATATATATATATACATACATACATATATACATATATATATATATATATATATATATATATATATATATATATATATATGTTATATCCGCTGATAGCCACGCGCAGGTGATGACCTTCGGTCACACGGTATCGAGCACAGGAAATTGCGACACCTCCGAGAATGCCGAGCCAGCAACCAGCCGTTGCAGTTCGCACGGATAGAAGACGCTGCATCAGCATTCAAATTAATATAAATTGTTCTGAATTGTAAATAAATAGTTAGTTGATATTTTAGGCTGTTAGAATGTTAGTTTAATTTTTGAAATTATAAAGTAGTGTTTTTTAAGTATTAATAAAATATTTTTTAAAAAGTGAAATTTGGAAAAGTGAATATAACAATTGGCGCAGTCGCGGTAGGATCTGTCTAACGCTGTCAGAACAAGAGTGTTTTCTAACTGGTAGCGGCGGATTCCAATCCCTAAACAGAAGAAGGACGAATCGCTCTCACTTGGCAAAACTACGGAAGGAACACCCGGTGAAGCCCCTGGTAGTCTACGCTAAGAACACGACGATGCAAATAATCCTGCTGTAAGTTAATGAATCATCTCGTTATTGTTTATTTTATTGTGGTATTTACTTATCGAAACTGTTCGATTTTCCAAATATTTTTCCCGATATTTCTTATTGATTTTAAGAATTTGAATATCAAGAATTAAATATTTTTCACTCGATTTTTCACTATTAAATAAGTTACAGAACCTTTGTAATTTTTCAAAATGCCTGATTCAACTCAAAATAATGTTAGTCAAGTAGAAGTAGAGCCTTATAAATTATCAGAAATATTTTCTTTAATCCCCGAATTTGAAGGTGATCAGATCTTTTTAGGAACGTTTTTAAATGCGTATGATTGTGCATACAATATGGCTACTACAAGTCAAAAAACTCTATTAGCTATTCATATAAAAAACAAACTTAGAGGTAGAGCTGCACAGCTCGTTAGTTCTAGAAATCCAGGTTCGTACCTAGAAATAAAACAATTACTTAATCTACATTTTGGAGATTCTCGCGATTTATCTTCCCTGATACAAGATTTACAACGACTTAAGCAATTATCCAATGAATCCCCACTCACTTTCTTTAACCGCCTCCAGCTATTAAATGCTAAAATGCATGCAAATATCCAAAAAGCAATTAACCTTACAACTGAACAAAAAACAGCTCAAAGTACTCTTAAAAGAAACTATGGCCCTAAATACATTATTAACAGGGCTTGAACCTCGATTAGGCCAGCTTATTCGTGCCGGAAATCCAGTCAACCTTTTAGAAGCCCATTCTCGAATTAGAAGGGAACTTCAGTTGTCATATTTTGAAACCCAAAAACAAGATAGGAATCAACCCTCAAGACCCACTGTACCTATTAGAAAGCCACAGCCACAACCTATGCGATGCTTTAATTGCGGACGCACAGGTCATTCTGCTAGTCAGTGCCGCACTCCCCAATCGGGACGGCAAAATTTTCAAAATAATTTTAATTCAGGTTTTCAAAGACCGTATCAACACCAAACCCAAAACAGCCCTCAGCAGTCTAGTAGTTATTCCCAAAATCAATCTAGACCACAACAAGCAAGCGGCTTCTCGCAAAATCAGCAGAGGCCCCAACAATTTAATAACCCACCACAATATCGCCCTCCGATAATTAATAAAAATTCTAATTTCCGTCCTAATCAACAAAGGACATATTATGTAAACGCTAGCGACTATTCGCAAGGTCAAGCTTCTAATCCTATTGAAACATCATATAATGATTATGAATACCAAAATTTTGACTACCCACAAAACTACCCCAACCAAGATTACGATTATGATCAGTGTCCAATAGAGCCGATAGGCCATACAAATTACCAGGATTTTCTCTCTCTCCCAGTGAACCCTCAGCCCCCGGACCAAAACTACCCAGAAGTAGATCCCCTAGTAGAAATCCAAACTCAAATCGAAACAATGAACTTGGACGACATGAACCCCGATCTGAACTTCCCCGAACAGACATTTCTTTACGCCCCTTTCTCACAGTAAATTCTAAAAACTTATATTACATCAAAGATGCCACTGAAAAATATAAGTTACTTATAGATTCCGGAGCTGGAATTTCTGTTTTTAAGGAAAGTACTGTTCAGAATTTTCGAAATAGATCACCAGAGAACGTGACCATCCAAGGCATTACTAATCAAAAACTTTCAATCAACGAATCAACCCTTGTCCCTTTCGCTCCTAATGATTCTCATAAGGTCTATATTTTTAATTTAGACATCGATTTCGATGGTATTTTGGGCTTAGATTTCTTAGAACATTACGAATGTGTGATAGACTTAAAATCAAAGCAATTAGTTACCAATTTTAAAACTATTCCTTTATTTAAAGTAGATGGTGAACAAAAAATCGAAAATCTTACGTTAAATAATAATTGCAACAAAATTTCAATAGAAGCCCGAACGGAACGAATTTTTAAATTAAAATGTGATCTCGTTAACACTGATACCTTGTTAGTTGCGCAAGAAAAAGACAAAGTTAGGCTCCCACATGCTTTAGTGCGAGTTAACGAACACGGTGAATTTTTCACTTCGATTGTAAATACAAACGCTATTCCAAAAAAATATCGATTTCTCCGATATAACCTTAGACCCGATTAACGACACTTCTGAACCTGTCTATAATATAACCGAACCAAATTTAAAAGAATGTCAACACGACAGAGTCTCACAAATACAAAATTTATTAAGAACCGAGCATTTAAATGAGGAAGAGAAAGAACTTGTGACAAATGTTTGTTTAGATTTCTCTGATATTTTTTACCTTGAAGGAGACGCCCTTTCTTTCACGAATGAAATAAAACACTCAATAGAAACAAACAACGCTCGTCCTGTTTTTACTAAATCGTACAGATACCCACAAATACATAAGGACGAAGTAAAAAATCAAGTTAACAAAATGTTAGGCGAAGGTATCATATGTCCGTCTATCTCACCCTGGTCTTCACCAGTCTGGGTTGTCCCAAAGAAGCTCGACGCTTCGGGAAAGCAAAAATGGCGCGTAGTTATAGACTACCGCAATCTTAATGAGCTTACTGTGGACGATAAGTATCCTTTACCGAACATATCTGACCTCCTCGACCAGCTAGGGAAGTGTGAATATTTTACCACCTAGATCTTGCCTCCGGATTCCACCAAATTGAAATCGACCCTAAGGACATCCCAAAGACTGCTTTTTCAGTAGAAAATGGTCACTACGAATTTATTCGTATGCCCTTTGGCCTTAAAAATGCGCCGTCCACCTTTCAAAGGGTTATGGACAACATTCTCCTTGGCATTCAGAATGAGCGTTGTCTAGTATACATGGACGATATAATTATATACTCTCCCACAATCCACGAACACATTTCTCGCATAACAGAAGTATTCAAACGTTTAAGAAAAGCCAATCTAAAAATTCAGCCCGATAAATGCGAATTTCTCAGAAAAGAAGTTGCCTACCTTGGACATCTTATAACCCAAAATGGTGTTAAACCAAACCCATCAAAAGTAGGTTGTATCGTCAATTTTCCCGAACCAAAAAATTCTAAAGACATTCAGTCATTTTTGGGACTGGCCGGCTATTATCGACGGTTTATTCCCAATTTTGCAAAAATCTCAAAACCATTAACCAAACTTCTTAAAAAGGACACTCCCTTCTCATTCGACCCTGAATGCAAATCAAGTTTCGAAGAACTGAAAAAAGCCCTTATCTCTAACCCAATTTTGATATACCCAAATTTTCAAGAACAATTCTTACTAACCACGGACGCAAGCGCGTTTGCCATTGGCGCTGTTCTATCGCAAGGACCAATAGGCAAAGACCTCCCTATTGCGTATGCGTCTAGAACCTTATGTAGTGCGGAAACAAAATATTCGACAATAGAACGCGAATTACTTGCAATCATTTGGGCCGTAAAGCACTTTCGCCCCTACCTTTTTGGGAGAAAATTCATTCTCATTACGGACCATCGACCCTTGACGTGGTTGTTCTCGATAAAAGACCCAGGAAGCAGATTAGCTCGTTGGCGTCTTAAGCTCGAAGAGTATGATTATAAAATCGAGTACAAACCCGGGAAAATTAATAAAAATGCCGACGCGCTATCTCGGATTAAAATTAACCATTTCCAAGAATGCGCAAAACTCCAGTCTAAACTTCAAATATTTGCCTCTAACAAAGACGACGTACGAAACAGACCGTCAACTAGCAAAGAAACATTCTAATCAGACAACGAAAATGGAGACGAACCAGATACAGAACAACTAACAGAGGAATATAATCGTTTTGTACACCTCTATAAAACTAAATCCATTATAGATTATTCCAAAATAGAATCATCAAACTCCCAACTTTTAGACAAGTGTCATAAAAATATCATTACCTTCTTTCGTCGAGCAAAATTAGAGGACATCCACCTTAAAATCATTGAAGATATTTTTGAGGAAAACTTTCACTTTGTAAATAACAAAATAAACATTGTGTCCAGCAAAACCGTGAAAGATCGGAAATATTTTATAATTCCTCTGCCATCTGACAACGACATCGTTGCCCAATACCTCTTTTATGCCCTATTTACTGGCAAAGACAATTTTGACGCAAAACATCCGTATTGTGTCGAAAATAACTTAGAACTCCCAATTTTGGAAATGCTTTCATTTATCCTTTCCGACCTAGACGTTAAGTTCAAAATATGCCAAAATATTGTAAAAACACCTAATGAGAATCAAATCCCCATTATCCTAGACCACTATCATTCCGGAAGAAACAACCTTCACCGCGGAATAAATGAAACTATTAAAAGGATAAAGGAAAAATATAATTGGCCCGGATTAACGAAAGATGTCGAAAATTTAATCAAAAAGTGCGAAATATGCCAAAAAGTAAAATTTTGTCGAAAAAACCTCTGTGCACCCCTTGTAATTACCGAAACCCCGAAAACACCATTCGAGAGGATTAACATCGATCTTTTTGAATATCCTGTTAGTAATTACGCTCTCACTATTAGGGATGAACTGACCAAGTTCACACAAGCTTATCCCATTTCCGAGAAAAAAGCCTCGACAATGGTGAGCACACTCCTACTATTCTTCCAACATTTCGGCACCTCCTTAAGGATACATTGTGACCATGGCCGTGAATTCGACAACGCTTTAATGAAGGATCTTTGCGGACTGACGTAAAATTGACATTTTCTAGCGTCAGTCATCCACAGTCAAATGGATCTCTTGAGCGATTTCACGCGACCCTGACCAAAATGATCCGAGTACATAAAGCTGAAAACCCAAACGAACACCCATTCAATATTCTCCCTTATGCCATTATTTGCTACAACAATACCAAAAATAAGACACATGGTTTTACACCGTATGAGCTCATCTTCGGCCATACATCTAGTCGTCCACCCGAGACCCTTTATAATCAAGAACAACTGATTACAAAATATGTCAGAGACCTTAACAACAGAATGGAACATTACTATAAAGTCGCACGGACAAGAACAAACGCACAAAAAGAAAAATCTAAAATACGATTTGACAACGCAGTTAAACGAAACACCACCGAATATAAAATTGGAGATAAAGTCTACGTGAAAGAATCCCAAATAGTCACTAAAGCTAACAACAAATTTAACGGACCTTTCGAAATAACCGAAATCTTCGGAACTTCCGCCACACTCAAAAATTTATCTACGAACCAATATTCTAAAATAAATTTTGATAGACTAAAACCTTTCTATGACTAGTCTATTCTTTTCAGACTCTTCGGGATACTGTCAGCCGTGACATCCCAGTTTACCATTACTCCAATAAACAATACCGTAGGACTGTTTTTCCATGAAGAAAGTATCATCAAAATATCAAACGAAAAATGGACGCTTCTGGTCTATAAAGAATTGAAACCCTTAAAAGAAGCCATCTCACACAACGACAAAGTTCTCTCCGAACTAATAGACACATATGAAATACCTGAACCTAGAATTTTAGCCTCTAAAGTAGACGTACAAACACACATTAGTCTTCTAAAACAACTCGCCAACGCCGTTAATCAAAAATACAGAGAAATAATCGCGGACACTAAACCTTACGAATTTAGGACAAAACGCGGTATATTCAATGGCATTGGTACTGTATGGAAATCAATTACAGGTAATCTAGACGCTTCGGACGGAGAATACTTCAACGATTGCATAGAAAAAGTAACACGGGACGAACATCAAATCGAAAACCTCTTAAAGAACCAAATTTCCGTTACCACATCTGTAATTAAAACTTTTAATACTACCATTCGCAAACTACAAATAGACGAGGAAACTTTTAACAATAATATCAAAGATATTCAAAATTCAATCAACAATATATCAAGCGCGATCGATTTTTATGAAGGGCAGATAAAGACTATTAGTTTATGTGAATCGCTAATGGAAAGCTATGCATTTTTAGAAGATTATCTCAATGACATCTTGGATGCAATAACGTTCGCACGTTTAAAAATACTCCATAGCTCAATTATAACCCCACAAGATATGATCACCTCGTTGCAAGAAATCTCTAGATCTTTAATAAAAAACAACTTACCATTACCTACTTATTCATCAAATGTAGCAGAATATCTCGATATAATTGAATTAGAAGCATACCAATCTGATCAAAAAATTATTTTTGTACTAAAAATCCCACTAACCGAACCTGAAACCTATACCCTTTATCATTTGTACCCTATCCCGATTTTGGACAATCGAACAGGCTTCCATCACATATTACCAGCCACTAAAAAATACATTGCGCGTGATGATGATTCATTATTGTACGTATCATTCCGAAACTTGGACAATTGCAAACAGCTGAAGAGCAATACAAAGATCTGCTCTGATGTCCTGCCGTACCCAATCGATAGCGACTCCATCTGCGAGGCCCAGCTACTGAAACAACAGACACGACTACCAGCAACTTGCCAGACTTCTGTGTTGCTAGCCAAGGAATACAACGTGCAAGAACTCAACCAAAACTATTGGCTGATAACAGTTTCTGATCCCTTGCCAGTCACAGTGAAATGCGGAAGCGAAAACATCGTCACCAACGTAATCAACATGAACTCATTACTAAAATTACAACCGGAATGCAATGCCTTCATTGGAAGCACAAGGGTGCACGCCAAATACCCCATTGACAAATACAAAACTGTCACATACCAAAATCACCCGGTAAAAATACCCTTTGAATGCTGCATTCATCTTCCCAAAAAGTCTCAGATCCTAGATCTGAAACCTCTCAAACTCAATAAACTTGATATTGAGGATCTAAATATTGCCCAACACAAACTCAATCAGTATTCTGACGAACTAAACAATCTCATCAATGAACCCTTTGTGACCAAACATGTTCATTGGTTCACAATTTTCACTATTACCCTTATTATTGCACTTGTAACTCTATACATCCTCTGCAAATGTCGACGTAAAAGACACCCCAGGATTGGTATAGCAATTACAAACGACGATAATCCACCAGCACCTCCAGTTCCCAAGTCCAGAGACGCTGTCCATCAAAGAATAAGGAACTTGATGCCCAAAAGAAGACCAAGTGCCCATCCCGATGAGACCACAGAAGAAGCAGTAGAACTTCAATTCCACCAAGGCTTGTAAAAGTCGCTGCAAGGCAACAACTTTTCTTTTATAGGGGGAGTTGTTATATCCGCTGATAGCCACGTGCAGGTGATGACCTTCGGTCACACGGTATCGAGCACAGGAAATTGTGACACCTCCGAGAATGCCGAGCCAGCAACCAGCCGTTGCAGTTCGCAAGGATAGAAGACGCTGCATCAGCATTCAAATTAATATAAATTGTTCTGAATTGTAAATAAATAGTTAGTTGATATTTTAGGCTGTTAGAATGTTAGTTTAATTTTTGAAATTATAAAGCAGTGTTTTTTAAGTATTAATAAAATATTTTTTAAAAAGTGAAATTTGGAAAAGTGAATATAACATATATATATATATATATATATATATATATATATATATATATATATATATATATATATATATAGGCCGCCTTTTTGGAAAAATTAAATATTTTTTCTTTTCTACATGTATCCTTTTACGGCCAACGTGTTTTCATTCCGGGTGTCCATCCGTTCACTATTGTCGTTCTGAAAAGATCAATTTTGCTGACATTTCGCCAAAATGACATTTAGCATTTTCAAAGCTTTCTTTTTCGCGTCCGAATGGAGACTGAAGTATTAGTGACTGCGAAGCTTCTATTTCTGTTGTTGTTGCGCTAATTTCACGCTCGTATATATATATATATATATATATATATATATATATATATACATATATATACATATGTACAAATATATATATATATATATATATATATATATATATATATATATATAGGCCGCCTTTTTCGAAAAATTAAATATTTTTTCTTTTCTACATATATCCTTTTACGACCAACGTGTTTTCATTCCGGGTGTCCATCCGTTCACTATTGTCGTTCTGAAAAGATCAATTTTGCTGACATTAGTGACTGCGAAGCTTGTACTTCTGTTGTTGTTGCGCTAATTTCACGCTCGTATATATATATATATATATATATATATATATATATATATATATATATATATAATATACTATATATATATATATATATATATATATAAATTTTATTGGTTTAATTTTTCTTTGACCAGTTTGAGTATATATTTTTATTTCAATTTTCTTGATTTAAGGTCAATTTACAAAAAATTTACACATATACTTTACATCCTATATTTGCCCATAAACATGATGTAGTTAGATAACGTTTCGACCGCACTTCGGTCTTTTTCAAATCTAAAAATGGAGAAGGGCGTAGAATTCTAATTTAGTATTTTTACATTTAATATTTTATTTTGTTAGTATTACCTTAGAACGTAAAATATTAAGGAAAGTACATTTATTTTTAATTTTATAAAAATGGAAAGTGAAAAATTTTTCCTTCTTACCTCAATACGTAAGATTATTCAAAACGGCACAAGATGTCACATTTCCACATATATACATACACATCGATACAATTAAAACACACGTATTATGTTAAAACATTAAGATAAGACATCACATTGGTTATTCCAGTATTGAAATATAAAATTTACTCAGGTTGTTGACATCCTTCTTATCGTTGATGGCATTTTTACTTTTTTGTATTTTGACCATCTCAAAAAATTCTCTTTTTTTAGTTTGCGGTTCGGATTTTAAGATTTTGGTGTTACTATAATCAAAGGTATGTTTTTTTGAATTTTCATGATTTGTTAGAGCCGTCGCGTTTTTTTTGTCATACTTGTGACCCTTCAGTCGGTTTTCCAAGTATTGGCTAGTTTGACCTATGTACACACTGTTGCAATCTTTGCAGGGTATTTCATAAATAACATTACTTTTTTTGTTTTTTGGGATTTTGGATTTTAATCTGGAAAAATTATTTGATAGTAGATTGGAAGCCTTGTGACAAGTTTGAATATTATATTGTTTAAATAATTTTTGAAGTGGTTGGGATAAGCCGTTTATAAAGGGTAAAGATATAAATTTTTTTGTGTTTGAAGTCTGATTATTTTTTCTGTCGTTCGAGTTATAAAATTTGTGGATTCTACTTTTAATGGTTTTGTTTATAAGATGTTCGGGATAATTATTTATTTTTAGAGCATTTCTGGCTTTTTCTAAGGCTTGCTTCCGGTATTCAAGATCTGAGAGCATGATGGCGCGATCTGCTAAACCTACAATTACGGATTTTTTTTGGGAATTTGGGTGGTTCGATTTATAGTTTAAGTATCTAGAAGACCAAGTTGATTTTGTATACCATTCAGTTTTTATATTTTCGCCTATATGGTGTATTGTTAAGTCTAAAAAGTTAATTCTGTTATTTTTTTCGACCTCAATTGTAAATTGTAAGCTTTTATGAAATTCGTTAAATGTAGTTAAGATGTTATTTACTTGATTTTCTGGTATTGTAGTAATGCAGTCATCAACATAACGGTAAAAAAATGGTATGTCGATGTTTAGATTTTTTAAAACTTTTGTTTCCAGGTCTTCCATTACTATTTGTGCTACAACGCTTGATATGGAGGCACCCATTGCGCATCCCTCTGTTTGTTGATATAACTGATCTTCATATAAAAAATATGTGGAGTTAAGGGTTAATTCAACTGCTTTGATAAATTCCTCTTGTGGTATATCTGTATATTTTTTAATTTCTGACCACTTTTCTTTTATTACTTTTATTGCAAGTGGTATGGGTACATTTGTATATAAGGATATTACGTCTAACGAGATTAGCAGGTAGTTTTTTGGAATTTTTATATTTTTTATTTTTTGTTTAAATTGAAATGAATCTTTTATATAATAGTTGTTTTTGTATATAATATTACTGAGGATACCTTTTAAGTAATTTGATAGAGGGGTGTATGGGGATTGTATGCAAGAAACTATTGGGCGCAATGGGATATCTTTTTTATGAAGTTTTGGTAATCCGTATATTTTTGGTGGCACGGCGTTTCGAATTTTGAGGTTTTTAGCAGTATTTGGAGAGATAAATTGTTTTTTTTCCCAACAATCAATTAGTTCGTTATTTTTTTTTTGGTATTGGTTTGTGGGGTCCAATTTAATTTTTTTGTATGTTTTTGTATCATTCAATAAGGAATTCATTTTTTTGGAATACTCTGTTGCTTGCATTATTACGGTTTTGTTAGATTTATCGGCTCTAAGTATTTTAATTTCAGGGTTTTCTTTTAAGAATTTTTTAGTTTTCGTTATTTTTGAAGAAAAATTATTATTGTTGTTTTTATGAGCTTTAAGTTTGTTTTTAAAATTAGTAATTATATTGCAAGTTTTTGCCCTGATTTGATCTTTTTCTTCCATTTTTAAATTGTATATACCTGTTTCTATATTACAAATTATGTTTTCTGTTGGTAATTGTTTTTCGTTATTTATTTCTACCGCAAAGTTGGGACCTAAGCTGAGTACATCTGTTGCAAAATCCGGAATATGTTTATCTGTTAAATTTTCAATCCAAGTTGTTGTTGTGATTTGAGCTGAGGGCCTTTGTTTTGTGATTAGGTTAATAATTTTATTTTTGTTTTTTTCTTTTATATTTTGAAAATGTTTTTCAATATTGGTCGATGTTTGATGTATGAATTTATTAAATATATTTTCCGGCACATATCCTATTAATTGATCTTTAAGTCTATCTAATTCTCGAATGAGTTCCCTAATATGAAGGGTAGTTTCAGTTATTAGTAAGTTGACCACATTTAAGTGAAATTTCATCAAATTCAAAAATGTAAACTTAGAACGTAAATTTACAAAATATATTTTACCAAAATTTCACTTAAATGTGATCAACTTACTAATAACTGAAACTACCCTTCATATTAGGGAACTCATTCGAGAATTAGATAGACTTAAAGATCAATTAATAGGATATGTGCCGGAAAATATATTTAATAAATTCATACATCAAACATCGACCAATATTGAAAAACATTTTCAAAATATAAAAGAAAAAAACAAAAATAAAATTATTAACCTAATCACAAAACAAAGGCCCTCAGCTCAAATCACAACAACAACTTGGATTGAAAATTTAACAGATAAACATATTCCGGATTTTGCAACAGATGTACTCAGCTTAGGTCCCAACTTTGCGGTAGAAATAAATAACGAAAAACAATTACCAACAGAAAACATAATTTGTAATATAGAAACAGGTATATACAATTTAAAAATGGAAGAAAAAGATCAAATCAGGGCAAAAACTTGCAATATAATTACTAATTTTAAAAACAAACTTAAAGCTCATAAAAACAACAATAATAATTTTTCTTCAAAAATAACGAAAACTAAAAAATTCTTAAAAGAAAACCCTGAAATTAAAATACTTAGAGCCGATAAATCTAACAAAACCGTAATAATGCAAGCAACAGAGTATTCCAAAAAAATGAATTCCTTATTGAATGATACAAAAACATACAAAAAAATTAAATTGGACCCCACAAACCAATACCAAAAAAAAATAACGAACTAATTGATTGTTGGGAAAAAAAAACAATTTATCTCTCCAAATACTGCTAAAAACCTCAAAATTCGAAACGCCGTGCCACCAAAAATATACGGATTACCAAAACTTCATAAAAAAGATATCCCATTGCGCCCAATAGTTTCTTGCATACAATCCCCATACACCCCTCTATCAAATTACTTAAAAGGTATCCTCAGTAATATTATATACAAAAACAACTATTATATAAAAGATTCATTTCAATTTAAACAAAAAATAAAAAATATAAAAATTCCAAAAAACTACCTGCTAATCTCGTTAGACGTAATATCCTTATATACAAATGTACCCATAACACTTGCAATAAAAGTAATAAAAGAAAAGTGGTCAGAAATTAAAAAATATACAGATATACCACAAGAGGAATTTATCAAAGCAGTTGAATTAACCCTTAACTCCACATATTTTTTATATGAAGATCAGTTATATCAACAAACAGAGGGATGCGCAATGGGTGCCTCCATATCAAGCGTTGTAGCACAAATAGTAATGGAAGACCTGGAAACAAAAGTTTTAAAAAATCTAAACATCGACATACCATTTTTTTACCGTTATGTTGATGACTGCATTACTACAATACCAGAAAATCAAGTAAATAACATCTTAACTACATTTAACGAATTTCATAAAAGCTTACAATTTACAATTGAGGTCGAAAAAAATAACAGAATTAACTTTTTAGACTTAACAATACACCATATAGGCGAAAATATAAAAACTGAATGGTATACAAAATCAACTTGGTCTTCTAGATACTTAAACTATAAATCGAACCACCCAAATTCCCAAAAAAAATCCGTAATTGTAGGTTTAGCAGATCGCGCCATCATGCTCTCAGATCCTGAATACCGGAAGCAAGCCTTAGAAAAAGCCAGAAATGCTCTAAAAATAAATAATTATCCCGAACATCTTATAAACAAAACCATTAAAAGTAGAATCCACAAATTTTATAACTCGAACGACAGAAAAAATAATCAGACTTCAAACACAAAAAAATTTATATCTTTACCCTTTATAAACGGCTTATCCCAACCACTTCAAAAATTATTTAAACAATATAATATTCAAACTTGTCACAAGGCTTCCAATCTACTATCAAATAATTTTTCCAGATTAAAATCCAAAATCCCAAAAAACAAAAAAAGTAATGTTATTTATGAAATACCCTGCAAAGATTGCAACAGTGTGTACATAGGTCAAACTAGCCAATACTTGGAAAACCGACTGAAGGGTCACAAGTATGACAAAAAAAACGCGACGGCTCTAACAAATCATGAAAATTCAAAAAAACATACCTTTGATTATAGTAACACCAAAATCTTAAAATCCGAACCGCAAACTAAAAAAAGAGAATTTTTTGAGATGGTCAAAATACAAAAAAGTAAAAATGCCATCAACGATAAGAAGGACGTCAACAACCTGAGTAAATTTTATATTTCAATACTGGAATAACCAATGTGATGTCTTATCTTAATGTTTTAACATAATACGTGTGTTTTAATTGTATCGATGTGTATGTATATATGTGGAAATGTGACATCTTGTGCCGTTTTGAATAATCTTACGTATTGAGGTAAGAAGGAAAAATTTTCACTTTCCATTTTTATAAAATTAAAAATAAATGTACTTTCCTTAATATTTTACGTTCTAAGGTAATACTAACAAAATAAAATATTAAATGTAAAAATACTAAATTAGAATTCTACGCCCTTCTCCATTTTTAGATTTGAAAAAGACCGAAGTGCGGTCGAAACGTTATCTAACTACATCATGTTTATGGGCAAATATAGGATGTAAAGTATATGTGTAAATTTTTTTAAATTGACCTTAAATCAAGAAAATTGAATATATATATATATATATATATATATATATATATATATATATATATATATATATATATATATATATATATATATATATATATATATATATATATATATATATATATATATATATATATATATATATATATATATATATATATATATATATATATATATATATATATATATATATATATATATATATATATATATATATATATATATATATATATATATATATATATATATATATATATATATATATATATATAGGCCGCCTTTTTGGAAAAATTAAATATTTTTTCTTTTCTACATATATTCTTTTACGGCCAACGTGTTTTCCGGGTGTCCATCCGTTCGATATTGTCGTTCTGAAAAGATCAATTTTACTGACATTTCGCCAAAATGACATTTAGCATTTTCAAAGCTTTCTTTCTCTCGTCCGAATAGAGACTGAAGTGTTAGTGACTGCGAAGCTTCTATTTCTGTTGTTGGTACACTAATTTCGCTTGACTTTTTGTAATTTTAAATTTGTCGATTATTGTCATTCATACTGTTGGTAGTTTTAATGATTCGTTCCTTTTATTTAAATCGCCTTGTTTTTCTATTTCTATAGATTCTATTCTCGGATTCTGTCAATTGACAATCTCCCTACACCTATTGAAATTTATTTTGTGGGCGGTTTCCTGATGAGATAGGAATAGGGCCGAGGTTGTTTCTTTGTTTCCGATGCTGAGTTTAAGCTCTTCTACTTTTGCTGATATTCGCCTGTTAGTTTGCCCCACGTACAGCTTTTCGCAGTCCTGGCACGAAATGCTGTATACTCCGTGGTTTTCAAATTTATTTTTTTTTTTTGGGTTTTTCAAGTAGTTTACTTATGGTTGTGGCTTGTGTATTACTTGTATGTTGGCTTTTCTAAGAATTCTTCCGACTCTGTCTGTTGTGCTCTTTACATATGGTAACACATGTGCGTTAATAATTTTCTCTACGTTGCGATTAGTGTAGCCATTTTTCATTAAAGCACCAGATAATATTATAACATTTTCATTTGTCTCGTCAGTGTTTCAGTTAATCGCACGGATTCTGATATTAGAATATTAGCCACAGCTTGAATGTGTGCTGGGTGATATGTGATCTTTCATTTAAATATCTGTCGGTATGTGTTGGTTTTCTATACACGGTGTATTTGAAATATCCGTTATGCAGTTTTGTGACCTGAATATCTAAAAAGGTAGTTTATTGTTTTCCTCTATCTCTAGAGTAAATTATATTCTGGGATGTATTGAATTTACGTGAGTCAGAAAATTTTCTGTTTGACCATGTTACCATATAATAAATATATCATCCACATAACGAATCCATAACTTGGCCTTCAAACTTGCTTTCTCATGAGCTTCTTTCTTGAAGTATATCATAAATTAATTTGCGACTACTGGTGATAGCGAGGACTCCATTGGAGCACCATCTGTTTGTCTATAAAATTGCCCGTTAAATGAAAAATAAGTATTTTAAGGCAATGCTCCGAGAGTTGCGTTATATGTCTTGGAAATCCTCGTTCATAACAATTCTCTTGATGGGAATAGTAGGATATAAGGACTTGACGTCTAGGCTTGTTATGATATCGTCTTTTTCAAGAACGATATTTCGTAAATATCGACTGAAATGATCCGAATTTTAGACCAATGAATCAGCTTTTTCGGTAGCTAGTTGCATAATTTCAGCAGTCTCTATAATTTTAGTGAGTCCCTATTCGACGCGAGAAAGAAACCCTCGAAAATGCCAAATATGATTTTGGCGAAACGTCTGCAAAACTGTTCTTTTCAGAACTACAGTAATGAACGGATGTACACCCGGAATTAAAACATATCGTATTTTTTCATTAAAACAAAAAACTTAAAACACAGGAAAAATATATAAAAAGACGCAAACATTATATATATATATATATATATATATATATATATATATATATATATATATACTAGAAACGTTAAAAAGTTTAAAATTCTCATATTAACAATTTTAAATCTAAAACATATTTTTTTTATTTTTTGTGTTTTTTTTTGTCGAAGGCACACCCGTAGTTATACTATATATAAAATAATATTCGGTGTGCTACGTTTGATAAATTAAATTTTCAGTTTTGACAAAACACACATATTTAAAGACAAATTTAAAACAAATCTATCCATTAAGGGCAATTTTATGGTACGCACCTTCAATAAGCAGTTTCCATGTTGTGTTGTAAATGATATTATTAGACTGATTGGGTTTGGAGTGTTTCATTTTTTTTTCTTTTGGTAATAACAAATAAAAATAGATATATAGAGGCAAATTTATTTCCTACTTAAAATTTATCAGTGAAAAGAAGATCTTTGAATTTGAAATGATCTCTGATTAATTAGGTTGAAATATATTTAGCTTAAACCACAAATATCCTTTTTATCATTTATATATATATATATATATATATATATATATATATATATATATATATATAGTAGAAAATAGATTCTATGATATATATGGATTTGGCTAACCATAGACACGTGTTTCTGACTTAAGGTCTTCATCATACAGTCAACTATACGAGTATGAATATACAAAACAATACCAGAGTCACCAACAGGACCAAAACCGACTTTTGTGATTAACAAGAAAACATATTGATTACCACGGTGCAGCATATATGTGGCGATATAACCCAAGAGTAGTAAATTAAAAGTAGAAAATATATATATATATGTATATTTTGGCGCTATATATAGTTGACTGTACTGATGAAGACCTTAAGTCAGAAAAACGTATCTATATATATATATATATTCATTCCGGTCATCCAAAAGAATATATATACTATATAAGAGTTCTTTATATATATATATATATATATATATATATATATATATATATATATATATATATATATATATATATATATATATATATATATATATATATATATATATATATATATATATATATATATATATATATATATATATATATATATATATATATATATATATATATATATATATACAGAGGCAAGTTTATTCCCTGTTTAAAATATATACAGGCAGAAAAAGATTTTTGAATTTGAAATGCTGTATTAATTAATTAGGTTGAAATATATTTGGCTTAAACCACGAATAGCCTTTTTTTCATATATATATATATATATATATATATATATATATATATGGAGAATATTAGTTATAATAAGGTATAATTTGATATATATATAAAAATATAAAAATGAATTATCCAGGTTTCAGTATATAATATTTTTATTTAATACTTAGCACAAAACACTATATATATATATATATATATATATATATATATATATATATATATATGGAATTTAAGGTATATATATATAAAGACGAGTATATAAATATACAAAACAATACCAGAGTCACCAACAGGACCAAAACCGACTTTTGTGATTAACAAGAAAACATCCGAAATCTTCGCCGAACTTGATTACCACGGTGCAGCATATAGCCACCTGTGGCGAAACTCATAACCCAAGAGTAGTAAATTAAAAGTAGAAAATATATAACGCAGCAAGAACTAGTGCTTCTATTGGTGACTCTGGTATTGTTTTATGTATACATTTTGGCGCTAGTTGTACTCGTCTTTCAACTAGTTGACTGTACTGATGAAGACCTTAAGTCAGAAAAACGTGTCTATGGTTAGCCAAATTCCATTCCTTTCATTCCGGTCATCCAAAAGAATCTATTTTCTACTATATAAGAGTTCTATATATATATATATAATATATATGTATATATATATATGCATATATATATATATATATATATATATATACTAAAATCAATAAAAATACACACCTTTATCAAAAGTTCTTGGCCGGAAAAGATATATGTAGAATATATATAATTTCTGCATAAAACGGCCTACAAGAAGAATTGCTTTCGATTATGTCACAGGGTACCCTCCTGCGATCATGATTTCTGGGCCTTTACCCTCATCAGGCAGGCTTGTACCCAGGGAGATCTGAAATAACAGATTGCTCGATATGACAAAATTTTGCCAAATTCCTATGGGTTTGCAGCCGGAAACCACCGGAGCCCCCATAGGTGGCGCTAAGTGTTATACTTAGCATGTAGTACTATTTTAGTATGATATTTCGTTTTCGATTTTGTCATATCGAGCAATCTGTTATTTCATCTCCCTGGGTACAAGCCTGCCTGATGAGGGTAAAGGCCCAGAAATCATGATCGCAGGAGGGTACCCTGTGACATATATATAGGCCGTTTTGCACCTGCAGAAATTATATATTTCTGCTATATATATATCTTTTCCGGCCAAGAACTTTTGATAAAGGTGTGTGAAAGCGCATTTTTATTGATTTTAGTATATGATGGTGCTAGTGCATACTTTGCCAAATTCCTATGGGTTTGCAGCCGGAAACCACCGGAGCCCCAATAGGTGGCGCTAAGTGTTATACTTAGCATGTAGTACTATTTTAGTATGATAGACGTTTCGTTTTCGATTTTGTCATATCGAGCAATCTGTTATTTCAGATCTCCCTGGGTACAAGCCTGCCTGATGAGGGTAAAGGCCCAGAAATCATGATCGCAGGAGGGTACCCTGTGACATAATCGAAAGCAATTCTTCTTGTAGGCCGTTATATATTTCTGCATTCCTATATATATATATATATATATATATATATATATATATATAAATTATATATTTCTGCTATTCTATATATATATATATATATATATATATATATATATATATATATATATATATATATATATATATATATATATATATATATATATATATATATATATATATATATATATATATATATATATATATAAATATATATAAATATATATATATATATATATATATATATATATATATATATATATATATATATATATATATATATATATATATATATATATATATATATATATGGAGAAAGGTTAGTTATAATAAGGTATAATTTGATGGATTATGGTTGGAGGGAATACAAAGCTCAAAAATCTCACTGGTTTCTTCTGAAAAATGAATTATTCAGGTTTCAGTTAAAGTGTTATTAGACAAATAATGTACCTTTTTATTTAATACTTAGCACAAAACACATGTATAAATTACTGAAAAGAATGAATTGTGTGTTTTTCTATGCAAAATAGCAAAAGCCCCCTTTTTCTGTTTATACATTTTTCCTCAATGTGAGAAGTTCTATCTTACATTGTCTACCTCTTCTTCAAGATCTTTAAATGTTGATATTGAGTAAAGGTAAAAACATATGATTCTGGGTAATGAAAAATGAAAATACTAGAATTAGCTAAACCTGCTCTAGGTTGTCTTGAATTAAAGAAATTTTTTTAAGTGTTTTTATCTTTTTCAGATAAAAAATGGCACCACGCGCAAGCTTCCTCTCCAAGCGGGAGGCTCCTGGCGGGACTTCAGCGCCCCCTGACAAAGGAACCACAGAGGATCTATCAAAAATGGAGGAAAAGTCAATGACTAATATTGATTTTACTACGCTACCTCCACAGGGAGCGCCAGCAGAAGGTCCCCATATCTTTAATAATAAATCATATCATGGTCGTACGGTAGTACCAGGTAGAGCTAAATATGTTTTAATGTGTGATGCACTATCCTAACGTGAATGCACCCCTAACGCACAATCAAATATGTGCACACAGTAAGTTAATAAAGCTGATATACTGACTCATAAAATAAGGGGGTTAATAATTAAAATTAAACTGTACGTACTGTAGTGAGTGTCACCAAATTAAAAACTCAAATTTAATATATACAGGGTGCAAATTAATTCATATCCAAGACTTCAGAAAGTCACTTAGCTCACAAAAATAAGAAAAAGTTCGTATAAACAGATGTGATAAACGCTTTGTATTCGAGAAACGCCTTATATCAAAAGGTATTTAACCCAAGTTTGGTACATGTCATACTATGATTCGATTTAATTAGTTATTCAAAGAATATACATATACAGTATATGTTTTTTCCAGATTGTTACACGTTTAACTAACTTTTTTTGATCAACGTCAGATTCCTCATTCTGTTCTGAAAAAATTTTGCGAACTTATTTAGCAAAATGTCTATTGTCCCCATGCCGAAGAGCTCTTGACAAAAAACTGCAAGAGTTTTGTGATGGCTCACATTTCAATATGATGTAGTATTAAGGGTGTACATGAGACCTGTATATATAAATATTATTTTTTTATAATCTATAAACTACGTTTTTTTCTATCCCTTGAAATTAAACCAATGTTAGGGTGGACAGTTATGAGGCAAGAACAAATTAAATATTGGAAAAAGTACACTCTCGTTTAATACCCTGTATAAATAACTTTTTTGTTAATTAAGTTAGTTGCACGCTTAAAATCAGTAATATCTAATAAAATTTGCAAGATGAAGCTGAAAACCGCATCTCAATATCTCTTCTTGTTTTTAAATTTTATCTAAAAATTTGCTTATCCCGTTTATTCTACCCGGCAGTGTATTTGTCACCCTGTATCTTAAAAACGTTTAACGATTATAAAAAAATAATATTTTTTTATAATCTAAAAACTACGTTATATACCCTACAAATATTTAACAATTTCTTCTATATATCAAACCAACATTAGGGTGGACAGTTATGAGGCAAGTACATGAAAACATAATTTATTACAGTTTATATATTTTGGTCAGTAAGTCAGCTTAATAGCCACTACCTGTAGCTACCTTTCTTAGTTTTCACTGTAGTTAGTTTTCACTGTAATTAGGTTTCATAGTAGTTGGTAGTAATGTGTTGTGAGAATGCTTTCAGAAAGCAACTTTAAAAAGAGTGTTGTTCAAAGGTTGCATCGAATTGAAACCTTTGGACATTTTAATATCGTTGTTCCTCAAAGATGGGAATGATTACGAAATGTAATGTAATGGCATAATTTACAGATAATATATACAATACACATCACGTTAATAGAATGAGGAGGTCACCTTAATTAAGAGTTTCTAAAAGAAACAGTATCTAATAAGTTATACATTAAAAACATTAGTAAAAATAGTTAAATATACAACTTTCCGAAATCCTAATCTATATCCATGTTTAGTAACGTAATTAGGAATAAAAGAGAAACAATTCGATTTGTACGATTTTTTGTATCAGAAAGTTTGACAAAGCCTTCACCGCAGTTATTTGGAAGAAATGTCCAAAAAACTGCATTAAACGTATTAGCAATGCACAATTACCTAATATACTCAAAGTTTTTCCGACCCTAACGACTCCACTGTTTCTGGCGTATCACCTCATATACTGCATATAAACTATATAAAGTAAATATATTTATAGAGTTTAGCATTTTTTGCGAGCTAAATAATATAGCGCTGTTATTATTTAAAATCAGATTAGCAATATTGAATATTTCTAAAACGGGCTTAATAGTTAAAAATAGGAATAATTATTATACATATTTTTACAACATTAATATTAACTTAGTAAAACATTTACCGGTTTTAGTTATAGTGGAAGGTTCGACACAAATGTACATTTTATTGTTATTTAAATTTTATAATGTTTAACGGAATGTCAAATTTGACAGCGAGTTCCTAGATTTCTATAAGCAACTTGTTAAATCCAAAAATTTGGTTAAATATTTTAAACAGCAATTAAATTTTGTGCAACCGGCTGTAAAGGTTTTATAGTTACATATGGAATTGCTACATCGGTGCTTTTTTTGCGGTCATGAAAAATACAGTGTCGTTTTTATACATTTTGACATGCATTTTCCTCATTTATGAGATGTCTTTTGGTGACATGACAAAAAACAGAAAAGCATCGAAAAGCTGTAAAAATCACAAAACTTGTATTTTTTTTAATGGAACAATACTTTTATGACGGTTGAAAAGATCTTTTTTTCCTGATTCTAAAAATTATAATAAGACATTTGCTTTCACCGCTTTTAAACCATTGAGGCTAACACTTAAAACACAATCGAACTTCCGTAAACGTTTAACGTGAAAACTGACCTACAAAAACAAAAATTGGTGATAATTTTGACGCTGGAACTAAATATAACAGTTTATAACCTATATTTCAAGGAATATCTAACAGAAACACCGAAAAACACATAAAGAAAAATAAAGTTTGACGTAAATTGACGATCAATTGCATTGCGTTCCGCGCTTTAAAGATGGTAAAAAGTAATAGAAAAATCCAAGTGGCCATGGATAACGTCATCCAATCCAAAAACAAAATGGGTATAATTTGTCACACTGAATATATACAGTGGAAAAACAAGAAGCGATTAAAGCTGAAATCAAAACCGTTAAATTTGACTATATTTGTAACCAGTTTTAGCAAATATGACTCCACAGACACGGACTGCTTTAATATCTAATCGCTTTTGCAAAACAAATCTATTTTGTTTCTTTTAACGTCTTGCAGGGCTAAATCGAGTTTTATATTATATTTTATCACTTTTTAAGGCTCAGCATTTCCAAACTGTAAAAGGAAATGTCATAATATTATATATTTTTGAAATCAGGAAAAAATCTTTTTAACCGTCATAAAGCAAGTATGTGTCATACTTTTAGTTTTTTGTTTTACCATTTTTGTAGGAAATTGAAAAGTATGTTCGGAACGTCAAAAAAAAATTAAATTTCTTTTTTTAAATAAAGAAAAAAAATTTTAAAAATTGAAAAATGTTAAGAGGTGAAAAAGTTATTACGCCTCGAGACGTATTAGACAAAAAATAAAATAAAGAAAAAAACTATATAAAATATAAAAAAAAAGAAATTAAAAAAGTGAAAAAATCGAGAAATTTCAAGAGGTGAAAAAGTTTCTACGCCTCGAGACGTATTAGAAAAAAAAATAAAATAAAGAAAAACAAATAAAGTAATAAAATAAAATTAAGTCGAAAAAATCAAAAAATTTCGAGAGGCAACAATGTTTCTACGCGTCGGGAAGTATCTCAAGAAAAGAAGTAAAATAAAAATTTAAAAAATTTAAAAGTCAAAAAATGGAAAAATTTCAAGAGGTAAAAAAGTTTATTCTCCTCGAAGAGTACTGGATAAAAAAATTAAATAAAAAAATATAAAATTAAAAAAAAAAAACTTAAACAAATCAAAAAGTTTCGAGAGGCAAATGACATACTTGTTTAGCAATTTGATTCCTCCACTTAACAAATATGTCAATTTTCATTTAGAATTGTTCACCATTTTGTACAGATATTTTACATAGAATGAAGTACGTTCAAAATCCTTCTGAACAAAATTTATTTAAAATATTTAAAATTGAATTGAATTTTCTCTTTGATGGATTCGCAGTTTTTATAGTTAAATACCCCTTGGTTTTTAATTCTGCTAGATCCAACCCTGCATTATTAACAAATTCCCTTAACAGTTTTTAAGTAAATTTTAAATTTTCCAATTCTTTAATATTATATGTAAACCTTTGAATTTTCTACATTAATTTTCTCCTTTTGATGTATTAAGATTCTGGCTTAAAAATTTCCACACTTTAATGACATTGTTTTGTTTTATCGCATTTAATTGTTTTTACATGTAACAAACCTCACTTAGTTAACTTCCCCTTTAGATTTAACCTACAATAAGATTTGTCATTTGAAGCGACCATGTGTTAAAGTTTCAATATCTTCATGGTTTAAATCGCCAAAAGGGGTGAAAGAGCACACTCTTTGTGATATTTTAATTTTATAGATGTATACTATTCCTAACAAATGGAAAAAAATCATAGCGAGGGAAGTTCCGGGTTAAGGAAATTTACGGATTTTTTATCACAAAAAATAAATAGCCAAAATCCATGTCAAATTATAAAAATCCACCCTATACTTTCTGCAATTTTTTAAAAAAGTTAAGTAGATGACGAATATCGCCTTGTCACATTTTTTACATTATTTTTGGTTCAAGAAAAATAACTTATTGTTTTACCCTTATAAAATGCAAGCTTTTTGAAAATGAATAGACAGGTGAAATAAATCTAATGCATTTATACAAATTTTGTTTAGTAATAAGATGGATGTCCTTTTAAATAATATATTAACAAAGAGAGATGTCAATATGAAAACATACCCATTTCGAATTATAGACATTTAAAAATGTGTGTGTCGGTATGTTGATTTGTATTAATTATATTAAAGCATACATATATTTAAAGATAGTGGACCTTATTTCTGTTACGGTAGGTCAAAGTTGTATAACTATATTATTTAAAACAAACCTATGCTTCCAGGACCAACGTCCCTAGATTTAAGGTTTAACATGTTTAACTGGCACACTATAATTAAAAAATGCTGAAGTATATTCAAGGGCCTTTCGTTATTGTGTTTCAGGAATTTAATATCAAGCTCTGTTAAAATCTAACTATCTATTAGATGAAAAGTTTGCTAAAATATTGTTAATACGACGCTAGTATTGTAATCGTGTAATCGTGTAATTGTGTAAATTCACCATTTGAAGGTTCCTAGATCTCCAAAAACATGTTCTCAATTTTTTTCAGTTTGTCTGTATATTAATAATACGACACTAGTATTGTAATCGGTAAAAAATCTCATTTTGGTACAACCGGCAGACCGTTACGAAGGCTCAAAACTAGTCAAATTAATTTCATGCACGCTCCATTTCCAAAATAGCTCTAAATTTAGCCTTAGCACCGATCGGTTTACATTTTACGTCGATTTTGCCATTTCCTGTTATATACGGGTAAAAACCTTTTTTTACTCCTCAAATATCATCTGTTTTCCCGTCATTTGCAAAGGCATCGTATTTTGATTTCTATTGTTTCTTAAATACCCTACCAGATAGATTTCGGCCCCACAAAATGCACGACATCCCGTGCTCCGATACTGCCGATTTTTCGAGGCTTTTGGACAAAAAATAGGTAAAATGATACCTTACCTCGAAAAATACCCTGCTAGGACCTGAATCTTGAATCAACGGGATTTGGAAAGGAATGCCCATATGGGACGCCACGTTTCGGTAAATATAGGCCCGACAAGATTTTTTTTCCTTTCCACCTTTTATGCCCGTTAGCGCGCCAGTACCTCTTTACTTCTGAAATATTGTAATCGTGAATAAATCTCCCTTCGAGATTTTTGCAGATCTTTGCAGATTCCGAAAGAAAGGTTCTTCCACTCTCTACTTATCCAATTCACTTCAAATTTTAGTCAAAAATCAAGGGCCATATGAAACAAAATGGAGACATTACCAAATGTTAAAAACATCGTTATTAAGAAACTACTTATCAAATAATTCTCAAATTCTACAAAACATGTATGTGTGATATGGGGATAAACTGATAAAAGTTTAGTGCAAATTCTTTGTGGCAAAACAAAATAACGGCCTAATAAAATGTTTAAATTCCTATTCCTGGAATAAAACCTTCATTTTATGAACTAGAATAATATGTGTAAATAGTAAAAAAAAATACGAAAAATAACCCAAAAACTCACAGAAATCGCCCAAAAACAATGCTCTGACTCAAAGCAGCACCGCTTTATTCGATTTACTTTTTTACTAGTTGTAAAATCGTGGCCATTTTATGGTGATACAGTACCTTACCTAGAAAACGGTAATAGTTACGACAAAAAGTTCAATACAAAAGTTGTTTGGATTCAATTAAGTTTTTATTTTCTTTCACTTTTGTTTATACAGGATGTTTCGTTTTGACGTGACACATGTCAACTTTCTTAATTTGAATGGAACATCCTATAGATTATTACATGTTTCGATTCTACTGTTAATTTGCGAAAGTTTTTATAATAACATCTATATTTGAGTTCTTTATCGTTTTTGAGTAAATTGAGTTTTAGAATTTTTTTTAAAAAAAATTTTTACCTATAAAACTTTAATGGAACTGACTAATATCCTAAACATACATTACTAAGGGTTCAATTCAACGAGTTTCCATGCTGGTCTTACCAATTAGTATACAGGGTGTTAAAAATGGAGAGCAAAACAAACAGAACTTTAAATGTAAAAATCTCCTGTTTTTCAAATGGAACACCCTATTTATTTTTATTTCATCTGATTCAGCGTTCAATTACCTATCATTATTCATATATATGTCCTATACCTAAAATCAACAGTTTCGATTTTATTAGCCGTTTTTTGATTTATCCCGGAATTTTGCCAGTAAATGAGATCAGAAACATGATCAAGAAACATGAACAAAAAAAATGAAGATGGGCTTAGGAAATAACCTAATGAAATTGTTGACTTAAGCTGACATTTGCTCTGTTTGTCGTTTTTGTCAAATTTTTGCTGCGAAATTTGTTAAAAATTGGCTTTATATAAATTGGATGAACGTTTGAAATTATACAACTGTTTAAAAATAATAAAAATCCAGGCTTAGTCCTTAGAGAATATTCGAGGGAATATCCTAATAATCGAGTTCCCTCCAGGACTATATTTTTTCGAATTGTGCGTGATTTGGAAAATGGTGTCCTTAAATTCTAAGAAAAATCGTCCCAATTTTGTCCTCATTGAGGAAAAACAACTGGAGATTTTACTTTATTTCGAGGAAGATGATAAAAGATCCCAAAGAGATGCTGACAGAGACATTGCAGGTGTCAGTAGAGGAAGTATTCAAAAAACACTGCAGGTGAATGGTTATCATCCTTATACATTTCTTCCTACTCAATTATTATCAAAAACAATGAAAGATTGACTTTTTGTTGTGATATTTTTTTTGTTTTTTTTTAAAGTGCTTTGGACTGATAATTTAATACGGCGGGTATTTTTAATCGGAAAAATACTCATTACTGGTCTCAAACTAATAAACATCTAATAAAAGCAATTAAAAAACAAGGCCGTCAAACGGTAAATGTGTGGTGCGGAATTATTTGCGAGCGTATTATCGGACCAATATTTTTTGACAGGTCGTTAAATGGCGAAAGATACTTGGAGCTGCTTAGGAATGAAATCATGCCCCTTATCAACGACTTGCCAGCAAATATTCGAGTAGGATAGCGCCCCTTACCACACGGTTGCACCGGTAGTAAATTTCCTTAATTAACATTTTCCATTGTGGATAGGAAGACAGGGTTTAATATCCTGGCCACTACGAAGTCCTGATTTAAGCCCTTTAGACTTCTTTTTGCGGGGTACACTAAAAAATAAAGTTTATCAAAATACATCTAATAATAGAAATGAGTTAAAAATAAAAATCAGGGAAGAGATCAATAATTTTAATGCATCTAATTCGGTAAGGAACGCTATTCGAAAAATGGAGGCTACTTACACTTCATGTATCGCAATGGATATATTGGAAATTTTTTATAATCTGTTTTAATCATGTTTAATACTCAGTTAGTTATTAGTTATATCGTGTGGCACAAGATATTTTTTTTGTCTCTCCCTTATTTTCGTAAACATAAAATAATAAGAACACAAATTACATAATATTTCACTTTTATTTGTATTTTCTAACATTATTTATAGTCGCTATCTGTGTTAAGGAAATGAGAATAAGGCTTAGATTACGACATTTTTATTTTAGCCCACTTCATCTGTTTACTTATATTAAAAAAAAAATAGTCAAATCAGAAAACGGCTAATAAAATCGAAACTGTTCATTTTAGGTATAGGACATATATATATATATATATATATATATATATATATATATATATATATATATGAGTAATGATAGGTAATTGAACTCTGAATCAGATGAAATAAAAATATACAGGGTGTTCCATTTGAAAAACAGGAGATTTTTACACTTAAAGTTCTGTTTGTTTTGCTCTCCATTTTTAACACCCTGTATATTAATTGGTAAGACCAGCATGGAAACTCTTTTGAATTGAACCCTTAGTAATGTATGTTTAGGATATTAGTCAGTTCCATTAAAGTTTTATAGGTAAAAAATTTAAAAAAAAAATGTGTTTTTTTAAAAAAAAATCTAAAAACTCAATTTACTCCAAAACGATAAAGAATTCAAATATAGATGTTATTATAAAAACTTTCGCAAATTAACAGTAGAATCGAAATATGTATTAATATATAGGGTATCCCATTTAAATTAAGAAAGTTGGCATGTGTCACGTCAAAACAAAACACCCTGTATAAGCAAAAGTGAAATAAAATAAAAATTTAATTGAATCCAAACAACTTTTGTGTTTAACTTTTTGTCGTAACTATTACCGTTCTCTAGATAAGGTACTGTATCACCATAAAATGGCCACCCTGTACTCTGCGACTAACAAAAATGCGGCGATGTTTTCGGTTTTTAAGCATTGGCATTGTATGTGAGGCTATTTGAATAACTATTTGTTATATTGCATATATACAATTCAGGTTGTCCAAATACAAGTCAGGTTTTTACTTTTTTAATAGTTAATAGTCTTATTTATAAATTTATGCACAATGCTACTAGGCACATACTTAAAGAAATAAAACAATTATGAATCATAAAAATCAACAATACGCCCCTAATAAAATTTCAAAATACGAAATTTAGATCCTCTTTGCAGTCAAGTTTTCAGACCTGTTTGTTTCGTTAATGTAGATATCGATTTCAGCTCTGTTCCCTGTCGTATTACCGTTAGACTCTCCAGGTAAATAGGTCAATATACTCTAGTGGCCGATCTCGTCGTTTCCCGGTGCTTGTAGTTGAAATCAATTGTAGTTTTTTCTACATATTAAGAAGAACTTCTCTGAAACTGATAAATAACAATTAATTATAGAATTAAAAGAGAGTTCTTGATTAGTTTATCACCAGTAGGTTTAGGATTATGTATTTGGCTACTTGCATATGCAAATGCATATTTTAGAGATTTACGTATATAAATACATATTCCGCAATAATTGAGATAATAATGTTAAATATTTTTATTTAGAAAAAAACTTATTTTAATAACATAGCCTGGAGACTAGACTTTAAGCACCATTTGACTCGTAAATTAACCATTTCGGCTATGGCAAAAAAGATGTAGACATAAATAAAAATGAATTTTTCATTTCGACCGTACCAAAAAAGGTTTGAATCTTACAACCCAATTTGCAATTTTAATTGGTAGGACCCTACAGTAAAACTTTTTGGACTTACCGAACTATTAACTATGCATATTGCATTACAAAGTAACTATTAAATATTGCCAACAAAAAATTTCAAGTTACCCAACATTTAGCAACTGCGAAATATCAGAGCCAAAAGAATAACAAGTCTATTCAAAAACCACCAGTTTCTAACACCACAGCCTTTTCACCAAGGCCCAAACGTTCAAAGCTCAACGAAAGTCTTTATCTGCGCAGATATTCCATTAAGCAAACTGAGTAATACAATCTTGGAAAGTATACCATGGCGTTAATTCCAATAAATCCACCTTTAGAAAAAATCAATGTGGCTCATTTATATACTAACACTATTAATACATTGCCAGAGAATGTGGTAAACAAAAGTATATGGGTCTTGCTACATGAAATAGCTGATGATGTAGAATGTAGAACAAACATGTGTCTTTATAGTTATTTTCCTACAAGCGTGCGCGATTCACCATTTTCCCACTCAGTACTGGAAGATAATTTTCCCGCACTGAGAAAACATGTTTTGGAGAGCGATATCGCCTGCTTTCATGATTTTTTCACTCCAAAACACAAGATTTTACTTTTGATGTTTGTTGCTTGAAAAAGTTCATCATCACCGAAATTACTCTTGCAAATAAAAACTCCTCGAAAAAATTGCACTATAAATTACACATAACAGGCAAACACAACGTGAAACTTCAACTTCAAAATTTCAAATACAAAATGGCTGAGCGTCAAAGACCACTATGACTGCAGGACATATGATTTCGCAGAGCCCTCTTTGACCCGAGTACCCGAACCTAATAAGTAGAGTCGAGCTATTTAGTGATTTTACAAAAAAAATTCCTTGTCATATTGTCACATGATTGCCGAATGTACCTATATAAATACAACAAAGCCATGTCATTTTCAGATTTTCACATGGATGCCGAATGTTGCATATCTACATAGAATATTTGTAGTTGATTTAATAATAATTACCTATCACATTTCGTTATAAATAAATATTGATTGCCAACGGATATTAATTTTAAATTTAAGTATTCCAGATATGAACTGTTACGAAAAGTATTTCTTTTCAAAGCTTAATTTCTAACAGTTCCCTATATTTGTGGATACAAATTAACTTCCGGCAACACATTTTTCATATACCTTACCTTTCCGCCATAACTATTCTTATCCTCACTAATAAAGTTTAAGCCCATGGAGACATTTAAATAGAAGGTTAAGATCTATATACAGCGTGTAACGAAAGTAAGGAAGGTCAAATATCTCAGGTACCGCTTTCCTGAATTTTATGAAGATATGTACACTTAGGTATGAAATTATTAAGGAATCTTTTTTGATAGAACACCGTATATTATATAACTTTTTTAAAATGTGCGTATAATTCTAAATATTTTTTATTAAGAGCACTTTTTATGAAAGTCAACAGTTTTTGCGAAAATAAGGGTCAAATAACCATAATTTAATGTATTACCTTTTATTGAAACACCTGCACATAAAAGGTTACCTGATATGTTTAACAATGTCAGTTTTGTTGAATTACGAAACGGGGTCATTTAACTGAAATCCAAATATTCTAAATTTTAATTATACTGGGTTATGGGGATAGAATACGAAACCTGCAAGATGTTTGTAACATTTTTATTGACAAATATCCTAACAGAAATTCGATAATTAAATCTACCATCAGTAAAATTATCCAAAAATTTCGGGAATCTAGAAAGTTAAGAGATGCTGCACGTTCTAGTAGACCTAAAACCGTAACAGATGGTGATAAAGCTCTTAATGTTTTAATCAATTTAGAAGAAAATCCGCACCTTTCTACCAGGACATTACGAAGAGTCGTCGAACGTCTTACACATGTATGTAGACCGATTTCTAAAAACCGAAAAGTTTGATCCATAGAAAATAACTTTGGTGAAATCATGATGGAACGTTGCAATATCAGTCTAAATTTTGTCAATCAAATTATTTTTTGTGACGAAGCAAGTTTTTTTTTAATAGAAAAGTTAACAGGCATAATTGTCGATATTGGGCCAGAGAAAGTCTACATGGGTACGTGATAATCGTACCCAATTTTCCCAAAAGATAAATGTTTAGTGTGGTATAAAACGTGCAAAATTAATCGGCTTCTTCATTGAAGGCACATTAACTGAAGAAAGATATTTGAATCTCTTAAGGACCAAAATTGTCCCAGTTATTTCAGAATTATTTCCGAATAACCATACGTTCTTTACTTTACCTGCTGTATGAAGTACATAAACTTGATTTTTAAGGTAATGGTACACCAAATGATGAAATATGGTTTCAACAGGATAGTGCTCCACCGCATTTTGCTAGGAAAATCGGGAATATTTGCAGGGCTACAAGAGAGTGGTCACTTCGGTTTCCGGACTAGACGCCTTTCGACTAGTTTTTGTGGGGACACCTTAAAAATGTTTGTAAAGCTAAGCCCAATGACCTCGAGGATTTAAAGGAGCGGAGAAATCGAATATAGGCGGATCGGGGAGGCTGGCATTTTTTTAATGTATTAAATGTTTTCCCACAGTATTTGGTCTACTGTAAGGAAGTAAATGGACAACGTTTTAAACACTTTTCCGGGCTCTCTGAACGTACAGCATCTTTTACCTTTCCAGTTTCACGAAATGTTTTGTTACTTTTACTACGGTAGATTTAGCTATGGGATTTCTGTTAGGATATTTGTTATTAAAAAGCTGACATTGTCAAACATATCAGATAACCTTTTGTGTATAGGTAAAATAGCAGAAATATATAATTTCTGCAGGTACAAAACGACCTACAAGAAGAATTGCTTTCGATTATGTCACAGGGTACCCTCCTGCGATCATGATTTCTGGGCCTCTACCCTCATCAGGCAGGCTTGTACCCAGGGAGATCTGAAATAACAGATTGCTCAATATAACAAAATCGAAACGTCTATCATACTGAAACAGTACTACAAGTTAAATGTAACATTTAGCACCACCTATTAACGTTTCGTTTTCGATTTTGTCATATCGAGCAATCTGTTATTTCACATCTCCCTGGGTACAAGCCTGCCTGATGAGGGTAGAGGCCCAGAAATCATGATCGCAGGAGGGTACCCTGTGACATAATCGAAAGCAATTCTTCTTGTAGGTCGTTTTGCACCTGCAGAAATTATATATTTCTGCTATTATACATATATCTTTTCCGGCCAAGAATTTTTGATAAAGATGTGTCAGAGCGCATTTTTATCGATTTTTAGTATCTACTCTCCGCATGATGGTGCTAGTGCATACTTTTTAAATTACCTATGGGTTTGCAGCCGGAAATCACCGGAGCCCCAATAGGTGGTGCTAAATGTTACATTTAACTTGTAGTACTGTTTCAGTATGATAGACGTTTCGTTTTCGATTTTGTCATATCGAGCAATCTGTTATTTCAGATCTCACTGGGTACAAACCTGCCTGATGAGGGTAGAGGCCCAGAAATCATGATCGCAGGAGGGTACCCTGTGACATAATCGAAAGCAATTCTGCTTGTAGGTCGTTTTGCACCTGCAGAAATTATATATTTCTGCTATTATACATATATCTTTTTCGGCCAAGAACTTTTGATAAAGATGTGTGAGAGCGCATTTTTATCGATTTTTAGTATCTTTTGTGTATAGGTATTTTAATGAAAAGTAATACATTACATTATAGATATTAGAGCCTTATTTTCGCAAAAACTGTTAACTGTCATAAAAAGTGCTCTTAATAAAAAGTATTAAGAATTCTATGCAGATTTTAAAAGTGATATGTTCCATTAAAAAATAATTTTCCTTTTATAACAGAAAAACGGTAAATTTGGCAGCAATGCAGATTTCGCCATTGGATCTAGCATAATTTCATACCTAAGTGTAGATATTTTCATCAATTTCAGGTAAGCGGTACCTGAAATATTTCGCAGTTTCTTTACTTAGGCTGAATACTAAAATTTTATGAAATTGACGGTTCATCAAAAACCGTAATATGTGCGCGTGGTTTGTTTTCTAATTTATCTAACTCTGGACACCATGGGGTAGGGAGGCGAACGTAGTGTAAATTTCATCAATAAAATTAGCTACGTACATAATCAAATTCGATAACTGCCTAAAGGTAATTATTCGCATATTATAAAGTTGTAGTAGTATTACATTACACGACTGTTGCATTAAATGGTTGTAATTCTTTTAATTAAATTTACCAGGCATGTTCAAATCCTATAATGGAAAATATAGGTGAAATAATAATTTCGATAAGAGAAAAATTTATCCCACAGTTCAACACATATTGTATATCTAATACAATTTCGTTTAGATTTTTATCTTCCATTACGCAATTATCTAAATTAAGAACCATTTTTATCCTTCTTCTGAAATACAAGTATAATTGAATCCCTCGTAAAAGTGCTATAAAATTATAATGAACCCATGTGTAAACAATTAAAATATTCAATACATTTCAAAAGAAAAAAAAACGTAAATGCACCTTTGTGTTCGTCAAATAAACTTTGTCAAAGTAAGCAAGTCGAATCATTTATTAAAACCAAATATTAGTCAAAAAGCAAAAATAGACGAAAATTTTCAAAAAGTATGAGTAACAAAGACCATAACTGTTTAGAGGAACAAGATGACACTCAGAATCGCCATGTCTTAAAATGGTACCCACTGTTTCAATACTCTGTGATCGGAGCATTATTTTCATGTTTGGATCTAACCCACGTTTTGTTGCATGTTACAGAACCCAAGACTACGGTCAACTCGACTACTGTCAAGGGCTTCATAAAAGATGCTGTCAACGCGTGGGAGAAGGAGACGCATACGGATCAGTGGGTGTTGGTCACTGTTATGATTGGTGAGTATAGTTTTTTACTTTGTTGAGTTGTATAAGTGAAAGAAAATCTTATTGGCAACGTTTTTGTTGGTAGTAGGAAACTGAATTTTAAAAACTAAAATTACCGGTCTATGTTATAATAATATAACTGAAGTACAAATTATATTATTATTACTTTATACATACATACATATACATATACATCATACGTTTATTTTGTACAGGATATCTCACGAACTGTCCATGCGATTTTCCTCTCTTGCGAGATAGCTTGAATAAAAATTCTAAAACATTACTGATGCGGGTTTTTCGGACTATGGTATTTTTAATGTTATATCAAAAAAACAATTGCATATCAAAAAAAATCTTTCATCAATTTAACTTAAAACTACCTCTGACGCAAATTTTAAGTGCATAAATGATTGTTCGTCTTTTTATAATATTTTTAGCCTCTCCCTGCCACTTTTTAATTTGTCGGCATCACAGCTTTTTTTTTTCAAATGGCAAACTAGGTCATGTGGAGGTTCTATAAGAAGGTCTTCTAAAAGTGAACAGTAAAACGATCATTTTTTTAAGTAAAATAAATATTCGAGGGGCATTCTTATCCACCTCCTACTTGACATGCTCCGAGTCTGTGGTAAATACTATCAACCACAATTCGAATACTTCCGGCTGGTAAATTAGTAACCTCCATCCTTATTCTATCTTGTATTTTTAAACACTCTCTTCTTCAAATACATAGAAAGAAATCCAGTGTTGTGAGGTGCGGAGATCTTGGTGGCCATTCAATAGGACCCCGTCGACCTATCCACCGATGCTCTTCAAATTTGTGAAATATCTTGCACACTTGACCGCGTAATTGTATTTTTGGGATACTTTTCATTGAACAACACACAAACTTCATTCTCGTTCTTTACTTTGTGTCCACAACCCAACAATATCAAAATTCCTATACGCTGTCTTTCTGAGAGCACTATAATTTAAAAATGTCGAAGTTTCAAAATACTAACCCTTGCTTACAATTCGGTGATCTGAACCGAAAGATTAACTAAATATATTATTTTGTGGGTGTAGATATTTGCCAGATAAACAACTAAATGTGGATTTGGGTATTTTTTAACCTACATTTCGCAATGTAAATTATTAGGTTTATAAGTTTGTGATATTAAGTTTATAAGTCTATAAGTTACTTCTTAACGTGAGGCAATAATAAATACCACTATCGTCTAGTTGGTCATCTTAAGGTAATTCAATAAAATTTCCCCAAGTCACTGGATAGATTGATCGGGTCTGATAATTGATGGTAACCAAGGTCATTCCGAATTACACCATAAGAATCTACTTTGATAGTCAATTTTAATTAAAAACTTATGTGGACTCGTTTTACTGTAACGAAATGTGCAGACCACTGATTTGCTGCTAGTATCAAATTCAGTTTTAGAAGACCTTCTCATAGAACCCCCACATGAACTAGGTTGTCATTTAAAAAAAAAGTTGAGGTGTCTACAAATTAAAGGGCTGCTGGAAGGGCGCTGAAAATATGACAAAAAGATGAACGAACATTTAAACCACTTCACGGATTTTTGTGAAAAATGACTCATACAGATATGAATTTTGTGCGTTTCTTTTGAACAAGCCTGTATGTAGACCACCTCGAAAACTGTAAAAGATAAATATTTCCGAGCCAATTTTACGAGATTTATTTCGAGAGAGTGCAAAAATATCGAATGAAAAACGACGAAAGTACCGAATTTCCTATAATTACATTACATACAAGACCTATATTTTTTTGCAAGAAAAAATTACTTTTTTTTAATACAAATTCGAGAAAATAATTAAATAATAAATCAAAAGAACTGTCATTTTGTGGATAATTGTACACATTTTGGAAGCAAAGACATGTATAGCATCATCTGCTGGTCCGATCAGGATCAATAAAAAAATTTCCCGTTTATGTTCAATATATAACATAAAAAACAACAAAAACCACTATTTCCAAATTTTCATCATTACTTTACTTGTGTTTAATGAATTTGAATAAAAACAAGCATACCAAATTATAGGTCTTTGTATTTAATAGAACGATTAAAAACTGCAATTCAGTTTGCAGTTTATGTGCAAACCCGTTAAACTTTTGTTTTAATTTTTAAAGGTAGGTTTTGTAATTCTCTCAAATCTTTACAAAATTTGGTTTTTATGTTTCAAATATTTATTTTACTAATTAACTGTAGAGAAAAAAGAGATTATACTAAAAAGAAAAGCTAAATAATTACAAAACTTATTTGGAAAAGGAATTATAACTAACATAATTTTATTTTTAAATGAAATAAAATGTTACTCATTTTTTTTTGTTTAAAAATAAGCTTCTGTAAGTATTTTGCTTTGTTTTGACTATAATCGATTTTTCTCTACATATAGTTATAAAAATAAATCTAAAAAACCAATTATATTAAGATTTATTAAACAAAAATTAAATTATGAAAACAAATTTTAAATTCTTTACGTCATGTGATTTTTGCTGTTTTGTAGATTAGGTATAAGACAAAATCCGAAAAAATATGGTTTTCTATCATTGCGCAATTCTTCTTCTTCTTTATAGCCCCAGAGGTCATAAAAAACAACTTCAAGAGTTTTGTAATGGCTCATATTTCAATATGATGCAGTATTAAGGGTATACATGAGTCAGCACCCACTCGCAGGATCAGGTAGTGGGACACCTGGCGGTGGCGCGTTTGGAGGTATAACAATGGCAAAAAATTATTGGGTTTGTTTCCTAATCGAGCACTGATATCTTCGATTTTTTTGGGTATTAAGATATACCACTCACCTAAAGCGTGATCTGCTACGTCATTTAATTAAGGCACTAACGACAAAAAACTATATCTCAAGAACGACACTGCCGATCGTCGCCACACTTTTTTTAAAATTCTTATGACATCATCTTGCTTCAGTTCCTGCCCAAAAATGATAGTTTTGACAGGTGATTTTTGATAACAGGTAACATTGTCGGATGACATGTGGCACGTGATTAGTTAGTGATTGCGCAGTTCTAAGCAATGCTCACGAGGCGAAAAATGCCTGACCTCAGAGATATAGATTAGAGCCTTCACCATGGACGGTAGTCTCAAGGGCGCTGTGAGCAGCCGCACTCACTTTATATCTGCACTTTGAGCGACTACTGATTTTTTCCTTAAACTGAAGTCTGACTGTTTTTTTTCTCTAATTGTACAGGGTGTCCCAAAAGGTTCTACCAATAATTTAGGAATACATAGATTTGATTAAAATATCGCAATTTAGCCATACTTGCCTTAGTCCAAAAGTTAATATTAAGAAAGATACAGGGTGAGTAAGTCAAAATTTTATTTTCGATTTTTTAAAATAATATCCTTGGTTTGTGAAATAGTAAAGTGAAAATTGGTGGTAACGGATTTTTTATAGCCAGTAATAATAATACGTTTTTAATTTTGATATAACTTGTAGAGGGCGCTACAAACGCTACTTTTCGCTCTTAAAAGTGTTGTAACTTTTTTATATACAAAATTATGGAACTTTGTATAGAAAAAATAGGTTCTACTGTCTTTTCTCCCAAAAAAAGCTATACTTTATAAATCTATCTTAAGTTCACCATTTACGAGATATTTGCTGTTTTATTACTTAATGATGCAGCCGTATTCATCATTTAGCATATTACAAGTTTAATCAATTTTATAAATTTTAATAAACCGTTCAGAAATAAAGCTAAGATGTTTTTTGCGACAGATGCGTTAATTCCAATTGATTCTTGTTTGATAAGAGTCTACTTTATAAAAATGATAAAACTCGAATATCCTAAATGGTGAGTACACGGGGCCGTTTCAAGTAATAAAAGAACAACTCGAAAACGGTAAAATTTAGGTCGAATTATAAGGTATAGCTTTTTTGTGAAGAAAAGATAATAGAAAATATTTTTCTATACAAAACTTCCTAATTTTGTATTCAAAAAGTTAGAACATTTTTAAATACAAAAAGTAGCGCTCATAGCGCCCTCTACAAGTTTTTAAATTAAAATTGAAGGCGTATTATTATTATTGGCTATAAAAAATTCGTTATCACCAATTTTCACTTTATATCTCAAAAACCAGGGATATTATTTTAAAAAATCGAAAACAAAATTTTTGTACAGGTGGATCTTATTTAGATCTGCTCAAGCGCTAACTAATTACGTGTCACATTTCATCTGACAATGTCACCTGTCATTGTCAAAATCTTCTGGCAACTGTCATTTGTCAAAACAGTCATTTTTTGGGCAGGAAATGAAGATAAAAAAAGATAATGTCGCAAGCATTTAAAAAAAAGTTTGGCGCCGATCGGCCACACCGTATATACAGTTTTTTTGCCATTAGTGCCTTAACGAAGCGATGTAGCATGTCATGTTTTAGGTAAGAGATATATATAAACCTCGTATACAGATCAGTGAAAAAATATTCGCTAAAAGATGTAACATGGCGCCGAAGGAAGAAAAAAAACAAAATTCGGAAACATCAATGCTCGATTGGAAAACAAACCTAATAATTTTTAGCCATTTGGACGTACTAAAGCGCCGGCGCCGCCGCCAAGTGACTCACTACCTGATCTTGTGTGGTTGGTGCCTCATACACCATTAATACTACATCGTATTGAAATATGAGTATTTACAAAACCCTTGCATTTTTTTTCGATTAGGATCTTATGAACTTGTTTATGCAAAAACATTGCACGAAAATTTCCTGTTGAATGACTTCACTAATAAGTGGCATATAATATAATATATTGTGTTGTGTTACTTATGAAGTAAGTCATTGTAATTTGCATGAGTAAAATATTTGAAACAGGTTTCAAATAGAGCCCCTCTGAACTCTATTTATTTTTTTATTTTTGGAGGCTTCGAACAAATCACAAGTTCGACTTCTATTCACACGCCTACCCCTCCCCCCCGCCAATAAATCTTGCCCTAAGTACTATATACTTTTAAAATCAAGATAAACGCTAAAACTTTATAGGATTTATGAAAATTTCATTTTCAACCGTCAAACAGATTAGCACGTTCTAATGAGACAGAAGTTGCATTGAAAAATATCGAATATTTCATAATTTTTTAGCTGTATGCGCTGTAATTCTGGGAATATGCTTCTGCTGCATAAGGAGATGCTTTAGAAAGAGGAGATCAAAGGAGAAAAAAGGCATGAAGGGGGCAGATTTGAAATCAATAAACTTGCTGGGATCTTCTTACAAAGAACAGGTATGGAATACTAATCATTATTTTATGTACCTACTTTATCATTCCCACATTATAAAATATTTTATTTGGATAAAAGTAAAGACGCCGAATCTGGCTAAAGAATTATTAGATATTAATTTTTGTTTAATAATAAAAATGGTATGATATGACGAGTCGATCTGAAAAAGTGTTTAAAGACACATGGAGAGTCAATTAAAAACACCTCAATTTAATTTTTACAAATAATAGCCAACTTTTAAGTTTAATGTAATTTTAGAAATGTTTCTTTACAAAATTGGCTATAATGTCAGAAACCTGGAACACAAACATCAGTCATCGTTCTTAAGATGCTCCGAAACATGTTTCATTAAATTAATTGAACTTCTCTTATTGATAAAATTTGTCCTATTTATAACTTTAAAATGAAATTAAAAGATGTACTTTGGAAGGCATCCAATTACTTACATCAAAAGCAAAGCTTTATACAAAAGATTTTATTGATTACGCTTTTGTATGAAACAGAATTTTACGGCAACATCGATAAAGTAAGATTTTTATCAACGCGTTTTGGCAAGTAAAATATTACTCGAGCATGGAAAACGGAAAAAATAAGAAACGCCACCTACAAATCACTTTCCACAAAAGACATGGTTTCAAGGACAGTTTTGCCATTAATTCCTGTCAAATTCATGTGTATACCTGAATTGGCTAATAGATTTAATAGCAAGAAGCTTTTTTGGTCTATTTCAGAGAACTATTAAAAACTATAATCAAAAGCAGTGTTATCGTGCGGGTCATACGATTTATCAACGACAAACTTTTTAAGTTTGTTTTTCTTTTATTACGTGTAATCACATCCTCCGCATAAAATCCGGAAGATGAATTAGATAGACCTATGATATTTTCATATGAAAAAAGACGATAATCATATAAATACCAGCAGTTACAAAAATCTTTGAGCGATGTCACTTCAAAGTCAGATTGACAAGTCAGTGACAAAATGAGTAATAGAAAACATTTTTCGGGTTTTTTGCATCCACAAGCGAAAAAAATGGTATCAAATCTAATAAAATATTACGAAAATGAAAATTCAGCGGCCACTATCCAGGAGACAGTAGCAAAAGCTCTGGGAATCGACATGAAAAAAAGCATAATTTACTACCAAAGAAGATTAAGAAATTTACACGAAAAAAGCCAAAGACAGAAGACTTAAGTGACAATGTAAAAATGGATGTTCGTAATGCAATTTACGATTTGTACACAACAAAAACTAATATAACCCTTCAAGTTTTAAAAGATGCTCTAAAAAATCGAGGCATATTGGAAATTGGACTAAAATCGTTGTCAAAATTAATAAAAATATTGGGTTTTCGATATAAAAATAACTGTATGCAAGTTGCCACATATAGCAAGTCAGCGTATCCAGTTTTTAAAGAAAAACACGGAAAATGTTAATTCAAAATTTAGAAAAGTGGTATTTTTAGACGAGACTTGGATATTATCTAATGAAAGTGGTTCGAAATCTTGGCAGGACGAGTCTGTAAAAAATGTCAAGAGAAAAAAGGGAGGCGGGACGGGAAAACGGTTCATCATTTTGCATGCAGGTTCTTCAACAGGATTTCTCCCAGGTGCAAGTTTAGTGTTTTCTTCAAAATCCAAAAGTATGGCTACCCTGATAATATGAACTGTGAACTATTTGAAAAGTGGTTAAAAGAACAACTGATTCCAAATTTAGATGCTCCATCTTTAATCATTCTGGACAATGCATCTTATCTTTCAAGAATGTTAAATAAACAACTTACTTCATCCTGGAAGAAAAGTGATATTTATGACTGGCTAATAAAACAAAAACAAAATTCTTTACCCAATATGCTGAAACTAGAACTTCTTTTAATGGCAAAATCTATTAAAAAAACCAACAATATGTGCCGTAGATGAAATATTACGGGAAAATGGACATGAGGTTTTATGACTACCACTATACCATTGCCAGTTTAATGCAATAGAATTAATATGGGCTGGGGCAAAATCATATTACGAAAAACACGTGAACGATGGTCTTACATCAGATGAAGTGCAAATTGTTTGGCAAGATTCATTAAATTATATTACGCCGGAGTACTGGAAGGAATCTGTGGAACATACGGAGAAATTAATATGGGATTGGTGGAATCGAGAACGAGTTCTAGATGTCGAAATAGTTCCAATGATCATTGCGCCATTTGAGGACTAATATTAAAAAGTTTCTGAAGGATTATATTAGTCTTTGACGTGTATAAATCATAAATTGCATTATGAATATTCATTTTTGCATTGTAACTTAAGTCTTTTGGATTTTTTCGTGTACGTTTCTTAATCTTCTTCGGAAGTAAATTATGTTTTTTTCATGCACAAGTTTCTGTACATTCCTCATACCGATTCTCAGAACTTTTGCCATTGGTTCCTGGATATTACCCAGCGAATTTTAATTTAAAATTTTTTTTTTTTAAATTTGACACCATTTTTTGCTTACTTTTTTGGTACGTTTGTAATTTTGTAGTTAATAAATAAATAATTATAGAATACTTATTCCAATTTTAAAGCGTTTAAAATAAGTAAATTTTTTTATTAATTATAAGACGAAATTTGATATATAAAAATCGGTAAAAATTTTATATATATAATATATATATATATATATATATATATATATATATATATATATATATATATATATATATATATATATATATATATATATATATATATATATATATATATATATATATATATATATATATATATATATATATATATATATATATATATATATATATATATATATATATATATATATATATATATATATATATATATATATATATATATATATATATATATATATATATATATATATATATATATATATATATATATATATATATATATATATATATATATATATATATATATATATATATATATATATATATATATATATATATATATATATATATATATATATATATATATATATATATATATATATATATATATATATATATATATATATATATATATATATATATATATATATATATATATATATATATATATATATATATATATATATATATATATATATATATATATATATATATATATATATATATATATATATATATATATATATATATATATATATATATATATATATATATATATATATATATATATATAATATATATATATATATATATATATATATATATATATATATATATATATATATATATATATATATATATATATATATATATATATATATATATATATATATATATATATATATATATATATATATATATATATATATATATATATATATATATATATATATATATATATATATATATATATATATATATATATATATATATATATATATATATATATATATATATATATATATATATATATATATATATATATATATATATATATATATATATATATATATATATATATATATATATATATATATATATATATATATATATATATATATACGATTATAGTCTGTATTTTTCGCATGCATGGCCTTTAATTTTAGACTGAAATTTGAAGAAATCGGATAAGTGGTTTTTTAGCTATGCCGCGAACCGACAGACTGACGGACAGCCATACCTACAGACAGAGGGAATTGAGAAAACATGTTTTCCGGCATCTAGGGACCCTTAAACGTAAAGATCTGAAAAAATCTCACGAGGGAGGTAGTAACTAATTATCTTGTGTTTTTAACAAAAGTGTATAATATTATTGCAAAATAAATTTTTTTTGTTATCACAATACAAAAAAAAACAAGTTTTCTTTGCACAGGAGTGGCCCGCATTTAAATAAGTGACACTGTATAAGTGGTTAGTATAAACAGAACATCCTGATTGTTCCACTGATTCGAACCGTCTTCCGACTTTATTAAGGCGCTTGTCATTTTGTGTATTTTTGTTTTTGCCAACCAAAAAATTTTAACCAAATACATATTTAGCGAATTTTCTTATTTAGTCCCTCGGCATTTAATATATAAAATAATATTAGGTGGCTATCTTAATAATATTGCGTAATATAATAAAAAAACTCTTTTCTTTCTCCCTGTATATTTGTAAATAGCCCATCGAGATTCAATAGCTTGATAAAAGAAACACACAACATTTTGAGATTTACTATGTTTCTGATTTAATTCATAATGTTGGTGACCTTTGCACTCGCATGATAAGACCGCATTCGACTTTATCCACATGATTTTAATGCTTCATGAAGAGTTATTCCCTAAATAAAAAGCAGTTATTGATAACGGATTATTCGCTCGCTGTTCCATAGTATTATTGTCAGGAAAGGGTGTCCTGCCTTTGGAGCATCATATATTCAGAACCACACAGAGCACATTTTTATTGAATATTGAACCGGGTATCCATTTTAAACTAAGTGAAAAAATCCACTATACAGATGAACAAGTTCAATCTTTATTCATATAGAAGGTGACAAAAAGAAACTATTAAAGAAACCGTTTATACGAGCTTTGTCTTTGAAGCAAAAATAGCGTAAGCGTGCTTTCTGAAGCGTGATATTTCCATTTTCTTTGTTCAGGGTAATCACCTAAAAGCCTGTCTTAAATAAGCCTTGTCAAAATTCTCTTTCGGGGAGACTGTCACAGATGCTTTTATCGTAAATTGATGGGTATATAACTGTGGGAGTATACAAAAATATAGTGGTGTTTCCCTTTTAGGCGATAATATGTGCAGTTATTTTATATTTGTAGTAAAACCACGGATTTATAAACCTTTGTCAAAGCCCAAAAAATGGCCTGTTGCAATATAAGTAATGAGTTGATATTTCGTTATATACTAAAATATTACTGTCCATATTTCGCATTTCATTATCTCTTCTAAGAATAGTTTTAATATAAAAATAGAATAAGTACGTTTAAAAAAATAGTTGGCATTTTATTTGGTGAAAATATTTTAGTTAATCAAGTTGGTTCTGATCTTTGGTAACATTTCGTTATAAATTATTACAGCAGCAAATATACAGTGTGTTTTATAATTAATTTGCCAATATTCTAGGGTTCCTTTCACTGAAACAACAAAAAAATATTTGTGAAAATGAGTCTAAAAATGCATATTATCACGCCTACGGCCCTTAAAAAAATATGCAATAAAAAGGGCTTTTTTTAATAAAGTTTGATTAAAAACGCAATTTCGGTGAATTTTTGCTACACCCGCTATGATTTTGTATATATAAGTGTGAGGGATAATATTATATACTATATTCATACCGTTAAAAAAACATGTACATTTTGACAAAAAAAAGTACTGTTGTTCTAAACTAATAAGATTATTCGTTTTCAATACAATTAAAATAAATTTTACTTAAGAGCTAATAAGCAAAAGAGTTTTGAGCTACACAGAATGCTAAATTAGTTGATGCTAATATAATTTTAAATAAAAAAGGACTAATTTTGATGGTGGTGGATGATGTTTATTTGGTTACCTAGGGCTGTAGATTCCTTAGGATATCGGAGTGGAATTAAATTCTTGATTCTGCATATAAATTATATGATATACCAACAGAAACCTAAATAGTCCAGTGAATGAGCCTGATGTTCAGCAAAGTAAAAAATATTGAAAAACCTGTAGTAAAAATAGTTTTTTTTTTATAAAATTATTCTAAATTCTATAAAACAAATTTGAAAGAGATTATAATGATGATTGCATTTGGCTTGATGAACTCTAGACGAAGCGAAATCCCGATTGTCGTTTGATATTATGAATTACTGTACCTGCGGCACTACAGGACAGATTCCCTTTGTGGTGACGTTGGTAAATACGAAGAAATCCACAATTAAATGCTATAAAACACAAAAATATGTTTGAATGAAGAAACTTTATATTTCATGCATAAATGTATTTAAATAACATAGCACAAAGCTTTCGGCTTTCGCTTGTGCTACTTGTCAGGTACAACATAATATAAAAATCAATAAAAAGATACGACGACAAGATAAACAACAACAATCCTAGGGATAATGCACCATTCTGACGACTTAAACTTTAAATAGCATGTTTTGTTGAAAAAAATATGTATATAATTCTTATTACTAAAAACATGTAATTTAAAAATTAAGTAATGAAAGGGATGCTCTTAAACCTTTCATACAGTTCAAATAATGAGTAAATTTGATGTTTGACTTATTTTCAAGATGGCAAAAGCCAAAAACATTCTGCTATGATATGAAATACAAAGCGTTGACAGTCCCTGAAATTTATCTCTACAAGCTCATAGCCACTATTCTCTTTTCTAATTCGCAAAAATGTATGTATGGTTAAAAGTAACTGAACTATTTATCATAATATCTAAAAAAGAAAACCAAATTAAAATTAAGGAAACGAAATTTACACAATGGCCTATTACTTATTATTGGATTTAGCATAGTATAAAACTATTCTCTATCAAGATATTAATTGAGATTATTTTTATATAAATATACAGGATGTAAATTAATTCATGCCTAAAGCCAAGGAGTTGTTTACTTGATGGAAATGAAAAAAAAAATTGTATAAAGACGGGTCCTTAATCGTTTTGTTTTCGAGACACAGTGTTGAATTTGTTAGTAATTTTCTGGCACGCCTAGTACGTTTCAAGAGCTAATTCAATTTAAAATTGTTAACCTGCATACTAATTTTGTCAAAAAAATGTACAAGGTGTTGTTTTTTTTCTGGGTTACGACCTCTTTAATTATCCCCAGCTGTTCACTACGGTGTCATTTGACAATTTTGTTCTGTAACTTTTTGGCCTCCTAGATTTTTTTATATTTGGAACTGTCGAGAGGTTATTTAGTAAATTATACATTTTTCCTATCATTTTCTGAGATTAGTAATGCATGAACGGATCTTTTGCGTAATAACTTCGAAACAGTCCAAAATATCAAAACAATCTATTAGGCCAAAAAAGTTACAGAACATAATAAGAAATTTAATTTAAATATCTTTAGACATATACCAGGAATATGAAAAAAAATTAATATTAATGTTGCCATTGCTAGGGTTCTTAACTTAGTTTGGGATTATTCGATCTGCTTTTGGGGTATATAAAAAACCAAACTGTTAAATTTTCATATGATTTGTTTTAATATAATTTGGGTTACAAAAGTTGATCTTAAATGTTAAATATGTTTCTTAGGCACACAGGGTAATAAGTGTTTTTAAATTTTAGGTACAACCCGATATGGACGAACTGACTGCAAATGCCGAAGAACCTGACGAAGGCGAAAAACCCGAAATCCAAAAACTTGGGAAGCTCCAGTTTAAGGTACTGTGAGCAAGCATGCTTATTGAAACATTTCCTGTGCCTCTGCTGATAATATTGTTGCTTATTAAATACTCTTTCTTTGTTGTGTTTGTATTTTTATTTTGATTTTTCCGTAAAAGCTAATTTTACGTGTATATATTCAGACAACTAGCATATCTTAACAAAATTCTTCTTACGGACAAAAGTAAACAATTGCGGCCAAGAAAACTCGCAAATAACTTTTACGATTTCACGAGTGGTTGTGTGTCTGTCACTACTGGTACTCAAATAGAGCCATTCGAATTCGGCATTATACTACAGGTCTCATATACCTGTGTAAAAAGATGAGGCACAGAACAGTATGTCAAAAATCCATATATAGCAGGGGATAAAAAAAATGTTGATGGTGATTTCATAACTTTCATCACTCAAACCTGATTCTTGGACTCAGACTATCAAATTAAGAGATTTTCTCAATGTTTCGTTTTCTATAGCAGTGGACACAGTTGATATAATTTTCCACCTCCACCAATAAAATATATTTTTCGGTAATCGTTTCGGCTTAAATTGGAATGTATTTTATGAAATAAACATTTTTATTTCTGGCACAAAGTTGTCAAGTTACAGGGTGTGCCAGTAAAATGCAAAAAATATTTATTCAAAATTTGTCATTCGCGTTTTTGGTCTTAATATGGTATAATCAGGCATTTAAGGTAATCATGGATTGTGTACATAATAATCTACATTTTTACATACAGGAGAAATTTAACAAATTTAAGGAAATAATTTTTTGCTTTATTTTATTTATTATTTATTTTATTGAAATATTTTGGGGTATAAACATGTTTTTGTACAAAAATTGTACTTCTGGTAAACATTTGTCAATATTCCAATACAGTTTTGCGCTTAGATATCGTTAATAAGCCAACGAATTGATGTACCGCAAAATTTCCAACAGATTAAATTTACAAGTTATGAGCTAGCAAAGATAATCTAATTTGAACTTTGGCTCTTACGTCGAATTCTTGTTTATGTTTACTACAAATATAATTTTTGAATGAATATATTTCTATAACCAAGATATAATCATTTACCTATCTAATTCAAAGGAGAACCTATTTGAGTTTTTTAATTGTTATTAATTGAATTTAACAACAATAATGGCCCAAACCGGAATTCGTCGGAAATCAGTGTTGCATTCTCAAATCTCACAAAAAGCGATCTATGGATTATCATTTAAGCATTTATTATTTATTATGAAGCTATGGTCAATTAAGAAATCATGGTTCATGGGATTAGACCGTGTCAAAATAGATTCACTTTCCGACGTTTCGCCCTCGATTGTACTAGACATCTTCAGGGATCTTGAGTTCACGAGATCGGAAAACTGAACAAGCTCAGAGAGGCCTAGGCCGGCCATTTATAGTCCACCTGTGTTCACCAAACCGAGACTCGGGTTTAACGATCGACTTCCACGTATGATGTAGATTGAAACCCGTATCGCCATTAAAATTGTTAAGATGCTTATAAATTTTAATAATTCTCTAATTTTCCGTTTATAGAATTCCGAGACCGTTGCAAAAATTTTACATTTATAACATATCCAATGGAATCTTGTTCAGATACATCAGATTGTACAATTTGTTTCTTTCCAATACATCGTTCATGTTCCTTATGTCTAGTTGATATGGATCGTCCAGTTTCACCACAGGAATAAGGAATTGAATATACTCCTTCCGTTTGGAAATCACAAACATTATCCAATTTTCTTGTGTGTTGAAAATTGTACGTATAATAGACCAGCGAACTAACATTGCAATCTTATCTATAGTTCCGTGTATAAATGAAAGAAGTTTCTATCGGCAAGGCCTTATTAGTTTCATTTCATGGTGTAGTATTATTATATTTTCTAAATGGCCGTTTAATATGAGTGCAATATCCATTCCATCTTAAAGCTTGAGTGAGTTTGTTTCCGATTGTACATAATTTTGGTGAAAAATCGGAAGGGCTCTGTAAACCATAAGTAACTGTAAATTTGCATATAGGTATCTGTTCGTATGCGTTATTTTCACAGAGTGTCGTAAGGAACCATCCCCTTTTATTTGTATAAGAACATCTAAAAAGAGAATAGTACCTTCTGATTCAATTTCCATTGTACATTTTATATTAGTATGTTGCTGACACGGAGAGGTTTTCTGGATCATGCGGCTATATTACAAAAGTGTCGTCTATATATCTAAACCACGATTTTGACTTTAATAGAGACGATTTCAAGGCTTCCTCCTTAAAAGCTTCCATGAAGATGTTGGCTACACTGGTGACAGTGGAGATCCCATGCATCTGAGATTTGTTCATAAGAGGTTCCTAGAAAACAAAATAAGTTGATGCGACAGGTGCTTCAGTCAGATCTAAAATTGAATTGTCAATATTATTACGGTGAAATGAGTCTGATATTGTGGAAATTGAATCATTTATAGTATATAACGGATCTACATCGAAACTGACTAAGATATCTTTTGAATCTAATAGAATTAATTTCTATATAAAATACGTAGAGTTTCTAATATATGAATGTGTTTTTTTGCTGTGAAATTATTAAGATTATTTGAAAGGTATTTACCAATTTTATAAGTGGGCGATCCTATTGCACTGACCATAGGTCGAAGTGATACATCAACCTTGTGTATTATTTTAGGAAGTCCGTGGAACCGCAGGATCCTTGAACTGCTTGACCTTAGCGTCTATTTCTCCTGTGCTGATAAGTTGAATGCGTTTATAAGGTTGGTTATCCGTCTCTCGATTTTGTTGGTCGGGTCTACTTGGATTACTCTATTTTATCCATGACGACAGTGGCATTTCCCTTGCCTGCTGGAAGGACCAAAATATCTGTATTGTTGTTTATTCTTTTTATCGCCGTTTTTTCCGCAATTGATATATTCGATTTAAGCGGCTTTGAATTTTTGATCATCTTCACTGTTTCATACCTTATTACGTTTGCTTCTTCTGCTAGAAGTCTTCTAATTGTCTCTTCGACGGGTGACACTATGCCTTCTACAGGTATGCCTCTTGGCGTAATGACAAAGTTTTGACCTTTGGAGAGGACGAATTGTTTGAATTCAGTAAGGGCTTTGGAAGACAGGTTTATTACGGTGCTTTGTGGCCATTTTGACACGCGTTAATCCCAAGAACTATAATTTCTTATGGCTGTAATAGTTTAGTAATAAATTATAGTCCTATTTCATTGTTCCCTGTTATATCCAAGATTTTTGAAAAGGCTAGGCATTGTTTAGTGAGGAACAATACGGCTTTAGGAAAGATCGCAGCACTGTTAGTGGAATTTCGGACCTTCTTGAGGGTATAATGGACTGCTATGGGAAAATGAAGTAGATTTCGTCAGTCTTTTGTGATTTCAGCAAGGCATTAGATTATGTCACTAAAGAATTATAGCTTTAGTAGCAAAAGTATAACAAATATAGAGACCTACTTGACTAAATGCTATTACACCGTTCTAATAGATGGGGAGCCATCGGCTGAATCTTTAATGGAAATTTTATGACACTTTTCTTAAACTGTTTTATTATTTGTTTATGTAGTTATCATTTTAATGTGTGCGACTTTTTTTAAATATTACCTTTTGACTTAGGTAAATACTGTATATATTGACCTGTAATATATTGATTTTGATTGTAATAACTTTGTACTTTTTTGACATCTAAACTATTTAATTCTGTATCTTTATTATTTCTCTATAAATTCTTTTAACTTTTTTTAAAACAACGTTTAAGCAGCATTTCGAGGCAAGCGTTCTGGCTACCCACTTTTATATTACTTTTAATTTTTTTGAAATTTTCCCGTAGATTTAATAAAATAATTTAAAAGAATTATTCTGTCGAAAATTGTCTGCATTGACGGCCCAACCCTCAACAAACTGAATATAAAATGAGAGTCCTCCATTTACTTCATTACGTAGGTACAAACCAACTGAAATAATAGGAAAAGTTTTGTTCTAGAGAAGAATCGAAATCTGTTATTTTAAGCAACAAACAATAACTTGTTAAAAATAAAAATACACAATTTTAGCAAATTTTGATAGAAAACAGAAAAAAAAATTAAATACAAAAGTCTTATCTCAACTACCAGGATTTACTAAAATGGTAAACAAATAACTACTGAAAAGTAAAAAAATGGGCATTCACATTGTTTTAATACTTAATACTTTGTATATTATTGTTTCATCAAATGGTTCTGGTGCATAGCATGCACATTACCGCTACAAAAACTATTTTTTTTAATTAAAATAACAATACTAGGAGAGTTCGCAAAATAGAGAAGAAATTTTTTTCATAAAACAAACCTCAAATATGCGAAAAATCTACTTAAATTAGTTAACTATTTCGGGTTGACGTCATATATATTGTTGTGTAAACAAATGGAGAAAAAAAACTTACGTTCAGTTGTAGATTGTACAATGCCATCAGAAAGGAATCAAGTCCGATTTTTTAGAATTCCTGCTGCTTTCTTTTAAAGATCGAGGAGATTATTTAAATGCCTTATCAAACGACGGTTGCAGCTTGTTACTTCTACGTTGTGTATCGTGATCATCGGCCATAAACGTGTATGGATCAATATTGTTTTATCTTAAGTTTTTCATCATAACGGCACTTCAGATTGCTATCAAGTAACTGATAATCCTAGCTACGCGACATTTTCACAACAGAACAACAGGTAAATCTCAAGAAAGCTTACTAAACGCATGAAGTTACACGGCACAGTTAATAAATGGTAAATAATGTTTGCTTGCCCATCAGAAATGTCAAACTCACGTGACCTAAAATGGTCAATATTCCACGAGGCGCTACACACAGACATGGCCGAAATCTATACGTGCTCTAATACGGCTTGCACTAGTCACACCTGAGATTTTTGGACCGTTGTTTGCACAACCTTGTGTTAATCCTTATTGTTTTATTAATATTATTACAACATTTCAATAAATTTAGATAGGCCATATCAAATGAAAAAAAATACCGCCAGCAGCAAGAAAAGAAAATAAAGGTAGAGGGATTAATCTTTGGAAAGCAGCTATGCAGATATAAATAATAAAAAAACTAACTGCTTTAAAGGTCAGGTGCTAATTTAGGGTAAATTTCTATTTCTTAGGACATCGACTTTAACATGGTGCTTTCAGAATAATCATGGTGTTTGATCCTCAGCAGAACGAAGTCTGTTGATGACATAACACCATGTATTCGGAGTAAACTACATAAGCATTTAAGGTAGGAAAGTTGTCAATGCACCTCATATTAATCCTCTTGTAGAATTGTGATATCAAAGCGGTTCGATGAACCTAGTTTGGAGAGTGATACAGTCGTTATACTGGTTCTTCGAAAGTTTTTGTATTTGTGTCGAGGAAAAGAAGTCGACCCATTGCCCCAAAGTGTATATGCTGTTCTTTTGTATGTTAAATAGGGTTTGTAGGAAGGTAAAATTAGGCGAATGGAATATATAAATAGTGAGTTGGCGGTGTAAGATTATGGGAGGGGCTACAATGGTAGACGTTTGTAGAGAGGTCCATACTTATATTATATTATTATAATATGCTATGCAGATAAAAGTTTGTTGCAGATCTCTCAGTAAAGTCGACACAGCTCATGGCATGCAAACCAGTGATTATTATGTACCTGTCAACCGAAATAGCCGCTTAGAGGATTAATATATTTTGGAACCACTGCAGTGTTTGTCTGTATGGATGAAAAACCGACACCCCCATAGGACATCCATATGTGAGCATAAGTCTAATAACGATTTCGTAAATTGTTAATTCACTGACAGGGTCGACAGATCTTGTGAAAATTTTTGCTCTGAAGGAAATTTCATAGGAAACATAAGCGTTGTTATTTGTGCATTAAAAAACGATATCTCGTTAAATATAATATGGTATTTGGGCTGCCTTTTTGGATGGATTTATAGGATGACCGTCTATAGAGTATGCCGGAGGCCGCAGTGTCATCAAGATAATTTCGACACGAATTTGATATTAAATCAGATGCTCTACTCTTAGTGCTATGACAGCTGACACTAGAAAACAAACGAACTTGTCTATATTCCGACATCCCATTTAAGAAAAATTAGTACCAAGTTTACGATACACAAAATCCGAAAAAATGTACAAATCCTCCCTTATTTTGTTAAATTAAGTTTTTACAACTCTCCTAGTATTGTTTCAAAAAAGTATTAGTTTTTGTAGTGTTAAAATATTGTATGACTAATGGGTCTCTTCTTGATAAACAATTTACGCGAAAAATCATAATGTTTTTTTATTTAGGTAATTGAAGTTCATCCAAAACTTTCTAGGGAATTAAAAGCCCTTCGTATTTTTTTTTTCACTAAAAATAATATCCAAATTATAGCTAACGAATATTAATTAAGCGAAAGCAACACTATCGTAAAGGAGCCGCAAAAAGAATGTTAAAAAGTATGGATGCATGCTTTTTAGGTTACTTTATTGGATGCGATTTCAACTGCCTTCAAGGTATGCGAAAATCTCTAACAATAGGCAACAAAAAAGAATTGCTTTTTAAAGGCAGTATTTGAAAAGAATTAGAAAGTTATTTGATGTTTACTTAAAAAACACATCATCTGAAATACCCCTTGAGAAACACATTTCATTTGATTATGCCTTAAGAGTAGTCAACTATACAAAGCAACAATTTACAATCAGGCAAAAGTAAAACGTTAAAACTCCTCGAACAAGGGAGTAAAGACATTTTTTAACAACAAACTCCAATACTACCTATGCTCTCAAAGTCATATTCGTAGTATCCCCCACTTGCCAGTATCGGGTAATGGTCCCAACTTGACCTCTATTCAATTTGAGATTCTCACTATTCTGCATGGAAATATTGGACAGTGCAATTTCTAATCTTGGTGTTTATAGTTAAAGGAGCAATTTCAAGAACAGATTGCGGCCCAATGAAAGCAGCGTTAGTACTATTCCAAGCGAACTGATACGCTTCTTTATTACCCACCAAAATAGTATATATCCGGTAATGGTCCCAACTTGACCTCTATTCAATTTGAGATTATATTCTGCATGGAAATATTGGACAGTGCAATTTCTAAAAAGAGCAATTTCAATAACAGATTGCGGCCCAATGAAAGCAGCGTTAGTACTATTCCAAGCTGATACGCTTCTTTATTATCCAATGCTTATTACACTCACAAAACCTAGTATCTCCCACTTGCCAGTATCCGGTAATGGTCCCAACTGGACCTCTATTCAATTTGAGATTCCCGCTATTCTGCATGGAAATATTGGACAGTGCAATTTCTAGTCGTGGTGTTTATAGTTAAAAGAGCAATTTCAAGAACAGATTGCGGCCCAATAAAAGCAGCGTTAGTACTATTCCAAGCGAACTGATACGCTTCTTTATTACCCCCCAATGCTTATTACACTCACAAGCCTAGTATCCCCCACTTGCCAGTATCCGGTAATGGTCCCAACTTGACCTCTATTCAATTTGAGATCCTCGCTATTCCGCATGGAAATATTGGACAGTGCAATTTCTAGTCGTGGTGTTTATAGTTAAAAGAGCAATTTCAAGAACAGATTTGAAAGCAGCGTTAACTATTCCAAGCGAAAACGCTTCTTTATTACCCCCCAATGCTTATTACACTCACAAGCCTAGTATCCCCCACTTGCCAGTAAGTATCCGGTAATGGTCCCAACTTGACCTCTATTCAATTTGAGATTCCCGCTATTCTGCATGGAAATATTGGACAGTGCAATTTCTAGTCGTGGTGTTTATAGCTAAAAGAGCAATTTCAATAACAGATTGCGGCCCAATGAAAGCAGCGTTAGTACTATTCCAAGCGAACTGATACGCTTCTTTATTACCCACCAATGCTTATTACACTCACAAAACCTAGTATCTCCCACTTGCCAGTATCCGGTAATGGTCCCAACTTGACCTCTATTCAATTTGAGATTCCCGCTATTCTGCATGGAAATATTGGACAGTGCAATTTCTAGTCGTGGTGTTTATAGTTAAAAGAGCAATTTCAAGAACAGATTGCGGCCCAATGAAAGCAGCGTTAGTACTATTCCAAGCGAACTGATACGCTTCTTTATTACCCCCCAATGCTTATTACACTCACAAGCCTAGTATCCCCCACTTGCCAGTATCCGGTAATGGTCCCAACTTGACCTCTATTCAATTTGAGATCCTCGCTATTCCGCATGGAAATATTGGACAGTGCAATTTCTAGTCGTGGTGTTTATAGCTAAAAGAGCAATTTCAATAACAGATTGCGGCCCAATGAAAGCAGCGTTAGTACTATTCCAAGCGAACTGATACGCTTCTTTATTACCCACCAATGCTTATTACACTCACAAAGCCTAGTATCTCCCACTTGCCAGTATCCTGTAATGGTCTCAACTTGACCTCTATTCAATTTGAGATTCCCGCTATTCTGCATGGAAAGATTGGACAGTGCAATTTCTAATCCTGGTGTTTATAGTTAAAGGAGCAATTTCAAGAACAGATTGCGGCCCAACGAAAGCAGCGTTAGTACTATTCCAATCGAACTGATACGCTTCCTTATTACCCCCCAATGCTTATTACATTCACAAAGCCTAGTATCCCCCACTTGCCAGTATCCGGTAATGGTCCCAACTTGACCTCTATTCAATTTGAGATTCTCGCTATTCCGCATGGAAATATTGGACAATGCAATTTCTAGTCGTGGTGTTTATAGTTAATGGAGCAATTTCAAGAACAGATTGCGGCCCAATGAAAGCAGCGTTAGTACTATTCCAAGCGAACTGATACTCTTCCTTATTACCCCCCAATGCTTATTACACTCACAAAGCCTAGTATCCCCCCACTTGCCAGTATCCGGTAATAGTCCCAACTTGACCTCTATTCAATTTGAGATTCTCGCTATTCCGCATGGAAATATTGGACAGTGCAATTTCTAGTCGTGGTGTTTATAGTTAATAGAGCAATTTCAAGAACAGATTGCGGTCCAATGAAAGCAGCGTTAGTACTATTCCACGCGAACTAATACGCTTCCTTATTACCCTCCAATGCCTATTACACTCACAAAGCCTCTCTAGAGGTCCCCTGGATTTAAGTGTAAGGAAATAATTGACCCTGCTCGAAGACAGAGCCTTAATCGCCGATTGACTGTCGCAGCATATACAAGGTACTTGTCATAATATTTTCTGGAAAGTTCTCCTGTATGCAGGTAAAGATTGAAGTAACCTTAACCTATAATGCAGTTGCAACATTCCCCGTATTAGAAGTTTCTGAAATTAGAGTGACAGCATCTGTCCTAGCTAAAGGTATGCTCAAGCATTTTCGACAGATGCAAAGGATTTAGATACAGAGTAATCTCCGTGGCTCGGTTTGGTGTTGATCTTATGGATCCAGTTATGCCCAGACAAATGAGTCTCTGGAATCAAGCTTCCTCCTGTGTATCATCCTGCAAAACATAGGCCACCTCACAAGAACGCCAAAACCCTAATAACTTTTTTATATATATTTTTTATATAAACTATATAAGTTTAATACTTTTAAGGATATTTTAGACGTTTTTAAGAAGAAACTCATACCTTAAAGACAAATAGATTTTTTTTAAATTTTAGCTCGAATATGACTTCAACCAAAACAGCTTATCAGTCACGGTTATTCAAGCTGAAGACCTGCCAGCCCTCGATATGGGAGGCACTTCGGATCCATACGTCAAAGTTTACTTACTTCCTGACAAAAAGAAAAAATTCGAGACCAAAGTTCACAGAAAGACACTAAACCCGGTATTTAATGAGACTTTTGTCTTTAAGGTAAGTGCGTTTGTTCAAACTAATTCTAATTTTATTGACCGAACCTGTAAAATTCTAAGATATTTTATGTAATGAGTTTTACAATGGAAAAATTAATGTCAGAAAGTTTTCTGAAAACGATAAAAATAGTGAAATATATGAAATATCTATTTAAAAAACATGGAAACACCCTCACAACTTGAGACCTAAGAGATTGCGATTGTGTTAGCCGATACTTGGTAAAAAAGTTTTCAAAATTTATCAAGTTCCATAAAAAGTTTTAATTTGCTGTTAACGTAAACATTGTAAAATCTGTTACCTCAAAAAATATTTTTAGGTAGAAATAAATGGGTATTAAACGACGCTATGTGGGTTTTAATACCGAGGGGCTATCTGCAACCTGTATTTTCACCCCATTTTCCTAATAGTAATACAGATCCCCCTCAAGCAACTGCTTGATCAACCTTGCTAGGTTGGACATCCGATTGCTGATGGCGCCTCAGTATTAAAACCAACCAGGAGTAAAAAAAATAAATCGCCAGTGTTTACTTTGCACACTTTAGTAAGGAATTTACGAACCCTTAACAAATAGAAAATTGTCCTTACAATAGGTCCTTATTTCTAATATATTTTTAACAGAATATTCCCTATGCCGAAGCCATGAACAAAACACTGGTATTTGCTATATTTGACTTCGACCGCTTCTCCAAGCATGACCAGATAGGCGAGGTCAAGGTTCCTCTATGTCAAATTGACCTGGCCCAAACCATTGAAGAATGGCGAGAGCTGCAGAGCGTAGAGGGCGAAGGAGGCCAGGTGATATCATTTAATTTTTTCTTTACGTATTCTCAAGTAGTATTTACTCTCCTTCTCTATAGTTAGGTAATGATCCTTGCCATTGATGGCTAAGATTGTCTGAACATGAAACTAGATAAAATTTGCCAGTATATGGTTTCTGGTACAATTAATTACACACAAAAATAGATAAACAATTATACTCTATTGAACAGCAGAAAAACCAAATATATGGAGTAAATTAAGAGTAAAATGTTAAATGCAATATTTGCCACCAATGAAAAGGATCAAAAAGGTATTTACACTATAAGGTTATTCAAGATACTGTTGGGTGTAAATCTTTACTTAAATTGGTGATGTCTTGTTAATAGTCAATATACTTATCGCTTACGCCCAGTTCTTACCAATATAGAAAATTTTATACTGCACATTAAATCACAAAGGCACCTTCTTACATGTTAACGCCTTACAAAATACTTACTCTAAATAAAATTCTTCTACAGACGAAAGAACCTAGCTTATGACGTTTAACACAAACTGTAAAAAATTTAGCATTAAAAAAAAGTTTAAGTTTTTGCTTTCACGCTGTCAACGGGTTTAAAATTGTATTTGAAGTTTGTAACTGTTACTTAACATAGGCAAATGATGTTTCAATTGAAAATCGAATGACTTCTATAATAAATATGTTGATTGCTGATTACTTCGCAACGTTTCGGCTAATGTAGCATCTCTAGTGGTTAAAAAAGTAAGTTTTTTCATACATTGTCTATCACTTTTTAAAATATTATTTTTCTTTACAACATAAACTATGATTACAAAAAAATATACTATTCTATCTGCTATTTATGTTTTTTTTTGTCCTGTTGAAACAAATCTTACACATACTCATTATTAGATCTTTTCTTTAGTCAGAACATAATGAAGCACGTTCATGTGTCAACAGTGGCAGCCGAAACTGAATCATTAAAATAACGGACACAAATATTAAGGTGGACAAAAGATTAGTTGTTAAAAAGATCACAATAAAATGGCGGCACCGAATACACCCATTGAGCTACCCCTGGCAGGGCAATGACCGGGTAAAAAACAATGACGATTCTAAACTCTTTTGAACGAACAGACTTTGTTTTACTCGCCGTGATTAAAACTGCTAAAAAACAGTGAAGTATGTGGGGAACTTTACGCCACACGGCCGCTTCGTTGTGTGAAGTGTTTATATCTTGCTGTTTTCCGACAAAGTATGTATATAAATAAATTTTGTTGCGAAACCCCCCGATTTTTTTGGATTGTGTTTGATGTTTAGCTATGAAAATTAATTATATTTTATCGAAATTAAAAAAAAGCTGTGTCTGACAATAGTCAGACCTGTGAAGTACCTTACAAAACTTGCATCTCTCCATAAAATGTTGTTATTCCAGCAACACAATTGGCAACGTTTTGGATGTTCCATTCCTCTTTCGTTCACAGTGCTGCCACCTCTACTAATTTATCGGTAGATCTGCCAGTTTTCAAAGTAATCTGCTGATTGTGGTGTTAATACTTCTCGCTACAACTCTTGAACTACAACATAGTGTTATAATATTTAATGTCATGTCTATTTTTGGCTTTCCATTCAATAAAACAAAAATTTTCACCCGGCAATTTTACCTATTATTACCAATGATTTAGATTGTATTTTTAATAGGCATTATGTCCATAAAAAAGTAATTACAAGAGATATCCTTTAAACGCTATCCTGAACAAAGTTACACTGCAACTACCATCGGTAGATACAGCTGTTTAGTTCGTTCGTTGCAATTTATATTTTTTAGAAATAAAAGATTATTCCATTTTATTTAGTTAATTAATTATCAAAACACTAGAAAAACATAACTTAAAAAACTAAAAGCTAGTTGTTAGATAAAAAAATAACTGAAATATTTTATACAGTCAAAAAATGACATGCATTTTTTCCGATTTTTGACAAAATTCTTAAATGTTTTTGCATGTTCTAAACAGGCTTTTCACATTCGCGATAGACAAAAAATGTCTTTTGCTTCAATTTGTACAAACACAAAAAACAAGTTTTTCTTCTTTGAAATCGTTCGTCGGTTGGATCTTTTTCATCAAGCGTGTCTGTTATTTACAATAGGAATTCCATACGACTTTTCAGCTCTCTTGGTAGTCTAGTCTACTTCTCAGTCAGTCTTCGTTACATAAACTGTGTTATTAAACTTTTTGCCAAAATTTTGAGGAAATCAGAATGATCTATAGGCACAGGCACATATTCATCATTTGCGTAAATATTGCCATTGACCACCTACGACTCCTCTTACAAGAAGAGTAATTGACGCATTTTTTATCTAAAGTGTCCACACCTGCCTTGGACATAGTATTGTAGTCAGCTATCATTTCTGACTTTTCCGTATCGAGATCACCTTTTTGAAGAATGGTGCATAGAGGAAATTAGCAACACTACATTTTTTTTCTTGGGTGCATGAGATAACAACGTAATGTCTTCTTTGAGTCCATATAATATGGTCCCGATTTCTTTTTTTATCTGCCAAAAAAATTCTGTGAAGTTGAAAACTGCTGAATCAATTGTCTGCTGTGATATTTCTGTTGGCTTTACTAACCTTATCATAGCTTGAATGGGAATTTGCAGTTTTTTTTCTTCTGCTTATAACTCCTGGCCATCCGAACCTCTTCCACAGTAAATGTATGCATTAAATAAATAATTATATCCGGCAGCCAAAAGGCACATAATCTTTACGCCATACTTAAAAAGTAAATCTAAGGTCTAAAATAGCTGTAGCTCTATTTTCCTTCATTGTCTCTGCTCTATCCGTATCATTATCAAACCTCAGTATGATTAATAAAGTCTTGGATCTTCTTCTTGGCACTGTGCATCTAAATACGTCCCTCCCAGTACCATCAGTAGCAAATAAACCCTCTATGTCATCTGCCTTGAGAACTTCCGTGTAAATAAGCAATCCCAAAAAAGCTCTCATTTCTACCGCATCTATATCTTTTTTAATGTTGAATGGTCTGGTCGGTTGTATTTAGCCCGACATTGTGCAAGTTTTCGGTTTGTCCACAGAATAAGTTTCTGTACCATGCCTTCAGTGAATAGTAAATCCCATACTTGAATGAGGCTTGCTTTTTCACCCGAAGCATTCGCAGGACCTAGTAAGCTTGGTAAAATTACGACTTCTTGTTCTGGAATTGGCTGGAGGTGGAATCTCTGACCTAAACATATAAAAAGCATTGTAATAATGTCATATGATAATAACATAATTTTGTCTCCAAGAATCACTTTTCTATCTTATTGTTATTTTGAATAAGATACCAAGAACAAATAAATACTAATATATTACCATCTGGTACGATTTATCTTCTCACGGCACATTCGTTTCCTAATGTCTTTTGAGATTCATCCTTTTCCGATTGGTCCGAGGTCACATTTTCAGATTGTTCCGATTCCGTATTGTACTAACTTTCAGTGAGTCATCATCATTGCCTATTAGCTGCTTCAAAGCCCATTTTTTAAAATTTAAGTCATCAAGTCTTCTAGCTAAAGAAGAAAACACAAAAGCAAGAAATAAAAAAATATAATAAAATATTTTCAAAGCCCATTTTTCAAAATTTGAGAATGACAGAATATCACACCACGATTTAGGAAAATACGGGGGATATCCAATAGTGGCGGTATGAGATACTGCTAGGTAGTGGCTAAAGGATATGCTAAGCCTAAATATCTAAGTTGAACATAAGACCCTCCTATGTTTGGCATTTGAGAAACTGAAATAGTTGGAGACAATAATCAACAATTTTCCCCTTCTTGCACTTTATTAAAGGTTTTGAGGCCTAACCATAATATTTGTGCCCTAAAGCAATAAAAACATGTGTGTTAATTTTTAGAGAAAATCTATAGATTTTTTTATTGCCAATTTATAGCTGAAGTGGGAAACCGCACCTTTCGTTCACTGGTTTAGATTTATTTCGGATCCTGCACGTTTAAACAGCTAGGAGAAATAAAAAATAAATACATATTTTGACACTATTGAGAGGAAAAACAAATAACTTAAAATACAACTAAAAATATATTTGTTCCAAATTATTTGTTACTTTTCCTTGTTATTATAATTTTCAATAAATCTTTAATAATAACTTTCGGTTTTTAAATGTTCTTAATTTCGCGATTTGCTGTTATCATCTTTTTAATTTTGGGATGAGAAGTCTTCTTTTCTAAAAGATGTATCCATTTAACTTAATTTAAGCAATTTAGTTTCATACTATTTTAAAAAATTAAGAATATCCCAATGCGACATCATACCATTATATTTTATCACCCATGTCAGTGCCGTCCTACCTCACAACTATTTCGCGTCACACCTCCAATATTTAACAAATAAGCAAACTGTTTACTAAAATCCTGTAACAAAATTAGATTTGAGATAAGCTATTCTACCCTAAATCCTTCTCGCAATTAAAACGACTCGAGCGACACAAGTATATAACTCTTAACACAAAATGGTTCTCTGAGCTTGATGATGTACCAGTAATCTGTCAATAAACTAACTTGGGAATCTTTTTCTATTTTATATATACGTATTTTGCAAGTTTTCTACAAAAAGAGGCTCTACTACAACTCAAGTATAGACTTGTAACCTTAAATTATGATAAAACAATCGGTAGGCACACTGCTACCTCCATATTTCTATTCTTATGAGTCACAATTGGAATAAGCATATGTTTAATCTCATTATGATTCCCTAATAATAATTTTCTAATGTTATAAAGCAAGTTTTAAAGCATATCTACGGTTAATTATTATTTTATGAATGAGAAGTTTTCAAAATATTTTGATATACTCCCTCTAACAGGGTTAATTTCAAGGATCTTGATTAGCAGCGAAATCACTTTACTGCATGATCAAAATGGATTAAAAAATGCAGGAATGGGGAAAATTTGTACTCACCATAAATTACGTCAATATATTTAAAAAAATCTCAACATGGTTCTTAAAAAAATTAAAATAAACCTCGCCGACAATATTTGAAATGGATGTAATATAGCTGTTCAAATATGCAGTTTTCAATATTTATTCAAAATTGCGGATGTATATATTTGAAAATTTAAATGAAAAACTCATGCTTAAAAAATAAAAAACTTCATATCAATAAAATAAATAATGTCATAAGATAAACAAATAGCTGATACAGATAATACCTTATAAGAACCTGTTATAAGATATTTTTGAGTTGTAGACCTAAATGTGTATGAATAATATTTTAAAGCCTCTTATAGTTTAAATTTTATCGAAGTCCGATTTTCATTGACATCGTTTGTGGCCAGAATTTTTCCTATTAAACGGAAAAAAGGGTATTACCGTTATATATCTATAACCCTGATGATTTGAAATAACCTTTTTATTTTGATGCAACGGTTAAAATATTTAAGTTACACAATATTCAGAATTCAAGTAATTTTAGCAAATACAGCATCCAATAATAAAACTTTTCGGTTTATATATCATCTTTTGACTGTTGCATCAAAGACAACATTACAATTTTTCGTTCAACCGCTGTAATTTTTACTTGGTAGATTAAAAGTTTTACATTTTATGCACACAAACTTAACTTAGATTTTTCACAAAACTTTCGTAGAGTTGATTATAAAGGCTTTGTTTTACTCGACCTATACTTCATTTTTGAATAATCGCGGAGATGCTTCTACCATTTTTAAAGTACATTTACAGGGATCTAGAGATGGACACTTCTTCATTCAAGCGAAGTGATCAACATTTACCATCTACCACACACTAGTATGGACCAACTTAATTTTACTATTTTTTCTTTTAATCAGGAATTTGATCTTACATTGTATTCTTATTAATTGACTGAAGTTTTCATAGCTTAAGTCAATTGTAAGAATCAAAACATACGATATAAATTGTTCGGATAGCTGCTCTTATAAAGGATATGAAAAAAGCTGAAAATTTTTCTACAGTCCAGGCGCTCTTCTGTTTCGTTACATTACAATCATTGCACCACTATTAATGTTAATTAATGAGTTTTATTAAACAACTAAATGCATTACGTAACTCTTTAAAAAAGGCTAAAAATTTGCAGGTAGTATATTTGTTTTGACAAGATATGTCAAAAATGTAAGCTTTTATTGGCAAGGAATTGTGTGCGTGATTACTACGATGTCAATATTCACCATTCGTGACTGTAATAAAGTAGAGTAAATAATAATTACTAATAATGACAAAATTTTAATATATGCTCTATTACAATTCAATAAAATTCCGCAATTTTCTTTTTTCTTATACCATAATTAAAATGTTTACTTTGTTTAGAATTATTTAAAAGCTTTAGTTTCCTTGATACTACTGTCTTATAAGTGAGCTCGTTAGGAATTAAATCAACTTAAGGGCTCCAGGGCTATTGCTCATATTTTATATTAATATACTAACTTGTCTTACTTAGTAACTGCCAACTAAAGTATTTGTTATGCCGTGGTGCAGTCTGTAGGACAAACATTTATTTTTTTACACTTTCATCAGTTTATTGATAAATTTTTAATTTCAATATTAATTATTTCACCCAAATTAAGTTGTGCTTTACAGCAAACCCATTTTTGTATGTTTAATTTTAGCTCTCTGTAATTAACAATTAAAACAAAATTAAGTTGGTCCATGATACACACTCCAAACTCAAAGCAGTGGACATTATATATTGACGTAAAATATTTTCTCTTTTTCCTAAAATTATCTCGTTCTGCTTTGATTGGCTGTGTTTCTGGTTGTGCCCGGCGCATTTGTGCATGATCTGCTTCCAATACGATCACTTTACTATTCACGTAAGTATATTTCATCGTATATTGTTTTTCCGTACAAAATCCATTGTCAAGTTAATGTGTATGCCTATTTACTCACATATTAACCCACCTGTATGGACATAATCATCATCTACATTTTATAATAAAATAATATAGGTCAGAAAAAACAGTACTTTTAAAAGGATTTTTTTCATAAACGTTTATAAGGAAACTGACTTCGCAAATTGTTTAAGTGTATCTACATAATGTTATTTTAAAGATTCTCATCGGTAAATTAATTGGGGAAAATATGTAAACAAGTGCCTAAATTATTTTTACCAAAATAAAATCTTATGAACTTTGACTTCTGACTAAAATTTAAAGTCAATCGGAAGAATAGTTCTCGAGCTAGACAGAACGACAGACAGAATAATTAAAAACTCAGTGACCACATATATCTGCAAAGTTATAAAAAAAATATAAAATTTTCCATATCATGCGGTTTTTGTTTGTTCGCAGGTAATGTATTAGACGTGGATAATATCTAAAACCTTATAAGAAATTTAAAAACAAAGAAACTGTTTTTTTTTTGTTTAAATTGAACTAATATAAAATTCTATATTTCTTTAATTTTTGTTAAAAAAAATGTCGAAAACGCCAATTTTATACAAAAGTAAAAAATGGCTTTTGCACGAAACTTCCGGCAGATTGACTGCACTGTTCAAAATTGAAACAGACTGTAAATGTCTTATATTTATTTTCACATTATTTGCGACAGAAGTATAACAACAACAACTTGTTACAACTGTAAGAAATATTAAACTCTCACGGTATATTTAAATTACCTGTAAAACTATAGAAATTAAGGAGTATCAAACATATCAAAAGGCCAGTTTAAAATAGAGCTTAAGTTTAAAATTTTTCAAAAATATAACACTTAGTTCCTGGTTAGACTGGTTATTTTTCAATTTTTTTAAATTTATTGACCTCATAATAATATCTACACTAATTGGGACAATGGATTTTGTATATTCATATATGTTTACATACGTAAGCAATACCTAGAATAAATCTGTTAATATTTATCTTCTTATTCTACTTTCATGAGCTTGCTTTCACTTAATCATCCATTATTTTAATATCATAAAATCATGACTCTCTTTTAAACGGATCTTATTAAAGGTATTTCTTATCGCTCTTCTATATAATTTACATTGTAGTTTTAAATATTTAAACAATTTACACAAAATTCTTTAAATCCTTAGAAAAATACATTTAAAATACCCTTAGATCCTCAAACTCAATCATATTTAAAGAATTTTGTTATTATTTCTTTGGTTTCTTTGCATATTTATAAACTTTCTCGATATATTCATTTTATGGATTTAACATTTCTACAATATACTCGTACATTCTCATTTTATAAAAATTGTATCTAAAATATTAGTTGTCTGCATTCTAAATCTTAAGAAAAAATACCAAATTGTTCTAAAAATAAAGCAAATTAGGTATAGGAATCAAGATTGGATGGTACATTAGAGCTGTAGTTCTTAAATAGAATTTCATTGGCATAAAATAATTAAATAATATTACTGGGTAAACTAAAACTCTGAGGAGCCTATTCTGTACCTGTTCTTGACAAAATTTTCATTATTTCCTTCCATTAATACGCTTTTTAGCTATTTCAATAATTATAGATTAAAACAATTAAGACAACTTTTTGATTTATTAAGTTAAAGCCTAGCATACCCATACTCACAATAAAATTAACGTCAACAAATCTAATGCTGTTACGTCAGCTATAAAATGTATCATCCAAACTTGCAAATTGGTGTTAAGATTGACTTAAATTCGGATCTAATAAAACTGGTGAGTGGAGTGTGAAAAATTGGATATAAGATTAAGAAATGTCTATAGCTAAACTGTCGTCCTCTTCAATGCGATTAAGTTGATTATAATATGTGTTTAAAAGGCAATTTTGTGTTCGCCATATTTGAATTAATAAAATGATTAGTCTTGAGTTGGTTGGTAAACCTTTTCCGTGAAATTCGATACGACATTATTATTAAATATAAAATAGTTAAATTATTAGGAAAACCAGAAAACCTGTTATCTTATATTATTCTTAACCGATAAGATGTACTAAAATACTAATCACTTGGAAAACTTTCCGATCAGGATCTTTCTCTAAAAATAATCCACGTAAATTAATTATAGAATTTATAAAATTTTAATCATAGATAATTTTCTGAATTGTAATCTGCTTTCTTTTGTTTCTTTTTTGACTGACAGATAATTTATTCTAAAATTAACAGCTTAAGTAATGTCTCGAAAAGCTTTCTTGTACGGAGTGAGACAAAAAGTTTAGGTAGGTACATATAAATTTCATAATATTTAATTTGACTGCGTACCACATAATAGCTAAAAAATCTTTCTAGTGTCTCAATTTAAGCCTTATCTAAATTAATTATTGACACAGGTACTTCGTCATGCAGTTTCAGGCACATACGAAGTTATACAAGTTCAGTATAAAGTGCAGAAAATAACTATTTTCTCTAAATATGCTTAAGTTATTCTAACAAAAATTGCTGTATAGAAATAATGTAACACGCCAATGGTAAAAAATGTTTCAGCAACGTTGTTGCATTTCTAAACTATATATTATTTAAAATGAACACGCCTTTAGCTGCAATCGATTACTCATATCTTTTTTAAATATACCACAGAATTTTAAAAGGTATTTTTTTAAAAAAGGGACGAATACTGTCGATTTTTCTACATCCATAAATTACGGAATGTTAAAAAATACTAGTTTATTTGAAACACGTAATTTTCTTGATTATATACCGACTTCTCCAATTTTTTTGCTTGGTAGGCAATTAACTCTAGAATTTAGAATATGGTAACTAATGTCTTATTATAAGACTTTCTTACATAGGGTGAAGCAGGAAATTTTAGTGCAAGTAAATTTCACAGAGTTTCAGCTGGTGTTCTAGCAAATGTAAGCTGAAGGAAATTATATTATGTGTTTAAATTACACCATTAAAGGCTTATTCATAGTGCCTGCAATTTTTGGTAAACATGTATAATTTCGTATTATCTGGAGGCGGCGCAAGTACCTGTGTCAATAACTACTGTCTGAATAAGCCCCTAACTGGTACACTCTAAAGGTATAATTTCCCTCAGCTTGCATTTGCTATGCAACCAACTTAAATTTGCATGAACCAAAATGTTATGCTCCATAATATTAATTACCTACCAGCCAAAGAAATAGAGAAATAAATTTACGTTCAAGACAATTACGAATGTTTCAAATAGACTAGTATGTTTTAACCTTCCATAATTTATAGACGTAGAAATATCAACAGTACTGTACTTTTGTCTAAAAAATGCTGGTTTTTCATATAACATAACAATATCCTATTTCTAAACTATATATTATTTAAAATGCTTAGCTTTCTCATATCTTTTTTAAATATACCACAGAAACACGTAATTTTCTTTAAAAAATACTAGATTATATATTATATACCGACTTCTCCAATTTTTTTGCTTGGTAGGCAATTAACTCTAGAATTTAGAATATGGTAACTAATGTCTTATTATAAGACTTTCTTACATAGGTTTTAAGATTCTTCGAATACAATTAAAAGGATACTAGTAATATATTGCAGCAAGCGTTTTAAATAATAAAGAAAAATTGGGAAATGTGGCAATGTCGCTGAAAGTTTTTTCAAACTTGGCAAGTTACATTATCCGTATACATTTAGAGAAAAACTGACAATTCTTGCACTTTATACTAAACTTGTATAATTTTGTATGTACCTAGAACTACATGACGAGGTACCTGTATCAATAATTACTAAAGATAAAACCATAACTGAAGCACTATAACGGTTAAAGTTTTCTTTAGCTGGTATTTGCTTTGCAGCCAACTTAAATTTAATGAAATTTACATGTATCTCAATTTTTGTCTCACCCTGAACAAGAAAGGCTTTTGAGAGTTACGCTGTTTTTAATTGCCTATTAGTCCAAAAATGAGAGATTAGAATCAAGAAAGTTATGAGTGATTAAAATTGACTTTCATATTTATATACTTCATAATTGATAGAACGTAGAGTATATCGAAAAAATTCCTCTATTTAGATTATAAGTTATAAGTTTTAAGATAAACAGTATCTAAAACTAAAACTTTTTTTAAGATATTGGATAAATTTAATCAAAAGACTATGGTATTTCCTAACACATACCAACTTAAATTAGTTTAGGAAACTCTCTGCTGCGAAGTATTTAAACAGTTGAGCATTTCCCTTTCTGCCAGATTCCCTAAAGACGCATGTTGATATCTGAAATTCGCGCTAGTCGATCATTATTGGCCTAAGTTGAGGCCCATAGTTCATTCTCCTATAATACGAATTACAAACGATTTGTGTGGCGTAGCCACTACCTAGAGTCAGCTAATTTCAATATACTAACAGACGAAAATTACCTTTTTCAGAATTTTGTAGACTGTGTAATGAAACGGATAACTGAAATTTGTATATGAATTTTAAGAATAAATGTATTTGTAGTTAAAGGAGATGTCGAAAACAACATCGCAATATGGCATTGGACATTTAGCGGCTAGTGTCGACCAGGTTATTTTAGGCTAATCTCTAACGCCACACAAGCTGATAAGTGATGTCATAAGAAATACTATTAAAAAGGCTAGAACAGATTGTTTTACCCAATGCAGAATTTATTACCCCTAAATTCCGAAATTTGCAATGTTAGAACGTAAATATTTTTAGTATGGTTGAAGTTAATTTAAAATTGTAATAAAATGAGCAACATTCTGTTTAAAGTAACAATTATTTCTTAAAATGCGACAGATATCGCCACATCTGCGATATTATTTTTAATATAAGAGAACGGCCAATCTTAAAGCCTAGAATTTTGACTAAATCGCGTAATTCATTTTAGAAATCTTCAGTACAGATTTTTATTTATATTATATTCTATAAAATACTCTTTGGTTGTTAGCATAATAGATTTAATTCAGAGTAGCATAAGTAATTATGTTAATTTATATCTCATCTTTAAAAAAAAACGTGGTGTAAATAATTATTAGTAAAAATACATAAAACAAAATTAGATCTTTAAAATTAACTCATGCAGCATTATTTATTATTAGTAGAATCTAAACAAACATATGATCAAGCATATTAATACTATGAATATAAGGTTTTTAAATTTCCTAATATGTAATATTTGGTATACAGCGACACTATTCAATTATTAAAAAGGAGATACTCAAATAGTTAACAAAAAAAGAAAGTTAAAAGACTGCTTGTTTTAAAAATTACAATACAATATGTTTGGCAAAATTTATATATTTCTTAAAAGAACACACTAGAATCACCGAACTTTTATTTTAATTTTAGATTTAATTATGCTTACAAATTTATAAATATAGAAACTTCTGACAAGTTCAGCGATTAGATGTAATCCTGAAGGTATCTTAGCTGGCTTAGACCAACGTCGAATGTAACTAAAATTTCCAATATCTAAAACTCTGATTAATCGTCCATCAGCAAGAAATTCAAATAAACCAGAATATAAACATAATTCTGTTTACTAAACTAAATGGGAATTTATTTATTTTAAAACTATGAACAGTTAAATCTCATATTTTCTGTAATCTCAAGTGAACTTGCTCTTAAGTAAAATTATTAAATATGCGCCACATTAGTACAATATAAATAATAGACGATAAGCAACATTAACCCGGAAAAACTCAATATAGTTAAGTTTTTACCGCTAATACTTAGGTACCACTGCACCAGTCGACTCAGTCACCAATTAAAATATTTTGGATACAAAACTAAGTAGTTCCGAACACCACCCCTATTATGACTTGCTCTCACAATTTTGTTTATATCTTGTTACTACAATTTTAACTGCATGTCCCTCTTTTTGTTGGCATTTGCATCTCTGGCTGGTTATTGTTTTTCAAACTGTTTACTTGGTTATTGTCAAGCAAAGGTGAGTTTTCGAGTTTTTTAAAATTATGTTTAATAAAATTTAAAAATGTAAAAACCATAAGTTTGTATTTTTATTTAAACTAAATATGCATCTTTATTTTCAATAGTTTTATCAAATATAGTAACCTGTCAAAATTTGACACTTCTTGCTTGAACAGAAGTATCGAATTTTGAAATTTCTTGCTAAACAGAAAGATATGACAGGAAAGTGCAAGACATTTTTGTTCTAAGTCTAACTATTTGGCAAACAGTGGGCTCTTTGTGGATAAAAATGAGAATTTTGAGACGCTATTTTTTTGAATAATAGTTGGTTTTACTTATAGAACATCTATAAACATAAAAGTCACAAGAACGTTTTACCTTTCTAAAAAAAAGTATACAGGGTATTAATTATAAAAAGTTTATGACGTCTCAATAAACCGGTAATTGTAAAAGATCAGGCGTCGAATAAATCAATTTGACGCAGAAAATAGTTTTTGTTATTAAGGACAATTTTTACAAGTTACAGAATTTATTCCAGTTAAATATTCCACCATGTATAGTTTCCTCAGTAATATAAAAATAAAAGTGGAAAAAGTTAATTTTTATTTAAAAAAAATGTTTTTATGGGACATCTTGTATATTTCCACAAACATGGACTTATAATGAGTTTGATTAACAAAACTATGTTGTTGAAAATCTAAATATTCTTTGACAATGACGATCTGTTTAAATTTCTTCCAAACATATTTTAAAGAGTGTTCTCCTTACCAAAAAGATATGATTTACTTCAGGCATTAAATTCTAATTTCATAAAACCTTTATTACCTCTATAGGACTACTATGTTACATAAAAAGTTATAGACTTGATATCATAAAAATATTCGTGAAAACCTTCAATATAAGATAATTAATTAACGTAACCTCCCAGGATCATCTGTGACTCAGTCTGTGTCTTAGAAAGGTTACGTCTGGTCTAGTTAACAAAGGATTCCAGTAATATAACGCATTATAACTGGAAAGACAAAAACGAGTAAAAAAAATGCAATGGAAAGATACCGTAGGATGACTAAAATCAAAGCTTTACGAATAAAAGTGAAAATTTAAAAGCACGGCTTATTTTTTGAAATAATTGATTCTTGATAAATAATACTATATAGTTCTCTGGATTTCAAATAGTGTGGTCCCCCAGCAGCATATAAGTTTTTCAGTACAAAAGATGAGACATGAATCATATTACAACACAGTTCAACGTTTATATTTAGCATTGATCAGCATCCAATTAAAATTATGTGCATTGAGCGATTTGCTTTATATTCAAGTAATAAGAATCGGTTGGCATAGAATTAAAATTGCCATGCATCACTTTTTTGAAGAAAATAATGAAATTATTGAGATGTTGCCGTGATCGCTACCGGACAATGGCAAGGAATAAGTTTAGTGGTCAGAACTGATTGACGCCGTATAGGCAACAGAAATAATGAATCGTTACGAAAAAAGTAATAAACATAATTTTGCCCGGAATAATGTGACTTATAATCATTAAATACAATAATACACCTATTTAATGTAATCGGCAAGACTGGACCACAATAATTATGCCGACAATAAAGTGATAAAGCAGCAATTAACCTTTATTGGAAGATTATATTTTCTAAATATAACTGTACAGGATGCCCGGTTTTCGTTGTTTTTATGGGGTCTATCTCTCTTATTACTGAAGATAGAGGGTTCCTATTTTCTCGACATGGTGCTATTTTGTTGTGAAACGAAAGATGACCCAAACAAAATTTTCATAGCTCCCTTCGTTTTTAAGATATAGTGTTAAATTGAAAATATTGCTTTTTGCCCCCCCCCCTCGTATTTCGGTTGTTGTTTAACTTATCCAAAAGGTAAAAACTGGCTCTGAAGACAACCCTGTGATATTACATTTCTTAGAATGAAAAGAAATCTAGTTGACCTCGAATCTTTCAATAAGCCGCGAAACAAAACCTATAACTAAGAAGACGTACCTGGTTAATGTTCTGGCGTCCATTGATGTAGATTCTTCAAGTTCTTGCAGAATCAGAATGTTGGGGTTTCAAAAAGCCGAGTACGAACAATTTTAAGGGAGAACTGCACGCAAAACGTGAAAAACTAGCGATAAGGTCTAGTCAAGTTCAAAGTAAGATGAAAAGGTACCTACGTATTAGAAAAAACTTCCTGCACGTCCGACCTCAAAAAAATGTGTTATGTTTATTATGTTTTTCATAAAAAATCGCATTTAGCGCCCAACTATACATATTTCCCTATTGAAATCACATTTAAGCTAATACATATCTCTTATAGTTTAACCATAATATTGCAGCGGCGGAAGGCTTGCAAATGATCGATAATACTGCGTGCAGTTCCCCCTTAAGGAAACAAGGTTATAAACAATTTAAATTCAGATTGATGCAACACTTATGTCCGGGCGACGCGTAGCGTAGTATGATTTTCTGTAACTGATATCCAGAAAAATGCGATAACGTTCCTGACTTTTATAGAAAAGTAATATGGTCCGATGAGGCAAATATAAGTAGCGCCGGGGTATTAAATAGGCATAATTCTAGATACTGGTCGCTCAGCATCGAATATTTATTCGCGAACGACAGGGTAGGTTTGGGTTTAATATTTCTTATTTCATATTGGGTTCAAAAATAATGAATCGTATATACCAGGTTAGCTTAGATACAGATCGGTATATCCAAATACTGGAACTTATTCTACCGGAATTACTCGATGATCAGCCTATGACCTATTTACGCGACATATTTTGAGCAGGACGGAGCACCCGCTTATAATTCCGGTAGAAAAAGGCAGTTTCTTGGAAAATGGATAGAAACCAATGGTCCTGTAAGATGGCCGACGAGATCGCCAGATCTCTCGGTTTTGGATAACTTCCTTTGGGGTACTTTAGAAAACAAAATATATAGGACAAGACATGACACCTTAGTCGATTTAATAAACGCTACAAGAAGGGCATTCAATGAAATGCAACAACGACCGGTTAGTATTTTCAATGCCTTAAGAACATACGGAAATTATGTAGGCTTTGTGTAAGGCAAAATGGACATATCTTTAGGGTATAGATTTAGTTTTCTGTTTATTTTAGTGATCTTAGTGGTAGGATTAGTTTTTGTTGTTGTTGTTAGTTGCTGTTTAGAGCTACTAGAGGTAGAATTAATACCATATTCATTTTATTTAATTATTAATACTTTGCAAGATTGATAGATTCACGTGTTTAGCAGCGAAAAACAGGTTAATAATAATTAATTAATTTTGAACCTTCTCCAAGGCAACAGGATAAAATTATAACAATGTAAGATGAATAATGCTATGATAGTTGTTACAAATCTACTTACATTTTACATTATAATTATTGAATTATTAAATTGCTAAAATTTGAACATTTCTTGTAAAATAATATAAAACAAGGATATACAAGGTAATAATTTAATATAATTTTTTTTTAATTCTTTTTACTATAAATAAAATATACCTGAAAAATTAATTCGTTTTGTAAGCAATCCCAGCCTACTACCAAACACTGAGTCTCTAAAAAGATGCAAGTTATTGGGCGATTCGAATAGAAAAGTATATACTATTATATATTTTGGAGAAGTTTATTGCGAGCTGGATAATATAAAATAAAAATATACGGGGTGTCCCATGTAAAAAATTATAAGTTTGTGTTTTTATCTCAAAAACGACAGCTCACATAGAAAATCTGACTACGCCACTGGATTCCACGTGAAAAACTGTATCAGAGCCAAGTTTTACCTTTTCGATAAGTTAAACAACAACCGAAATACGAGGGGGCCCAAAAATGCAATATTTTCACACTGTATCTTAAAAACGAAGAGTGCTATGAAAATTTTGTTTGGGTCATTGTTGGTTTCACAAAAAAGTAGCACCATGTCGCGAAAATCGCAACCCTCTATTTTCACTAATAAGAGAGATACCCCATAAAAACAACGAACCCTGTACATTTGTATACACATTTTAGTTTAAAGGTATTTTTGTTTAGTTTATTTTTCATTGAGTCCGATAGCCCTTATTGACAAACGTTTTTTTAATTATTAAATTAAATTGATAGTATCCCATTTAAAAAACAAACAATTTGATTATTATTGATCGCAAAACAGTTTCAGTTGGATCGAAGTCTAATTGAAATTTATTGTACGTTGTCAACCTATGGTTAAAATAATTTAAGATATTTCAAAAACTTTGTTCAGTGTCTAAATCGAACCTATTATTTTGATCCTGATTGAGGAGTGAACATTTCGTCCTGACCAAGTTACTGGTACTTTAAAAGTGATATCGGACAAGAATTTCTAAATCCTGTAAAAGCAAAATAAAAATATTAATCGATATCAAAAAAATTAAAATTAAGTCAATATCAATCGCAAGTACCATTACCTTAAGTAAATAACAAACTGTTCAGTAAACAGGTCTTATACTAAAGGCTAGCAGAAAACATGCAAAATTTTAGATGCAATAGTTACCTCCAGGAAATTTGACAAAAGCCTCAGAATTTATGACACCAATTTTTCTTTATTATACAGAAATTTCCCAAGTATCTGGTACTATGGGAAATATACATATTAAACCTACTCTAAGAAAGACATCAATAATATTTAAAATGAGCTTTAGCACCAAGACAAAAATAAAATGAATAAAATAAGAAACTCAGTGCAAACCGCGCAGAAAATTCAGAAGACTAGCTTATATGGTGTCTTGCACTATATTCCAAAATATAAACAGGTTGCTGGCAACTTCGACTTCTATATACACCTACTAACAAACTTTCATTTGACCTAGTCAGTGCCGCATTAGGTTACTGCAAATAACGCCATATCTTTTACATGATTGCTACAACTTTTCAACTCCTGTAGAATTATAAAGGCCTCATTTAAGATTGCACCGCCTTTTTATTTAAAAACTCACTCTTACGCCTGCGCTAAAACCGTGCCCTTTTGAAACTATACTTCATCCTAGTTTCAGATTTATGTCAGTGCGCGGGCGATATGTGTTAAAACACCGTTTATTCGGCCGGTTTTTGAATGCATATTGCTCGCGCGTTGACTATTATTTAGGTACATCTGATTTTAAAATATGATGGGAGTTTATTAAATTAATATCCTATTTGGCTTGTTTTATCCTTCAGAAAATATTTTAAAATGAAAAATAATTTTCTTTAGTTTTAAAGTGGCTTTTGAAATGTAATTATTAACTAATATAAAATTTAAAGAACTCACCAAGTTGAGAATGTATTATCTCATTTTTTTGAGAAAACGCGCCTGATTTTCTTGAAAAAATTGGCCGGATATTCGCATTTTGCGATTATTAATTAAAAAATTTTAACACACAAAAAGCTGCACACCTTGATAATTTTTTTTTTAAATTTTACTTTATATTTCAAAAGATTTTAATAAAAGTATTAGATACCTTTCCTTGTAAAAAAAAAGTAGTTATTTTTAAATTTTATTAAACATCGGAGCTCACCTATTACATATAATTTCTATATATAAACTTCTAAAACAATGTTGGTTTATACCAGTTTTTTTACTTCCAGCATGCCAGCACCAATAGTTAGATAAAACAGCACAGTACATTTTTTCAGGAACAAAATGTGAAACCAAGCTTTATATACATTATTAAGAGAATACATATTTTCATTAAAAGGACTATCTAAATGTTGTAAAGGAAATAAATTAAATAAAAAAAGATATTCAAGTAGTATATCCTATACAATATCAAAAAATGTGACAATACTAAAATTAAGCGACATTCATAGCTATTTTCAATTTCGTGAAAAAACTTCTCTAGTTTGTATTTCTATTTTAAGCATAGTGGTAGTTAAAATTACATTTTTGAGATAAAAATAAATCAAAATAAACTTGGTTTCACGTCTGATCCAGTTAACATAATTTCTTGCTAGTTGTTGGTAAAAATTCACTAATGTTGGAATTTCCCGATGTCTATAAAGGTATTTTTTCATACATACTACTTTTTCCTTAGCCCTTAGCTCGTACATTTTTCAAATAGCAATTTTACATAGTTAAACAAGCCTTACTGCTTTCCCTACGAAAAACAGATGTTAAATACTTACATAGATACTAGTGTACTGTGTTAGATTACCCTAACGCTATTATTACTTATATCTTACAGCAACTTTACATGCTTTTAACGTGAATTCAGAAAATTTAACAGTGTAAAACAGTTGGTTAGAAAACCTCAAAAAATAACAATAAGAGCTTTATTCGTGTCTCACAAATCCTTTCTACCTCCAGTGTTTTTGGTACAAATATTTTTATTCCCGCATTGTATAAATTGTCCCATTTTTTAGAAATTAAGAACGTTTTTGTTAGGTGACATTAAGGGAGAACTGCACGCAAAAAGTGAAAAATCAGCGACAGGGTCTAGTCAAGTTCAAAGTAAGATGAAATGGTACCTATGTATTAGAAAAAACTTCCTGCGCGTCCGACTTCAAAAAAATGTATGGGTTCAAAAGAGTTCACGCACTGCAGAAATACAAAGACATGAGTACGATTTGCCATTTCAAATTTTGCAGTTACGTAGACAAAGGATCAATGCAAGGCGGTAAAGAGCCATTTTGTGGATAAAAAATTATATGCGATTGCATTTGCGTCAAAAAGTGGTCAAAAAATGGTCAAACTTGGACAAGTCGACTTCTGTTTTATAATTCTAGTTCTAATTATTTCATAAAAAATCGTATTTAGCGCCCAACTATACATATTTCCCTAATTAAATCACCTTGAAGCGAATAAATATCTCTTACAGCTTTAACATAATATTGCAGCGGCGGAAGGCTTGCAAATGATCCATAATACCGCGTGCAGTTCCCCTTTAAAGATTGCATTGGTATAGTGTATATTAAATGCATATTAAACTTTTCACAGAATATTATCATCAAATGAAGAAAGTTAACAAATAGCTCTTTTGTAACGAAGCACACACAAACCAGTACCCTATTGACCACATGCAATCATATACATTTAGAATTAAATAGGTTTCCTTGTGTATGTTAATTCAAGGGGTGAATCAACAAAATCTTGTAAAAATGAAAAAAATAAACAGTATATATATATATATATATATATATATATATATATATATATATTTTTAAATAGATTTTTAGTCTCCAAAAATCGATAAAAATTCTACCATTCCCAATTACGGCGCAACCCCCTTAATATGGAAATTAGGTAGAAAAAGTTGGCTTTTGTGCAAAAACTAAGTTTTGTTTGTCATATTATGAGTATGGTATGGTGATACATAAAACAAAAGCTTGTAAAATTCTCTACAAAAAAAAGTTCTATAGACTTTTTATGTTACATCAGTCAGGCTGACTGATGAGCTTCAAACATAAATTACTCTTGCATATAAGAGTGCTGTGATAAATAACGCCAGCCAGCGAAACTTCAAATTTACGATTGTCGAAAAACAGAGTTACCTACCTGATCTAGAATTTTTCCCGAAAAAAATGAAAATCACATTTTTTTTTCGGATTCAGCAGGTGGTCAGTACCCCAGACGATGATCTTTCGACATGCGATATTACCTATCCCGCACCATAAACCTAGCCAGAGGGTATTTTTTTATATTACGTGGAAAAGAAGCCAAAAGCTTCATTTCAAAAATTTAACGTAGAACACTTTTTTTAAAGCTTTCTTTGACTTTTACTCATTTCTTGCATTTTTCCCGCCTTTAGTCTTCGCCAAAGTTTTCAAAATCAATTTTTCCGAAAACAGTGCGTCGCACGAACTTTTCTGAAATAGCTAAAGTTAAATATTTTTTTATTTAATTTAATTTAATAATATTTTAAAATTAAGCGTGGTCAGTTAACTTTGCTTGGGTTGCTCTTTTTCGAAAAAGGTGCAAGAATAAAAATCGTTGGGAACCCAAAGTTTATTTAAGAAAAATATTTTTTTTTAGCTTATGGTGCCCAAAAAGAGCGAAATACATATTTACGAATCTAATAAATGCGTAAAAGGTCACTCTAGTGCCAAGTGCGCCCATAGCACACTTATATGCATGGGTTAATAATTAGCTTGCAGTGAAAAACCGAAAATCCAACTGCCTGCTCGTATATTTATTCACGCTTTGCCTTGTTTGTATATTTAAGAGGTTGTGCGGTTATTAGAGATGGTAGAATTTTTTATGTGTTTTTCGTAACTTCCAGATCTAAATACTAACAAAGAAAAATTTAACTGTTTAATTTTTTCCTCAAAACTACCCACCGACATCAACCAATCTAGGAATATTTTATACATATCAGGCACAGCAATACTAATACTGGATTGTTGGATTGTTGGATTAAAGACGTTTACAGTTCTTCAAAAAGTATCACTAAAGATACAAAACATCGCACAGGTGTTATTGTTTTTTAGCCTTCTAACTAAGGAATAAAAAAAATATTTAATTATTGTTTAAGATTTTATTTCAGTGATTTTGACGAGGTCAAGTGCATAATTTCCATTTGGTTATATGCGTCTTCCACGTTCATTTATAATAAGAAAATATGCGTTTACAGAAATGTACAAACACGTTTTTGAAAATATTTCAGATGTTAGTGGTTATAGGAAGTTATAGGTAACATTAAAGAATACTAAAATATAAAATAACTTATTAGTTTCATCCCTTGAATAATGTTACCCCCGGTTTATTACAAATAAGGCTATATTTATATATTTACATAAAAAGTGCTAATTAGTATCCACTATAGTAACTAATTTTGAATTATTTTACCAATATACAAGGTTATTGAGGAACAACTGAAAGATTATGGGGAAGTCCGTACTTTCAGAGGTTACATTTTATGATTATTTTTTACAAAGCTTATTTCATTTTATGATCAGTAAACTAATTAATTAATTTGAGTTTGAATTATGTTGAAAAATAAGAAAAAAACATACACATATTTCAGTTTTCAATGGTTATTGATACTTTTTTAAATAGAAATATAAATATTTAACCCATTACAAGTAAGAATACTAAGTATTATGGTAAAATCATATTCTCAATATTTTAGTTTGTTATTTTTATTGATTTATTTTTTTTACATCAAATTAACATCAAGGAACAATAAATTAAAGTCACATTTTGAACTGGATTCTTAACTAACTACTGTGAAGGGTTATTCAAGTTATTTGAGCAACATTTAAAATAGTCATAATACAAAATAGAACAGATTGCGTAAAAGAAAAACGGTGACTGGAGGTATTTTACCATATACTTTGACAAAAATGCTGGTTAATGTTTTTTAGGACTGTATATTAAAGACTTATTGTACAAACAAAACTAATTACTAAAATTTGGAACATTGCGTAAAAGTCCTTGAAGATGGGAAAAACGATCGTCACACCCCCACGTCTAGAGTACGAGTCTCTCGCTTCTCCTCGCGCTTGCGGCTTCCTTGCAGTCGCTAGTCCGAAGAGTGCCGACCAATCACACGCGCTCTCTGATCGAATCTTCCAGAAGCAAGGTATGCGAGGTACAGTGGTCCGTGCTGTCGAATTAGCAGAGCAAAATACTTGTTGGGTCCAAACATATCTCGCCCCTCTTGAAAGATTCCAGCTTTCAACACCACAACCATTCTAGTAACTGCTAGACTTGGTCAGGTAAAGGTAGGATGCAAATTTTTGCTGTTGGTCGTCTGATAATACCAGTTTTAGTTTTAACATTGACGACTCTTACAACATCATCCTTGCCACGAAAAACTTCTGTTATTCTGCCTATGGGCCAGTGCATTGGCATCGTGTTGTCTTCTTTTACTATGACCATGACACCTACATTCACAACACAGTTGCTGTCTTTTGTCTTCCATTTTGATCTTTGTTGAAGACTAGTTAAATATTCGTTTTTCCAACGCCGCCAAAACTGTTGGTAGATTTTTTGAATCCTTTGGTACTGGCTCAGTCGATTCAGGGGCATTTCTACGTAATCATGATCGGGAAAAGTCTTTAAAGAATCTCCAATGAGAAAGTGTGCAGGAGTAAGCACTTGAAGATCATTAACGTCCGATGATGACGGAGTCATAGGTCGCGAATTAAGGATAGCCTCTATCTCGACCGCCAACGTATAAAAAAGTTCGAAAGTCAAATGAGCATCCGCTGCAACCCTTTTAAAATGATATTTAGCTGACTTTACCGCGCTCTCCCATATGCCGCCAAAGTGTGGTGCTCTGGGCGGAATTAAATCCCAAGAGATATAATTTTCTCTTAAAAAATGTAAAATATTTTCATCTTTGTGCATTTTTTGCAAAAATTGAAAAGTTTCCCGTAATTCGCGACGCGCGCCAATAAAATTACTTCCATTGTCCGATAGCAAGGATTGACAAATTCCCCTTCGCGCAATAAATCTTTTTGTAAATTTTGAATATCCTTTGTAAACATTTGAGCCTGTGAGATTAAAGTTAATTTTAATAAAGCCTCTTTGTATTCACGAATTGTTAAAGATCCAAAAACCATTTTCTCCATTTGATTTTTTATTTTACATGACAAATTGTGAATAAAACGTAATATGTAGGCAAAAACACGCTGTAATTTAGCAAAGGATGAATATTTAGTAAACAGATCAAAACCTTCAAAGTTTATTGAATAAAGTGATAAAGTCTCGTCCTTTCTTTTTTCAGGTAGGTTAAAAATCTCATTTTCGCTTGATTCTAAAGGTTCGGGCCAATGATCAGGCGCTAAAACTAACCACGAAGGTCCCTCCCACCAAAGTTTACTCTCTAAAAGTGAACTAGGCGTCGCCCCTCTTGAAATAATGTCCGCGGGATTATGATGCGATCTAACGTGACGCCACTGTTTTACTTTAGTCAACTGTTGAACCTCAGCAACACGATTTGCCACAAAACATTTTAAATTCGAAGGTTCAGAATTTAACCATCCTAAGACAATAGTTGAGTCGGTCCAGTAAAATATGTCAGATTCCGAGAAATTTATTTCTAATGCCTTGACAACTTTGTCAACTAATCGACTTAAAATAACAGCTCCCATTAACTCGAGCCTCGGCAAAGTTTGTGTCTTTAAAGGTGCAACTCTGGCCTTTGCGCATAGCAATGAAACAGTACAGTTTTTCAATAAATCAACTGACCGAAGCATAACGCATGCGCCGTACGACTTTTCACTACTATCACAAAAGCCATGAATTTGTACATGTATAGTGTTTTTAAGAATAGCTTGTCTGGGTATTTTAATATTTACTAGACATTTTAAATCTTCACAAAAAGAAATAAAAGACGTTTGAATATCAGGGGGGACAGAATCATCCCAAGACAGCGATAATTTCCATAAATCTTGTAAGATTAACTTAGCCTGAATAAGAACTGGCCCAGCTAGCCCCAACGGATCAAACAATCTGCTGATAATGCTTAAAATAGTTCCTTTTGTGACCTTTGTTATTGATGGAGTTTCAAATTCTACCGAAAAACCAAACAAATCTAATTTTGTATCCCACAAAATTCCCAGTGTCTTTAATTCTTTGTCATCGTTAATAAAGTATTGAAAAATATCATTTTCTTGTGTACTTTGCAAAATACTTTGTTCATTCGATGCCCATTTTCTTAAAACAAAATGTCCCTTCTCCAAAAGTTCAGAAACTTCCCTACGTAGCTGTATACAACCGTCTATTGTATCACTGCCTGATAAAAAATCATCACAATAGAAATCTCGTTTTATTAACCTTGAGGCTACCGGAAAAGTTTCCTCACTTTCAATTCCTACTTGAAATAAGCATCTTATAGCTAAAAATGAAGAACAAGCTTGACCATAGGTAAAGGTGTTAAGTCGGTAAATGCCTAAATTCTCGGAGGGATCAAAGCGCCAAATAACCCGCTGAAGATCACGCTGATCCTTCTCCACCGCCACGCATCTAAACATTTTAGCAATATCTGCAGAAATTACGTAATTATGTTTTCTAAATCGCGCAAGTATAGAAAATAGATCGTCTTGTATTACGGGCCCTGTTTTTAGAACATCGTTTAATGACAGCCCAGAGCTACTTTTCGCACTTGCGTCGAAAACCGTACGTAACTTTGTAGTTAAACTTGATTGTTTTAACACCCCGTGGTGCGGCAAATAATAACATGTATTTTTTGCATTTTTATTTCTGAGACTGGGATTAAGGTCATGTGCCCCATGTCGATGTATTCAGACATAAATTCAGAATAAAGGATTTTTAACTCAGAATCCTTTTTTAACTTACGCTCTAGAGTGTAAAATCTTTTTAATGACATATCGTAAGAATCCCAACTGTCAGTCGGTTGTTTAAGGTTTTTTAGCGAACGAATATGACGTTGTAGTTCGTCTAAAAGTTTTCTTAAACTAGTTTTATTTACATCTTTACTTACTGATACTAATGGCATATCAAATAATAATTTTAAATGGTGATTAACCGTAATGCGATTATTTTGAAATCTGTTACAAAGCAAATCCCATGCGATTATATAATTATCATTGGTGGTTTCATAGTGATCTATAATATTTTTTGCGGCACCACATAGACAGCCCTTAAGGTACCTTAATTTTGTGCTATCTGACGTTCTTTGATCTTCATGAATTAAGGCCTTAAAAGCGTCATGGAACTGGGACCAATTTTCCCGCAGCCCATCGAAAGTAGGCAAATTAATCGGTGGTAGATTTATTCGATCCCGAATCGCAAATTGGGGCTCGACATTTAAAGCTGATTGTTGAGAGTTTGCTGATTTATACTGAGTAATATATCTATTGGCCTTGCCCATAGAATCATAAAATTCAGCTTCAAATGTCTGCCTCTCCTTTCTATGATTTTTTATTTTTATGGCACTGACGTCATTGACTTCTAACTCAGTCGAAATTTGATCAAAATCGCAATAGGTTTTGTCAATCTTTTCTATGCGGACCTGTAGCTCCTCAATCGAATGTAAATTAAGATCAAAATCTCCCACAAATTTAGTGAAACCAGCCAACTTGGCTTTGTAACAATCTCTAACATTTTTTAAGCTATTAATTTTAGCTTCTAAATCTTCGTCACTCATGATTTATTATTAAAATGACTAATAAATAAAAATGTGTGACTTCGTAATGAAAATGACTACCTATATAAAGTGAAAATGTTTTTATTTAGGTATTTTTTCAAAGTTGCAGCGAATGACTTTGCAATTTTTTAAATATTTAGTAAATAAAATTTATCGCGAATGTCTTGATAAAAGCTATTCCTTTAAATTTGACGTAGCACAAACTGAGAGGAGGCGACAGATGCACTTAGACACGCTGACTGTTCTAAATAATGACTAATAAAATGGAACAGACTTACAGTTCAGTTGCACTTTGGTCCAATGGCACTTGTCAAACACTAAACAATGGCTTTTTAGTGTCTTGTTTTCTTTTAAGCAAATATCACTGTGCGAATGACTTGCACTGTCCGATTCACTTATAAATTAAGAATGTCTTGTGCGTAATGTCTTGCACTGGTTTCCCGCGGAATAATGGCTTTTTCACGAGAAACTGTCCCAAATTCAAGGTAAAATGACTTATCTGGCTCGTAGGACCAATAAATATGGAGGTATTTTACCATATACTTTGACAAAAATGCTGGTTAATGTTTTTTAGGACTGTATATTAAAGACTTATTGTACAAACAAAACTAATTACTAAAATTTGGAACATTGCGTAAAAGTCCTTGAAGATGGGAAAAACGATCGTCACACCCCCACGTCTAGAGTGCGAGTCTCTCGCTTCTCCTCGCGCTTGCGGCTTCCTTGCAGTCGCTAGTCCGAAGAGTGCCGACCAATCACAGGCGCTCTCTGATCGAATCTTCCAGAAGCAAGGTATGCGAGGTACAGTGGTCCGTGCTGTCGAATTAGCAGAGCAAAATACTTGTTGGGTCCAAACAGTGACTATGAAAACCGTAAACTGGAAAATGTAGCTGTGGTAATACATTAAATTTAAGAAAAGAGAAGTTACATAACATCGACAGAGTCACCACAGAAATGATACAAGATGGAAGCTTAAAAAGAGATGACAAACGTATTCCAGAAGATCGCTAACTCCGGTCCCACACCGGAAGAACAGAGAACAAGTATAAGTATTCCATTAAAATAACGAAAAGAGGCAATCTGTTAACTTTATAAGTATAACCTTGGTAAGCTCTCCACTAACAGTATTAGCAAAAATATTAATACAAAAGATGGTAAACATTTTTTAGGAGGAACAATAATTTAAAACAAATAGATTAAAAAGTTTACATGCTTTATAGGCCTGAGGCAGGTATTTAAAAGAGTATCACCCAACGTTGTTACCCAAAATTAGTTAATTAAATTAAGTTAGCCGATACTTAATGGGATTCCATTATACACTGAATGAAACGTCTATAACTTTAATTTCCACTATATTACATTAAACTCTGACTATTGTTTCGACACACAATATCTTCTTGGGATTCTTCGGAAACAAGGCAATACAAATATCGGAATTTACAAGTAATAAAACTAATATAGGTTCACCAATGGGGAAATATGCAAATCTACCTTTTCGTTTAGTAAATGCCCAGATGTTTTAAAATTATTAATTGCCATACCTTTTAGAAAACTTTTCCCAAAATACATTAGTTTAAAAACATTCAATAAAACAGAAGCTGCAAAATCCGGACGACTCTCTGATATGAAGAAAAGGCTAATCGATGATCGGAAAATACAATATTCGAAAAGAGGCATATACCTGAAAGTAATCCACAGTGAAAATGCAAACAGACTATATTGACATATTTGACTTTCAAATAAGAGAAAATATTTTACACAAGAAGTTCCAAATTCAAAAGAAAAACCCGATGTAATTCTTGATGAATTGGGGTTGATTTATCTTACTCTTAGGCCCAGATTGATAAGTAATGAAAGTCGTTGGTAACTGAACACTTCTTCCAATAAGGTCCGCCCTTGCACTCACTACGTCTATCGTTTATCTCTAGTTAAATCTATCTATTCCGAACTAATCTAATATACCACTCATTGAGCACGATGTCTGGTCAGCGTGGCCATTCAGCTTTTACATATTAAACAATTGCCAATATATTAACAATAGGAACTTGCTATACAGGGTGATACTACACCGAACCACCGTACAGCAAACACATAACTAAATACAAATCACAATAAACTACAGTGATTATAAGTTCTACAAAAGATTTGTCAACGGATGTCGAATTCTCTCAAAACAAAAATAAATTGTTAGAAAAAGGGTTCACTTATAATTTAAAGCCCAAAAACAATAGAAACAGAGCTAGTATTTAGGAGTAGAGTGTGGATTGGCCCTTGCCGAAAGCGACAGCACTGAAAAAGACATAATTGCAATAACACTAAGGGCACAGCCACAAGATAATGTAAATGTACCTTTAGCTATAGAATTCAAGACTGCAAAGAATATAAGAGAAACAGCCGAACGCAACAACACCGTTTTCAGTAGGCAGACAAAGCAAACCTGTAGTAGCTGTAAATAAAGACCAATATGTAAATAAAACATTTGCTTTCTTAAATAATGAAATATATTGTAAAATTAATTTTGATCCAACAGACATTCTTATATGATTAAAAACACAGTAAAAGAAATTTCTCTTTTTAATGACTATGAAAAATCTAAATTAATAACTATGAAGCTGCAAGCTTCAAAATTATATTATTTAATTAAATTACATAAAAATTATTTACCAATAAGACCTGCAGTATCCTTCGTAAACTCCACCCACTAAATTATCTAACAAAGTAATTAAACATAGAAAAATTTTGCCACTTTAAAGCAAAATGAAGTAGGTATTAAAAACTCTTATAAATTAATAAACAATATTAGAAGTATCAATCTCCTATCAAACGCAAAATTTATTATCGTTTGATGCTCAAAATCTTTTTTTTAGCATTTCAGCAAACGAAGTAATAGAATTAGCTGAAAATTTGTGAGTAGAAAATAAAAAAATAGTAAAAGATGCTCTTTTAGCCTGTTTGAGTCAAAATTGTTTTGATTTTAATGGTGAATTTTATATGTCAAAAAATGGGGTTTAATAATGGGAAATCCTTTTGGCTAAAATCTTTATGAACAATTTAGAATAAAAATTACAGGAACAACCATTAAATAAGCATTTTTTGTACTGGTATAGGTACGTTGATGATATTATTACTTGTTTTACATGTACAGAACGACAATTAAATCAATTCCTGAACTTTATAAATAATTTACATCCAATAATTAAGTTTCTTTAAGTTACTCATTTTCTTGATCTAACTGTAACACATAAAAACGAAAAACCTGATTTCTCTATCTTTCATAAACCGCCACACACAGATGCCAGCTTTTAACTCCTTTATTTACAGACTCCTAAACGTGAAAATTACAATACAGAGCTAAATTTAATAAAACAGATAGCAGTTATCAACGGATACAAAGCAGATATTGTAGATAAAATAATCTCCAAAAAATCTTATAAAAAAACATTCAAATTAGTTTTTCCATCAGTTGAAAACGTCAACTACAGTTCTTTTAAGATTATAACCCATATCGGTAAATTGACTACCAACATTTCTAAACACCTTTCTAGAAATGGGTTAAAAATCAGTTAATACGTTAAGGAAAATAATGAATACAATACGTTAGGGAAAATAATGAAAAATAACAAACTCACTCAAAACAAAAAGAAGAATTCGCGAGTTTACATGCTGAAGTGTGATGGGTGTCCTAACCCTTTCGCGTCGACTTTATTTTTAAAATTTTTTATTTCAAATTACTGTTGGGTTATATATGTCCCAGAGCAAATTCAAAAAATTCGGATGGGAGCTGGTCGAATCATATTTGAATACTAAGTTGTCCCACACGCTTTCTAATGCTTTAGGAGCAATTTTTGTATTACGGGTTGCCGATATTTATAGGTTAGTTTGTATTTAGAGTAATTAAGACTGCCACGTGTTGTTGTTTACTGCAGAATATAAGCCATTTTTCCAGAATTACGTTAAAATAATTGAATATAGTGTTTGGACCATGACCAGGTAAGTTTTATAAATACCTTGGCCCAGTTTTATCATAATATAATTCTATTTTTTTGGCTTTTTATAAACAAAAGTTGCGTCGGGACATATATGTCCCAGCCGAATTCTTTTTTGGTATGTTATTGTCCCACTAGTGTTTTACCGACACATATTTTTAGGCGGCGATTTTTAACCCAAAAAGAGTTAGAGGCTCTCGTGGAAGAAGGTTTATCTGATGTATCTTCCGAAGAAGACCCATTCCAAGACAGTGGGTCAGAATACTTAGAAGAGGATACTTCTTCTAGTGATAATTCTAACGTTGGAGAGACTATTTCAAAGCGTAAAAAAGTTCTAAAAAAAAAGTCTAAAAAATCTAAAAAAATTGAGCCGACTTTTTCGGACCATACTGAAGCTTCGACGTCTTTTCATAATGGTGAAAATGAATTTTCTAGCAGCTCTGACAGTTCGGATGACGAACTTGTTGAACCAGATACCCCCGCCCCTTCAGCAGACAATATTGTGATATGGAAAGAAGTTGTTGATTTCAATCCTCGCTTCAAAATTCCAGAGGAAGCTAATTGTACCCTGCTGGCTAACGTTCATCGAGAATCAACAGAGCTAGATGTATTTCTACAACTAATGCCACCTTCATTATTCATATATATCGCGCAGTGTACCAATGAGCGTTTAAAAATTTTGGAAGAGGTTAAAAAGAAAAAACAAAAAGAAACAGATTCATATGAAATTATGATTGTTACTGGATGTTTTCTTATAATGGCTTATAATAAATTACCTCAAATTCAACATTATTGGGCTTCTCATAAGTCTTTGGGAAATGAAGCAATAAAACAAGCAATATCAAGAGATAGATTTCGACTTTTATCTAGTAAGTTGTACTTCAACCAGCCTAAAAAGCCAACTGATACCAGTAAAACGTATTATGTTGACGAGTTAGTTTCCTGCCTAAAATATACTTTCCCTAAAGCTAGAACTGAAAGTAAATTTCAGTCCATTGATGAGTCGATGACAAAATTTAAAGGTCGTTCGTCTCTCAAGCAATATTTGCCATTAAAACCGATTAAACGAGGCATTAAAATATGGGAGCGATGCGATTCTAAAACAGGTTATGTATACGATTTTAATATATATTCAGGAAAACAAGCAGGCCCTGTAGAAGGTACATTAGGTGAACGGGTGGTGAAAAAATTAACTGAAACTCTGAGAGAAAAGGATGTACTTATCTGCTATGATCGGTTTTTTACATCTGTCGAGTTGATGAATTCTTTACCTTTACCCCAAGTCGGTACGTGCATTTCTAACCGTAAAAATATGCCCAAATTTGAGAAAAGAAAAATGAATCGAGGAGAAATGCAAACACTGTGCTGCGACCAGGGAACTATAGCTTTTCTTTGGATGGACACAAAAGAAGTGACGTTGCTTAGTAACTGCCATACAGACCAAATAGTTGAAACTGAGAGGACTGCCAAGGATGGAACTAAAAAAAAGGTATCATGCCCGGAAGCAATACGCACTTACAACACTTACATGGGTGGTGTGGATCTATCTGATCAACTAACTGGACTATATGACATCGACCGGAAATCATTGAAATGGTGGAAAAAGGTATACTACAAGCTGTTGTTAACCACCGCAGTAAATGCGTGGATAATTTTCAAGGAAGTTCGAAACCGAGACGTTCCATTTTTGACATACATGGTCGATTTAGCAGAACAATTAATTGGAGCTGGACGAGAGAATGCAGCTGTAACGCGCAAAAGATCATTTGGAAGAACAACGATCTCATCAGCAAACCTCATCAATGTGGGAGATCATCTCCCAATTGTTTCAAAAACTAGAAGGAGATGCCGAAGATGTGCTCAACAAAATAGAGAAAAACGTACAGTAATAATATGTTCCGCATGTGACGTGCCCCTGTGCAAGGACTGTTTTTCATGTTACCATTCCTAAATAAGCCTTATATTCTCATTTGTGTTAAAAACAATACAGTTTTAGTTTTTCGTAGATATGCCTTTGTTTTACTACTGGGGCCTATATAGCCCATATTTTAATACTACTGGGATATATATAACCCACGTTGTAAGTTTTGTATTCTTATAAATAAAATTAAATTTGAAGTATTATGGGCTTTATAGGGCCTAACAAAGTTAAAATATTCGGAAAAATATTTAAATTTCCAGATAAAAAAAAGTCGCCTTTTCAAAACCTTTTTTTCTCTGGGACATATTTAACCCAATCGACGCGAAAGGGCTAAAATGTATATTGGTCAAACCGACAGATGTTTTGAAAAAATAATAAAAGAACATAAAATTAGTTACAAAAAAAAATTATATAGTTCACATTACGCAACTCATCTAATAAACGAATCACACACATTTGATAACAATTTTAAAATTCTTCATTCTGAAATAAAATCAAAGAAACTCAATTAACTAGATAGTATGAAAATTAATAAATTTAAAACATCTGGGCTATTACTAACACGACCAGGTAGATTTGCATAATTCCTCATTGTTAAACCTTTATTAGTTTTATTACTCGTAAATTCCGATATTTTCATTGTCTTTTTTATATATATATATATATATATATATATATATATATATATATATATATATATATATATATATATATATATATATATATATATATATATATATATATATATATATATAATACCTCATTCTAAAAGAAACTTAAACTGTAAATTGCATCCGAAGAAGACAATGTGTGTCGAAACAGTTGTCATGGTTTAATATGACAGTAATAATTAAAGTTATAGGCGTTTTATTTAGCGTTTGAAAGTGATCTTCTTCAAACTTTTTCAGAATTTCTACACTGTGCTATCGCCCCATGCTAAATACTTCCGCTTTCAATACTTGTTATGTAATATACTATCACCTATATCAGCAACCCACAATTGAAATTCGGTCCTCGCATGGCAAAACCAATAATTTCTTATACACTTTTTGACCTTCGATCCACATTAAACTCGTTGGATTGTCTGATATAACAAAATTCAGTCTTGCAGATTTGTGAAACTGTTTTCTTTAATTTATCTAAACTAAATCAATAACATTTTATTCTTAAACGTATAACCAACGCCATGGGAAGAGAACATTGCGCCCATGAGATAAAACGAAATTTAGCGCCCCCCTTGTGCAAGCGCCAGCTTTAACATGACTCTGCGTATAACCTGCTCTCAATATAAAATTGAAATATTAAACTATTTTGAAGATTTTGATTATTGAACTGTAAAAATGTAAAGTTGCTTTAAGAATAAATTAGATCCCATAGAGAAATAAGCTGGTTTGAGCTGGGTGTTTTAGAAAAATATAGACAACACATACATTTATAACAATGCAGACAAATTTTAGATACGATTTAAATATCTATAACATGTAAGCAAAGGTGAATAGTGCTTTTAGGTACTCGTAACATAAAAAATGAAATACCTGAATAATATAATATATTTAACCACATATAGACATGAAGATAAATACAATTTTTTTGACTATATATATGATTGTGATCTGCTCCCCAATTTTTTAACAACTATATGTTTAAGTAGGACCAAATATTCTCAAAATTAATCTTTAATCACTTTCGGCATATTTTACGCTTTAATTATCAACAAGTCACATTTACAACTGAGAAAAATGAGCAGTCGTCGAAAAGACAGTAACTAAAATATTTGGTCCTAAAACTATACTAATTTCTCTTTCAGTATGTCCCAAAAATCACCACGACCATATACATAACCAAACCACCTTGTGTTAAACCCCCACTAAGAACTAGCCTGATAGCACCTATATCTTGATTGCGCATGCGAAACTCCCGGTGTTGTTTGTCTGTTTTTTTTTATTCTCTGTGTATTCGTCCGCTCATCATTTTTCAGTCTTTTTATATTTATTCCATGTTTAGAATAAATATTTTAGTGTTGTGTTTGAATATATTTTTAGTTTAAGTTTCTAAAATATAGCCCATAGACATCATTTACTTATTATCCATCAAAATAAGACAATGCAGAATACTATGTAATAATTAATATTATTGCAAAAATTATTTTTTCTATTTTTATCATTTTTATTTTATTATTGGTGCATTGATAAATTCTCACTAGAAAAGAAGGCACTTGTTTTACCACAACACCATACATAACATATTCCCCATAAGTCTTGAGTAAAAATAATAAGAGCCATGTTTCATCTTGTTTAAATTTTATAATAATTTTAACTATAAATAATTACTTTTACAGGCAAATACAAAAAAGAACCATACATTTAAACTGCAGATAATGGTTCAAAAGTCTTTATGACTTTGTCAATATGTGTTACATTTCCAATTCCGAAAGAAAAAGAAAAACTGGCTGAAGCTTTAAAATCAAACGTATATTGCAGTGAAGATATTAGGCATTTTACCTTTTATCCAGAGTACCACAGATAAAATCGCCAGAATTCAAGAGATCCGACATTCACACAATCTTTAGTACACACAAAAAGATTGGGTAATGCTTAAGACACCAAAAGATGTAATTCCTTTGCAATCAGAAGGAGTTTATAACGGTGGACGGTCAATGAAAAGATGTATAAGTAAGAACGAAGAAGAATTGTTCGATCAGCTGTCGCTGAACACCAGCACACAACAGGACACATGATTAATGTAAAAGTTACCAAGGTTCTTGCATCAGTCTCGAGTTATTATAAACGAAAAATTAGGGAGTATAAATACCTGAACTCTGCTCATCGGTACTCATTGAGTGTTTTGATCTTATGCAGTGAAGATTTCTGAAGATGCCTCGTGCAATCGCAGGCGAAACATCGGAGAGTAATTCCAATCTGACGTGGTCTAAACCCAAGAACCATGATTTCTTAATTGATTCCAGCCGTGAAGCTGTTGTAAAAAATTAAATGTGTGCTCATAATGCATATTAAATTGAAATGTAACGAAGTGAAAATGTAAATTCAACTGTATTGATATCATTGATCATATCTTAATAACATGTTAGGTTAGCGCCAGGATAAGCTTTTCTCGTGCAATGCTCGGGAAAGATGCACTTTCTTTAAGCCTAACATCTGAGAAAGGTTTTCACAAAGGTGTAATGAAAATATTTTCAGCAAACTCATCTAAATCTTTTGTTAATCGATAAATGTGGCGAGAGAAATATTTTGGTTTTTACGAGCTTAGATAAGCGTCCAACGAATATAAGATATAACTGGTAATTAATTTTTCGAATAACAAGCTTGTGTAATCAAAACTGATTACAAAAACGGCATTTTATTATAAAGATTAACCAATTATAAAGTTCTGGTTCCAACGCCAACTTGATTGAAACCTCATACTCATAATCTTTATTGGTTCCAAATTTACCCACAGGGTGTAAAACATATCAGTTTGATGCCAAAATTAACTTTATATAGGAAACCCTCTTTCCTATATAAATTTCCAGCAGATTTTTTTTCTTAAAACTTATAGGGCATATGTTATTATACTATATTTCATATAATTGAAAGTTTCTTCTGTAACCTCTGCTATGATCATCAAATCAAGTTTTCTTCATGACTGTGTTCAGGCTTTCATTCGTCCAAAAAAAGATAATTACGCAATTCCATAGTAGAATGTATTTCCTGTAACATTGAGTTTAGACGGATAAGTGTAGAGTGCTCTTTTCTTATGAAGGATATGGAAAATTATCACTGACGCACCAAACTTTACGAAAAACACTTATCGTTATTCGTAAAGAAAATAAATAATGCTGTGAATAATTTAGATAGTATTTAGATAGTTGAAAGAAATTTTTTTATAAAAAATTGTTCCGCAAGCTTTATAAATATAAACTCCCGTGTTATGTCAAGGACTATTTTCAATCTAACCAGTTAAATACAAGATGTTATGATTATTTCGGGTTTCGGGATAATCATTCAAAAATTGTGGTAACCAAAAATGCAAACAGATAATGCAAAGAGGTTTCGATTCACAAATGGATATTGTACCTGTAAGTGCCATAGAATCTTTTAATAAGTCTGAGGAAATTAGTACTGGGGTGGATGACAAGTGAAGATAACTAGGTACCATCTGCAGACTGCTGTTAAACATTACATGTAGGTAACCATGGCACAACGCAAAGGTATGTTTTAGTTTAAACCTTATGCCTTCTTGTCTAAAATAAGATGATAGATTACACAAGGAACTTTCAGTTAAAATAAAGTGCATTCATGTAATAAATATTAACTTAACAACTTTAACATCAATCACATATAACTGGGCTATATTTGTTGTATAAAATAAATTTATTAATAATTATCATTATACATTTTCATTGAGTTATAAAAATTGTTGGGATTATAAAAATACTGGACTTGCAAGTAATGCCAAGTACAAAACAATAAATATTTTTTCACCTTCATTAAATATCAAAAAATTAGTAAATACGAAAATTGTGAATTTTTGGCAAAAAAAGGAAATAAAACAAATATTTTTCGTCATAAAAAATCAATCAAATGTTTAATGTTTATTGCTGTGCAAGGTGGCTTTCAGACATGAAAAGAATATAGTCTTGAAGCCTAAAACAAAAGCTAAAAGTAAAGTAATTTCGCTTAGCCGATAAAAATGGAAAAACAAAAACAAATATTTTGTTTTCTTTGAAACTGAATAGGACAAAAAGAACAAGAATGAAATATAGGGAATATAGTACAACTGTCAATTAATTGACCAATAAAGAGAAATAGAAAAATAAGAAAAAGATATCTTATTGACTATCAGATTGGTCTAATAACATCATTTGAGAAAGTATGAAAATTTTATTTTTTTTTATTTTTTTTTTGATTTTATTAACTACATTTTTTTCAAATCGATTGTTTTTGCACAGATATAATAATATTGACATTTGCAAGTATAGAAATACCTAGTATGATTTATTGAACAACAAACTTTTTTCTCTTTCAATGGAAGATATGTATCGTTTGGTACTGATAATACACAAATAGCTTTTGATCGCAATAAATAATCTCTTCTATGTTTAAAAACAAAAACGTTTTCTTCTTTTTCACTACCTTTTCTGGGGATTTCTACCTTCGTGTTAAACAGAACCACGGGGTTACCTTTATTCCTGCCTTGAATTTATTCTTGTTTATCGTTATATATAAATAATAAACCGTTGAACGAAAATTTCACACTTGACAGAAACTAAATTAAAAAATGTAGCAGTAAATAATTCTGGCAATTAAGGCTACTGTCCTTTGAATAAAAAAAAAGTTCAAACAGGTATTAAATTAGAAGCAAAACTTTAAATATTATTGTGGCACCGTAGCGCAACTAGGTTTTAAGCTTGGAGGGCTTATAATTTCTGGTGACCAAAAAAGGCTTTTTCATATCTGAATGATAGAATATAATACCCTTGATATACAGGAGGGGGCGTCCAGAGCATCGGAACAATTTATAATCTATTTTGCCTTACTTTCATATAAATATATACGTTTTGTCTTGGAGGAGGCTGTGCAGTCCCATAGCCCCCCCGATTTTACCACTACTATGGCTTGTAATATCGTCAATTTTCCAAATTCTTAAAAAAAACTACTAGTAATTTTTTTCTTTTTACATGATTTACATTTCTTAATTTGTGCGTCTAAGTAAACATTCTGTCATTTTAGCCTGATGTGGTAGGAAACATCTGCCGAAACGAAGCAAAATTAAAAAAATACATGATATTTACTCTATTTTTGGAATTTTTTTGTAGAATTTTGAGCAAGTTCTGACTCCAACGAAAACTGGAAAAGAAGTGGCAGAGGCATGCATCAAAATAGAATTTCTGTTTTCTATCGAAAACGTGTAATTGTATATTTTTACTCGCCCTAAACGATGAAGCTGGTAATTTTTTAAAAAATCAATAGCATATAATTTTTTTATTAAGAAAGTCAGGGCTGGTTACCCATACCTACGCCAATGATTGGAATAAAAACTGTTAAATACTGCCAAAATATGGCCCTTAAATAACTAGGCAGTTGTGCCAAATCTTAATCAACTAGCTATTACTGTTTTGGAATTACTAAAAAATATATTTTTTTAAATTTAACGCCCCGTATCTCAAAAGTAAAGTTTTAGGGGACACATATTTATATAATTTTTTTCTTAAAATGATCCAAGGAATTACTCCCCTTAATATTAACATGACATTTAGGAACAACCTGTATATGCCAAGTAACTAGTCAAAATATTTTAAAATTCAAGAAAATAAAGCATGATTTTTCGAATGGGGCTACATTTGCTAATCATCGTCAGGTAAATTTTAGGGTATCCTACACAGCATATACATTATTAAGAATCTGAAATATGCGCATTGGATTAGAACCGTTGCCGTTCAACATCCTTGAGCAGCCAGTGTTTGGTGTTATATAGTCGGGGACAGAATCACAGGGCCACATTTTTATAAGACACAATTTACCCTAACTCAATCAAAACATGAATTTGAAACACAATGACTGTAAACGAAGAATATAATTAAGAGGAAAACAATGCTATCGTGTGGCGTGGCAGTTCGCCGACAAAGGATATATAATATTCAATATGGCGCCGTCTTCCAATCAGCAGTGATAGCATCTTATAGATTTGCAACTTTACATTTTAGTGTTACTCTATTTAGAAATGATAAAAAAAACAATAATAAAGTACCTATATTTTGTGTCCAAAAAATTTAAGTATTTACTTAATTCGTTTTTACGCGTTTTTCTTTTTGTATTAAAATCTATTTATAACAATTTTTTTTTTGTTTTTATAACGGTTTAAAAACATTCAAGCACAAACAACTTATTTTCCACAGTTTCTAAGTAAACCTAAAAGAATATTTGTGGTGTTTAGATGTGGTGTGTACATTTGTTTTGCTAAATGCATAATAAATACTTTTGAAAACGTATTTGATAAAAAAATATAGCTATGTTAAATAGACATCACTGTCGAAAAGTGACAATTTAGTTTGACCCCCATTTTAATGTCCAGCCATTTTCACTGCTTTAAGTTATTTTTTCTAAAACTATAAAGTCATAATAGGATATCGACATACAAAATGAATATACAAATTTAGTAAAAATTAATGTCAAGAAAGGAGGTTTATACTAATTTTTTGTTGTAATCTTAACGCAAAATCTGATGGAATTTTTACCTACCTCACTTCAATTAAATAAAAAAATTAGGTTAAGATAATTAACGTGCTGCTTAGGTATTATAGCAACTTGTAAGCACTAATTTCATGTAATTAAAACGTCACTGGCAAATACAGTATCAAGTTAAAAGTTAAAATGATATAATCCAAACAATTTTATTCAAGCATCGCAACCAAGATGTAGATGTTTTCAAGCTTGAAAGAGAATTTTAATTCAGCTTACTCTACCATAACCTATTGCAGGACAATAAGTTGGGAGACATTTGCTTTTCTTTGAGATACGTACCGACTGCTGGAAAACTAACCGTCGTTATTTTGGAAGCCAAAAATCTCAAGAAAATGGATGTTGGAGGACTTTCTGGTAAGGTTTGAAGTTTTTGTATGAAAATCAAAGAAATTGTCCATATCTATCAAAGAGACCTAATTTTAATAACAGACAGAGGAAAAAGACTCCAAGTTTCTGTCGATCAAATATGCATAAGTAATTGTTTGTTTTGGTGCACTTTAGTGCGTTTTGTTATATTTGTCAGATGATGCTCGAAAGGGAGAAACAAGTGTTATATTGACTTCTTAAGAATTATATTTTAGTGAAACCGACTTGGAGTCTTTCTTCTATGTCTATTTTTGTAAGAAACTGACATGTCAGTTTACAAAAAATAGGACAGAAAGAGTATCACTTGATCCAAATCGTAAAACAGCTTTAAATTCCTGAATTAAAATAAATAAGCTTAAGCTGGTTCATTTCGGATAAGTGTTTTAAAAGATATAGCGATTTAAATCAACAGTTATCCCACCTTTATTAAGGGTGATGACAATAAGTTTAAAACCAAAGTGATAAGAAATATCCAAGCTTTCCAATGAGGTTATAAAAGTTACATCTAGTTCTGGGAGTTTTTGTAGAATTTTTGAAATATTATTCACCACAAAAATATTTTTATTCAATTGCTCTTGACCACTTTTGTTATATTTTTTTAAGACCCTAACATGAAAAAATACTGAGATATGGGTAGTATATACCCTTAACTGAGCACCCTGTATATGTAAATGGGAAGGCTATAGGCGAAAGTTCCATGTATCAGGCAGAATAAATTAACACTTATTAATACTGCTATCAGGGTATGGTATTTTTTAGCACGCGTTTTAGAGTTTAATTTTTTTATATTATTGTTCAAAATATTTGTTAAAAGAAGGAAGGAATAATAGAAAGCATCATAGATCTGTAATAAACAAAGAAAGAAGGAAACTTCGCTGAAAAAACCTGACCTTGACTTGACAAATTTGTAATAAGGCCTCCAAAATCTACCATTCGTTGGAACTAAGTCTCATCAAAAAATCACCAAATATTTTACCGGGCTTTTTAAATAAATTATTTTAAAATTATATTTTAACTATTATAAGAAAGCGGGACGCCTTCAAACTCAATTGGGTTGCTTCTCCCTTTTTACCCCAACTATTCAGAGGTCTATTATGAAATAAGATATCTGATACATTTATCTTGTGAATATCGTTATTCTACGGTAAAAGTACACTCTTGCTCACCTTCTGATGGATAGAATTTAATTTGCACGTAAAATACCGTTATTTGGTCTCAAAATTGTCGGGTCTTAGTAGCCAAATAGATAAGATGTTAGGCTGAATTTTTCTACAACAAACAGTGAAAATATGTTTTAAAGATCTGCGAATGGTAGTTTACTTTCTCAAAATGACTCTATTCGCGATTGATATAGTTGTCATTCTTTGATCCAAGTTTCCCTAAATCCCTAAATATCAAATTTATCTCTATTCATTCAAAACATCCCGGTCCTAGTTACTCGTATACCTGCCAGACACTGTATTTTATTTCCTAGCTTTGGAGATAGTTTTACAAACTGTTTGTAGTTAAATAACTGTGTATCTAGTTTTATTCTCGTTTAATTTTAGATCCTTACGTGAAAATTGCTCTAATGCAAAATGGTAAAAGGCTTAAAAAGAAGAAGACTAGCATCAAAAAGTGTACATTGAATCCCTACTACAATGAATCGTTTACTTTTGAAGTACCATTTGAACAAATACAAGTAAGTATTTAAAGATAGAAACAATTTTTTTTACCTACGCATGTTAAAAAAATGACACATTTTCTGTACTCAGGCGATCCCTCGTTATGAATCCTCATAAAGAATCATACCTTTTATCTAGAAAAATAAAATATAACATAATTTATATATACTATTAAATAACCCTATGAGAACTGAACAGGTTTATATTTTACTTATTATTCCTACTTCAAGAAAGAATTAACACGGAAAGGGAGTTTTAGTATTGTTTATTCAAACACTTTTATAGCCCGTCATTTTGTTCAATCATATCGGATTTTTACCAATATTTTCCACCTATGTCACACAACATTTTGGGCAAAATTTAAAACCCGTTAGAAGAAGTTTTTACACGATTTTTGCAAAAATTTATTAGGACGCCATTTTGTTGTAGGATGTTGAAATTACATATAAATATATATATATATATATATATATATATATATATGAGTTAGTTTTTCTTGAACATCCGTGTATATATAGTTACTAGATTTTTCTTGGGTTATAAGTTCATAGCATTAAAACAATTCTCAAAAATTATTAGTCATCTATTCATTTTAAAATTTGACGTTTCGGCAGGTGGCTCCGTGCCTTTCTCAAAAATACTTTCTAAAATAATTTAAATTAGAGAACCTACACACTTTAGTAAAACAAGACAGACTTACCATGTAACGTAATTAAAATTACGAAAAAACCGACGGTTATGAAAGCAGCATACAATGTCATTGATAAACAAATTGAAAAGAAGAGGTGAAAGATGTCCACCCTGAGGCACACCTGACAAAACAGTAATTACATGAGATTGATATATTTTTACTTTTACGATTTGCTTTCTGTTAACTAAATATGAATATAACCAAGGCAACAATGAACCACTCTCTCAAAAGCCTTGGAGGAGTCAGTATATATAGAGTCAACATCCACACCCTTCTCCAATGCTGTTAGCAGAACCCTCCCATAAACAAGTAGGTTGGTGGTTACTGGTTTACCACTGCAGAAACCATGCTGTTGTGTGATTATGACATTTTTATATTTAAAGTAAGAAAATCAGTCATTATTGATTCAAAGATTTTTGCAATGTGAAAAGGAAGAGGGCGATAATCTGCTACAATATTTTTGCTACCCTGGTTTTTAAAAATAGAGATAATGAGAGAGGTTTTCCAAACATTCGGAAACACACTAGCACTAAGTCATTTGTTAAAGAGTAACCAGCAAAGTGCCTCGCGAAGAGATTTGCAATACACTCCCCCCCTAAGCATGTGTCCCCCTCGCAGGTGATGGATAATGGTATCTCATTGTCATTTGCGGTGATGCATGATGGTACCTCATTGTACATAGCGCTGATATATCTCCATAAGCTTCTGGGATCCTCATGAAGACCATCCTGTACTCTTCCAATATATTCAGTGCAACACAACTTTGCCTGTGATTTACATAAAGGTCTAAAATTACTAAAATAAATATAGTCAGATAGACTTTTTAAAATCGAATATTTCGTCTTCATATTCTACATACATTCTAGACTACATCTAAGGCTAATAAGGAATACAGGATGATGTTTATCACAATTAATAAGAATATCAGGAGCGCATTCCAGAGAATCTTGCAAATTATCATGTAAATTGGTAAAAACCAGATCTAGAAAGACACCATTAACGTTAGGAATATTGTTTAACTGAAATAAATTTAAAAACGTAAAAGTTTCGATTACTGTGTGTAAAATTTGAAATCAGTTGAATAAGAGATACCAATTGTAATCGTTTCTCCAATGTAAGGCTGCCCACACTCAGAGAGGACTTAATATATGTAATCTCAGCTAAAAATTGATCCCTTTAGGTTTTTGTTTTCCTAAGAGTTCTTAAGAATTCGACCTGACTTGAGTGCGGTTCTAATGTTGAATTGTTTAGATTCTTCTGATTTTCTTACATACTCCCTTAAGGTAGGAAATGGTAAGAAAAAAAACAGATAGCTCAAACTCGGGATTTATACCAGATGATTCTTAAATTATTTATAAAAAATTCGGAGTAACCATTCTGAAGCAAATGTTTGAGATTGACATCTATCACTTTGTCGTACACGTTGGATATTTTTCTCTGAGCGAGCACTATGAGGTTTACAATTATAGAGAGCATTGGGGACAGTTCCCCTTTCAGCAAAATTGCAAATAACTGGTAAAATAGTGTTCCTACTGGGGCTCTCACGAACATTACAAAATAGCCTGAGTGTACGTTGTGTTAGAACAATTGATCGCCCATTTTCGAAAAACGTTGTTAAAGTGTATCTGAAGTAAATTGAGACAGCGGAAAATTTGGGATACGCTCAATTGACTATACCACGTCTATTTTTATTCAGGGAATCGGTTTACAAAAGTAAGTTTAAATTTCTATCACGCCGCCCATGCTTCACAAAGAAATCGCCGACTGTTGACGCATATCTAGTTTTTATATTGTCTCAATTAACTTTAGATACACTATACCATCTAGGTTCGCAGAGCTAATGTATACCAGTAGCGGCTATTCAGGTGAAGTAAGTGAAGTGCTACTTCACCAGGAAAAATAAACAAGCCAACATCTAACTATATTTATTATATATCTCTTAAAATTTAAGTTTTTACATTCATTTATTCACCTAATTGGCAAAAAGTAAACTGTACATCTCGAATAAATATTTTACTTGACCGTTGGCGACATTTCTTTTTAAAACTTTCAGTCGAACTTTATTATAACAACTATAACAGTGGCGAAAACCGCTTCGACTTTGCTAGAGGTGCTATGTTTAGTTTACGATTTTCCTACTACGTTGCCATGACAACGCGTCGACCGCATGTAAGATTAATGTTAACCAGCGCCATACAACGCTCTCGGTGAATTGCTAACGCAGTACACTACACCCACCTGTCATTCAGTTTGGGGTGGTTGTTTACTTTTATTTTCGCGGATTTCGCTGCAACCGGTTAGTTCCTTTGCAGTTTACTTGACTGTTTTGTGTTATATTTATTTATGGTGTTGTTACAACTTTATTTTATTTCAATTCAAAAGGGATGTCTGGAGGAGATTAGGACAACTCATCCATTTTATGAGGATGTTATAAATAAATTTGCTGCTATAAAGGATAGGAGAATTGAATTAGAATACAAAATTTAGGTAAGTCGTAAAAAAATACTCTACCCCTTCCACATATAAAAAAAATGATTGCGATTTTTCTTGCTTCATTTGCACTTCACTTACTTTTTCACCCTCGAGCCGCCACTGATGTATTGTTCTCTATTATAACTTTCCCAAGTGTTAAGCCTACGAGAAGGAAAAAGATATGAAATTAAAAAAGAAGATTAAAGAGTCAGTCTATTCATAATGAAGCGCTCTGAAAATTTCAACGGAAACTCGTGCTACGTTCTACATAAAGCTTGAACACCAATAATTACATTGAGTCACACGTCGGTGGGCACAAGTGGGGGTATAAGTATCTAAACTTTTCTCACTTAAGCTTTAATCGGATCCCTGAAAATGGCTTGTGCAACAGCACACGAAACGTCGGAAAGGAATTCCGATTTGACACTATCTAAAGCCATGAAAGCTATCGTACTTTACTTTTATCAACAAAACAAACTAATAATAAGCAAAACATCCTAGGGAATGTGTATATTAACTAATTTTTGTGTCTACAGGCACAGTCGCATACTAACTGATTTTTGTGTGGACGATAAATTGTTGGTTGTGCAATTTGCACCATAGACATAAAAAAGTATTAATTTGTTGCTTTTTTATTACAGAAAGTAAACCTAGTTATAACAGTGGTGGACTATGACAGAATCGGAACGTCTGAACCAATCGGCAAAGTCGTACTGGGCTACAATGCCAGCGGAACTGAACTACGCCACTGGTCTGACATGTTAGCATCGCCGCGACGACCTATCGCTCAGTGGCATACCCTGAAAGACCCTGAAGACGAAAAGAAGGATTAAGGAGTTGAAATTTTGCCTACTTAAAATATTATAATAACCTGCATGTGTTTAACGGTAAGGGGTGTTTATCATTATGTTAGATACAGAATTCTAGGATGCAGTTATAGTTAACAACTTTCAAATGTTACAAACTGTTGCTAATAATAAGTGGATGACTAGCTTTTTGGAGTAAATTTAGAGTAAATTATTTCGAAAAAAGAAGTGTAATAAAATTGTAAATAAAGTAATGTAATGATAAGGAATTTTAATAGGGTGAAAAAAATTATTTTTTCTCCAATATTCATGACTTCTAGGTTTCTACAAAAATGTATCAAAATTTTCTTCTAATATATTTTTCTAGAAAGTAACTTAAAAAAACAAGTTTCTCTTTTGGATATATCTTTCTTTTTGAGTTATCCCGCTTTTTCAAAAAAAATGTCCCAGTTTTCAAAATCGTTTGAATTGTCTATATTTACTAAAACATAATCATGAATAATTCTTTCAAAATAATTTAGTTTTTTTTCTACCGAAGCCGCCATTATTTACAGTTGAATTGTAATACATGTGTAAATCAATATCAATTATTTATTTTCTAATTTAGAAATTAACGAATTATATATGTATCATTGATCGGATAGTTCAATGAAATGTTTATACTTAAAAACAAATAAAATTCATAAAGCTGAAATTTTCGCTCATTCAGTCACAAAATTAATATTTTATATTAAATTTTAACGAATTATTCTCATAAATAATCAAAAATTAATTATTTTAAATAATGATTAAAACGATCTTGACAATTTTACTTAAAGATCACACCAATTAGCAAAGGTTTTATTTTAGATCAATGGCATTTCCTTGCATACTTCATTAAAGCACTTTTGAGTTATCTGATGCCGAAAAACTAACATGTCACATATAATCTAATAAATATAAAGTCAACAATTTAGTTTGAAGCCACTTTGGTCCTAAAGGGTAACTAAAGATTCTGTCGCACTGTATAAAACTAACGGTTTAATATAATCCTTCCATAGGAAAAATATGAAGACAAGCATTTATTGGCCTCAGAGGGACTTAACTTTCTATACCAAAGATTATATGCCTACTGACAGGGGTGTGCAGTCCATGGAAGAAACGGAAACAGTGCTTCCCCAAAAAAAATTACAAAACATCTTCTAAAATGTAATTTTTGAAATAGAAAACCATTAATTTAGTTTATATTAAAAATGCTAAAATATTATCTTAATTATCAAGCCCATAAAAAATGCGACCTTGACTCCGACCCAGCCACAATAGAATATCGAATAGAACCTATGCGGGCCGCTAGCTTCTCTGCAGCCAAGTCCTGTATGTTTGATTTCCTGTGAATCGAGTCAGAGGTTATTGAACTTTCCACCGGCTGTTTGCAATTTTTGCATTTGGAAGCTATCGTTGGAGTAGGTTCTTTGTTTGAACGGCTATCCGTGTGTTTTGTGATACGTACGTCGCGTCGTGCATGGTGCGATATGGAAGACAATAATACGGACGTGGATATGCAAATACCGGCTGTCGGTAATAACGTTGAAAATGTTGAAAAATTTAGTAAGAAGAGTGTGTGTGAATGTGTGGTGCGTGTCTTAATAATAAAGGGATTTTCAACATTAAAGTTCGCTGATAAGCTTCAAATAATTTCCAAAGGAAGGGCAAAACCGCCTATTGAAAATTTCACCACAAAAATGTGTATGAAAAACTGTATTAGACATTTTTATCCGGAAAAACAATACCAACAATTTAAATGGCTAACATGGTGTGAAAATATAAGTAAATTATTCTGTTGGCCATGTTTACCTTTTGAAAATGAAAAAGGTCTCTGGAATAAAACTGGTTTTTCTGATTTAAACAATTTCCATAAAGCTGTAAAAAGACACCTTATGTCCAAAGCGCATTTACAGGTCATAAAAGAAAAAATCTTCGGCAAAACCAGAATTGAACACGCCCTTAACAAACAGTTGGAAATTAGTCACCGCCAACACAATGAACTAGTCGATAAAAACAGGCAAATATTAAGCAGACTTATCGATGTTGTTTGTTTTCTCGGACAGCACGAATTGGGATTTAGAGGTCATGACAAAACAAGGGTTTCTTCAAATAGAGGAATTTTTCAAGATTTACTTAGTTTAATGGCTAAATATGATAATTGCTTAAAAAATCATTTAGAGCAGTCTAGCGTTTTTCGCAGAACGTCGAATCGAATCCAGAATGATTTAATTTCCGCTGTTGCAACCATTATTCTAAAAAGAATTAAGCAGGAGATTGGCGAGACGCGGTTCATTGCTATTGTTCTGGATCCATCAATCACATTAAAGAGTGTAAAGTATTTTTCGTTACTTTAAGTGGCACGGCTGCTTTTTTTTCCAAGTCTACAAAACGTACACAAGCTTTGGACTCCATTGTCCACAAACGATTGCCCAAAGTAGCTACTACTAGGTAGAACTATAATGGAAGACTTGTGTTAACAGTATCTGAAAATCGTGAATCACTGATTGAACTATTTGAGAATATAATAGAAAATAATAAAATGTGGGACTCAGAAGCAATACATAGTTCGAGGGGGTTTTTGGACTGTTTGACACACAGATTTTAATTTTAATTATTTTTTGAACATATTTTCAGAAATATTTCCATTCTCGGACAATGTTTTTAATATATTACAAACTAAAACAAATGAAATTGCGTTATGCCTAGAAAAAGTGGATGATTTTAAGTCCATGTTAAGCCAAAAAAGAGATGACTTTGACCTGTTTTGGGAGAAAACGATAACGTTAAATGCAAAGCCACAAGCCAAGCGTCTTTGAACAGACAAGGTGGGAGATGTTCAAACATCATACAGACGCCTCTTTTATGAAATAATCGATCAAATTCAGCAACAAATAAACTATAGATTTAACGGTTTAAATGATTTTAAATTCCTCGAGCTCTGCAATTTTGACGCATTTAAAGGAAAAACTTTTCCAGAAGATGCGTTTAATTCTCTTCTTCTTCATTATGGCCAGTTCTTCGACCGAGTGTTAGTGCGATCTGAACTAAACGTGATTTACGAAACTGATGACATTAGCGCAAAAAATAACGCTAAGAAACTAATGCAATTTTTAAAAGACAAGGAGCTGGAAGATGCCTACACCGAAGTGTCGAAATTGTGTGAATTAGTATTGACAATACCTGCCACAGCTCATCAGCTGCGAAAAGCGTTTCCCGAACAGGCGTAGTTATCTTTATTTAATTTAATATGTCCACAAAATGCACGTGAGGATACTTTATTTCAGAATTTGTAATAATTTTTTAAAAAATAAAATGTTATCATTTTTTTAGTTTTTTTTATATGTCTAGTACATTTCTAGATATTTTTCGGTGTATTAAAAAGCAGCTTTAATTTTTACAGATCACAGATGTCGATAAAGCGCCTAAATTTTAACTTTATGCACTGCAATGTATTTTAGTAAAAATTTTGCTTCATGTTAAAAATTGCACATATTTTGTAAAAATCGGGATAATTCAAACACGAGTACCTATCATGTTTTTTTTCTTTGAATCACCTTCTAGAAAAATATATTAGAAGAAATGAAACATTTCTGTGGAAACCTGCAAGTTATGAATACTGGAAAAAAATTATGCTTTTCTTTTAGAACCTACATACAAAATTTACCTGACATTAGTTTATTCACAAAGAATTTTTCTATAAAATTCTATAAATTTTTCTATAAAATATAAAAATTTTAGTTTTCGAAATATTTGACTTGTTTACCCTAAAAGGCTAATGATCCACTTATTGGCAATTTAATTAAAGACATATATTCTTTATTATATTATGTATTTATTTTTTTGTTTTAGAGTATTAGTGGATGCCCTAAAAACAATGAAGAAAAATACCCCTAATCCAAAATTTGTTTGTTGCTGCATATACGTGTAACTATGTTTATAAAATATAGATTTAGAGCTGAAATCTTACTACTAGATCCTTTTCCACAAGATAGTCTTTTACTATATAAAAATGTTAAATCTGTTAAAATATATTATTTAATTGTGCTTATTCTAGCAGAAAATATTGCCTATGGTAGTTATTCTGGGTATGTAGAGTTGTTTTTCTTATTTAGAGAACTCACAAATATCCAAAACCAAACATTATTCCGGTAACAAATGTCGTCTTTTTTACTATTGATATTTAATACGTAATTTTTGTTAAGGAACGATGTTAGAACAAATAGAGATCTACGGTATGGAAAAACACTCTCAGTAAAAAACGCGAGAAAAAAAAACCTCTTTAGAGAAAATTTCTGTAGATCGATAGAGCTCGACGAGACAATAGAAATTTATATTAACTTCTAGATTAGCTGTTTTATAAGTAACTAAATTATAAAGATGTAAAAATAAGAAAATGCACAAAAATGGCGTTTGACAGGTACTTTATACTTTAGACTTTTTCAAGGAGGTAATTATAACCCGAATTAAGACTTTTAAAATCACATTTCCGGCTGGTTACATGGATGACACCATTTAGCCCTAGCTTCGTTGATTAGGTACTCATGAAATATATCGGAACGTGAGGAGCTATTGTTTATGGTTAATAATATTTCCAATTGATCTAAGGGTTCCTATACTGAACTTACTTAATGCTTATTAATATTATAAATATTAATAACCATGCAATGCAATATATAGGGTCCGGCAAGTCTGGATAAGGGAAATAGCCCCAGAGCCGGTTATCCGATCCCCCAGAGGTACTAATCTTTCATCGAATCACTTCGTACTACGAAACGTATGAAAACAAACCAAGAACCTTTTTTTAAATCCCCCCCCCCCAGAAAAGCATTTTAAATACCCCAGGGCATCCCATTGACTTTTAAGTTTGTGGGGTGCAAAGAGCAAGATTGCTACGAATATCACTGGCGATGTTGTCAGATTTTCAGTTTTCCAGATACGTTTAGTTTTTTCTTATGAATGATCCTGTATTTTAATGCAAATTGAATTGGGTCTCTTCTTGTTAAAATATACCAGGTTTGATACCTTTGCATTAAAAGACACCGAGAAAACTGACAAAACATAGCCATAAGAGGTAATCTAATAGAAACTAAGAAAATAATTTTACTTCTGAATCATCACACAAAATTAAAGAGTCAATAGAAATATTGCCTATTTTCTAAGCAGTCTTTACATATAAAGGTATCAGACTTGGTATATTTATAATCAACAAAAAGGGACCCGTTAAAAAGAACAGTTATATACAGGGTCTTCCACAAGAAAAAATTAAAGACCGTTGTTTGCTCGTATACTAAAAATCTGACAACATCGCCACTGCTACTATCGTGTTCACAACATTCTTATATGCGGCACTTTCAATAATGAAGTCAATTGAATAAAGGGACTTATCTGAGTCCGCAATGAGTTAAATTCTGACCGCTTGCCATTATTAATTCACAGTCAAATTATAGCTATATGCAGCTATAAAAATTGATTACGTATAGGCGCAAAATGGACGACTTGGCACTTATTTCTAGTAAAATCAGCATCACAAAGCACCTAAAGCTCGAAGTGAATCAACCCACATGACAATGTGCCAGATTATATTATGAAGAAATAGAATTAAAAAATGCTGGTCCGACGTAAACGTATTAATGGCATGGCTAGAGTAAATTAATTTAACTTAAAACAATGACGATAAATAAAAGATAGACAATACAAAATTTCTGGACAATTTACACCAACATTCGACTTAAGCAGGGGGCTTAAATTAGTTGAGTGAATAACGAGATAAAAAAGTGGAAAGTTTGTAAATAGTTTGATATCAAAAATCACAAAACAGCTTTTTAACAATTTTAATGCTAAATATCTTACTAGAATCCATTACTTATATGAAAATATTTACGCTAAAATTATGATTATTATCATTTAATAATCAATTATTTCCCTCAAAAAAAATCTAATCATCAGAATCAGTTTACGAGCAATCCTGTATGTCAAGAAACCTCAGATAAGTAAGAATTAAACCCTAATTCTTAGGTACTATTTTTGAAACTTTGGAATGTAATTTGTAAGAATAAAGTTACATTAATTAATTTAGAGCTTGGATTATATATATATATATATATATATATATATATATATATATATATATATATATATATATATATTATTGTTAAATTGTATTACGTTTTTTTTTTGATGTACCTCGTACATTTCTGAAGATATTTAGTTTTAACTTTAAATTAACTCAAAATAAACTATAATTAATGTCTATAAAATGAGCAGAATACATTTAAGAAAGTTATAGAAGGTGTAACTGTTTTGGGGTCATAACCGTTTTGAACACCCCAAAAAGTTTGCTTTATTTTATGAATTTTGTTCCTTTTTAGTATCTTACACCGTTTTGAAATAATTTACAAAAATATCTTTAAAAACATGTACAGTTTTAATTGTTTTAGCATCAGTTTTTATTAATTGAATTACAAGCCTATAATCATCAAAATTGTGTATGTTTTTAAATACATTTTTCTAAATCACTTCAAAACGATGCAAGGCATCGAAAAGGTTCAATAAGGCGATAATAAGATCAAACTAGGATAGTACCGCTATAGCAAAGTTTTCGGGGTGGCCAAAAGGGTCGTGACCTCAAAAAAGTTACCCCCTGTATAATTTCCTAAAATGTATAACGGCCATTTTATAGACATTAATAGCGATTTACTACGTGTCGAATTTTCAGTTAAATAAAACATCAAAAAAACTAAAAAATATTTAAAAATTTCACACGGTGTATCTTGAAAACGAAACATTTCCAGATCCATTTTTATAGCAACTTTTTTATTTGTATATGTAAAATAGCTAAACCAAATTTCCAGACACCCTGTATATTAGCATTAACTTTTAGCACATTATCTACCAGTAATAGCTGCCCAGCGTAGCTGTCGGTCAACGACAAAATTTACTTATTTGCATGATGTTTGACCAACATCCACCTAAAGCGTGCCTAGCGCTCCTAAGGCCAGCCATTAGATATTAAAAGGGCAGCACTTAAGTTTACTGGGGTCGATCTCCTATCCTCCGAGGGAATGTTTCAGATATATAAAGAGTCCACTCCAAGCTCGGGTTCCATATAGATATATTCCAAGCAAAGCAGTCTTGTGTCACATATGACAGAACAAATGCACGGTTATTTCTTCTACCTCTATACTATGAATTGTTGCCGAATCTTATTTTATCCAGGTAATATTTTATGAGGCAGTCACCACTTAGGACCCCGGTAATGGTTCTAAGTTAATTTCTGTTTGATTTAAGAACTGATATGAGGGCCTGATATGAAGGCCTAAACTGCTTAAGTACGGTCATTATTTACGAAATTGTTCGACAATACAATTCCTAATCCTGGTCTTAACAAATAAAGGAACCATTTTAGGAGCAGTAAAAGAAATGTTACTTCCTTTCAGAGCTAATGGCCAAGATCCATGATAAGAATTACCCTATTCGACTCACAGAGCTGTCCGCATTCGAGTGTAACCAACGAACTGTCTTTATTAAAAGGCACAGTTTTAATTGCCGCCTGACTGTCGCATCATATACAGAAATACTTATCACGATATCCTGTGGAAATGTGCTCCTGTGTGCAGACCAAGATTGCTGTAATCTCAGCCTGATATACAGTCTCAAACCTTTCCAAAAGCAACACTGATTCCTGATTCTTCATTGAACCAGTGTACCTATCAAGACTCTTCGGCTTGACAAAATTTAGGGAAGGATCCTGGCACTTATCCAATGACACAAAAGCACTTAAGCGTTACTGAAATCGAAGTCGCATCTCTTCTAGCCAGAAAAGGATCAGTTCTGATCAACTCAGCCTAGACTCGACGTAATTCCTAACGGCCACAGTAATTTAATTTTGATCCTTAAAAAAGCCGCCTGTATATCCAATAAGACTCTTCAGTTTGATAAAAGAAGGGAGGGATTCTAATGGTACTAACTCCGCAGTGACACAAAACCTTTTAAGCGATACTGAAACCGGAATGATAGCATCTCTCCTCTAGCTACAAGAGGGTCGGTTCTGATGAGCTCAGCCCAGATATAAGTCAAAAAGTCCAGTCTCTGTGTATCCAAAAGCAGCAGTCATTTAAACGAAAAGGAAACTTGCAAAACCCTTCCTTTACAAGTAGCTAGGATCGGTGTGATCCTTATGGCCTTATTTGTGCCCAAACGGGCAAATTCCTGGAGCTTGTCAAGCTAACTCCTCTGTCATCATATGCCCTCATTAGCTCTTTCAATCAATATTTGCCAAGAACGATGGAACTATGCTGGGCTTCAAACAATAAAATCCTTTAGAAATATTGAAGTCTAAAGAATAAAATACCTACTCAAAACTTTTACACTATGGTTTTATTTATGTTCTACTCAATCTCATTGCGTGTATATTTTCAAAAAATCTAAAAAGGTATCACAAAACCGTCATATCACTGCAAAATGTCTGTATTCCTAGTTTGTAGCATACATATTTTATAATACGTTAGAAATATTTCATGTTTGTAACATACTGTTTTTTGCACTAGACTGTATATATTTTAGTTTTTTTACACAAAAAATAATTTTACCAAAGTCATTTGGAATTGTAGTTTCTGTTTTAAATGTTCGTTGATATAACATAGGTATTGTATTATCTGTTAAACAGTCAAGCTTTTTTTACACAATTTCAAGAAATTTGGTTATTTTACGTTAAAATAGATTAGGTACAAAAGTCATATAGAGCAATTTAAGATTATAATTTTAACATTATGCTTAACAAAAAATTTAACAAATGCAAACTTTGTTCGAATGATCTGACCTGTTCCTAAAAAAGCAACATTTTGACTTATTAAGTCTTTTTTTAAACTTAATACACAAACTACCTATTTTAGATAAACTGAACATTTTATTTTGCTCTATATGGTAACTTGCACAGAGAGCTTATACTTAAATGTATCTATCTTATCAACAAATAAAAATATATTCTCCGAACCAATGAAAATCTTGAGCTAAAAAGCTTAGTTTATTTATTAGAGTACTGGTTTAAAATAAATGAAAATTTGGTTATATTATGACTTCCAATATATCATAACAATACTGTTTTTGCCCAATATGTCAAATGCATGCTTTATGTCCAACATACAGTCAGTCCATACAAAAAAATTCAAAATATTCACGACATAGAAGAAATAAAATCTGAAATTAAAAATAATATCATCAAATTTTCGATGTAAATATTATAAATTTAGATAATTCATTTAATGGTCATTTTCTGTTTTGATAACTTTTCTGATACTCTTTTTTCTGTACATAAGAGTAAAATGCCCACTCGAAAATGTGCTAGATATATATATAAAATTATTAATAGATTCATGTATTATATTCAAAAGGTAGAAAAAGTAGTCTAAAATATACTTCGATTCGATTAACTTATTTTCAGTTGGGGAAAATTTTCTTTGTCAAGTTATTGTTCAAAAGAAATGTACAAAAATACTTTAATGTTGGAAAATTTGAAGCGGTTAATTTTGAGCGTTATGTATAATGTTAAGAAACTTATTTTCAGTTAACTTTTTCGATTTACGATATTCAAAGATATTCTGATATAACTAAAATTACCTATGGAATTTCTTATTGTCGCCAGGCAGTATACCAACTTTATAAAAAATTCCTTGCTTGCTTGTGGAAAATATGTCTTTTTAATAAATATGCATACAAGGTGTTATAAAATAACATTAGATATTTCATCAATTTAATTACTTTTGTACAATTTTTTCATTTCAAAGGAATATTCCACTACAAAATCGTGGAACTGCAATTTTAGAACACCTTCATTATGCAATGCATTACGGAGAAAGGTGAAATAATTTGTAAAAAAAACATCTTTATCAATTATTTAAGTTCCTTGTGTGACAAATTATATTAATGTATCAAATTGTAAGATTACCATACAACTATTTTTGTTTATCTATTCTATACTTCCCACTATGTAATTCTGTTAATACTAAGAACATAGAACACCTAAATTAAAGAGATGAAAGTACTTTATCTGAAATCGGGAAAATTTAATGGATTGATCCACTGATATCATATGCAACTAGATTTTTTTAGAACATTCACTGTTTGCACCAATCAAACTTTTTTGGGAAAACGCTGGGAGTGGATAAATTATACTCTGTAGCTTTTTCTTCAGCTACAGTTGCAGAGAACACAATCATACACATAAGATTTAAAAAGTTCAAGATTATTTTTTTATTTTGAAATGGAATTTTGGTAACATGACCTGCTTGATTGAAAAATTGAGAAACGCAGCAAACTTTTGATGCATTTTTAATAAAAGAATTTCTATTCATAGTAGTTTTGTGGTAAAGTTACTGTATATAACTCGCTCGGTTTCATACCTAGAGAAGAAAGTTTCTAAAATACTACTTTAAAATACAAAATCTTCAGTCTCATTTTTATCCTCAGAGATACTATGTAAACCATGTATTCATAAACCTTGATTCTATTAATTTGACTTGATGGGGTTGTTCCGAAATATGAATCTGAATTTTGAAGTGAGGACGTAACACATACTCATCGTGACGTAAGTAAACGTGTCTCAGAAAACTATGAAAACTGCAAATAAAACTAGCTTTTAACTTGGCTAATATGTTTGACTCAACTTCTGAACTGAAACATCTTTCTTAAACATGAAATCTTTAAAGAAAAAATATCGTTCGACATTAACTTACGAAGACACTCTTCGCATTAGCTGTTCACTGCGTGAGCCAAACTATAAAAACGTGGCTCAAGAACGCAAATGTAATTACTCGTATTAATTTTTCTATTTTACATTATTCTATGAGTAAAAATAAAAATCTTTAACCCTAATAAATATCCTAACTATGACTGATGGCTCTTTGTGATTCTGAGGTTCTGAAATTACTTGCCGACTCGTGTTCTAAACGGTCCAAAATGACGATTTTGAAACGGCATTTTCACGAAAATAGTTGAATATAAGTATACAGCATGTTTAATAAAATGTGTTTAGAATTAAGGCAGGATCAACAAACGTAATAATATAAAGAGTGTGACACAAAAGTTAGAAGCAAAAAATCCGAATTTATTCAAGATATGACAACGCCGTAGACGTATACGTTATTTTGCTGTAAAATGCCAACATTTCATTTTAATATCTTCAGAATGAAAAAGTTATAAGGGTGAGACACTATTTTGTGATACCCGGTATGATTACCATCTTCATGGCCCGGATGACCATTAGTATATTATAATATACTACAACCGATTCACTAGATTATACGACCCGATTGACAGATTAATTTCATCTCATTGATTTAAATTCATTCTCTAGTGAACTTATAGATTTTTACAGTATGTATACTTTAACTACGTTGTTGAATCACATGTTGAAAGTAACCTAGAAGAGAACTGATAGTAGACAAAATGCACTAAAAAGCTTTATAAAGGAGATGGCAATACATATATATGATTAACTTTAGACTTGTAGACTTTAAGGGAAAAAAATTAAAAAACATCATAAAATAATATCAACAAACAGGGGAACGGTTATTTTGGTTTTGAGAAATGTCGGGTTGGAAACTATGTTGAGCCTGCAAAAATGACATTAATATTGTTTCTTTGTGTTATGTTTTGTATTTTTTTTTTAAATCATAATATGTGCACAAATATACAGGGGCGTGAATAAAGTCTAGAATGATTAAAATAGTTTCAAATACAACGACTTTTAGAAAAATCGCTAAGACCATACATTTTTGATTTTTGTTTCGCAAGTTTTTACATGAATTTAAAATATACAGGAGGAGCCGTTTATTAAGCACGACGATGCCCCCTGTAGATTGTTGCAATTTTGGAAACTACAAAAAACAAGTATATCTGACGTATCATATCAAATGCCAAAATTACTTTTGTCTTAATTTTCGATAATAAATCGAAATTCGTCAACTTCCGTTGGCCGGAGGTATACTTTTTCTGGTTATGTACCTACATAATAATATTCGAAAAATGGCTCAATGGTAAAACCAAAAATTGACGATTTTCGATTCATTGCCAAAAACTAAAACTCCAAATCGTTTTGCTTTAATTCCAACCGTGTCGACTTTAACCGCCTGTCAAAGTGTCCAAAATATAACGATTTTCGAAGATCAATATGTCAAAAACAATTGAATATGTTATATGAAATATAGTTTTTTCGTCCTATCAACTACATGGATCATCCTGTATATTTCAATTTGATGTAAAATCAAAAGTAACTAAAAACAATTGACGGGTTCGAGCGATTTTTCTAAAGTTGTTGATTTTCAAAATAATTCTATTATTCCAGACTTCACCCACGTATTGTATATTTTCCCTTTTCTAGTTTTCCGATCGGTAAAGTTAATGTTGTTATTCGCCTAGAAACTTTATTTTCATTATTCTTTACTCCACGCTTTTTTAACTAACAGCACGGTGGACTCGAAAGTATATATTGGACGAAAGACAACCGTAAAAATTCTTGCAGGATATTGGAGTGCTTGGAGACAATTTTTCCACTAAGATTAAAATCTGATAATGAGCCGTTTTTTTATTAAAATGTAACTGAAAGTGTAATACCATTTTCTACAGCTATATATTATATTCTTGCGCAAAAGGCATATAATATTAATAATAATAATAATAATATGTTTATTAATGAATTTTAATAGAAAATACACACTGGCATTACAAATAAACATTTTGGAGTATAAAACCAGTTGAATCAGCTTCCTGAATCGAAATTCAATTTTTGAGGCCCTACTCTTAAATATAACTAAATCTAATGTATAAATAATTAAACGAAAAACGTAATAAATAATCATTATACATCGATAAAAATGTGCTTTATATAGAAACGAGAGATAAAAAACATTAGAAAAAGTTACAAAAGAAGAGGAAAGAGCAAATAGATGGGGAAAGAAGTAAGATCTAAAAAAACAAAATGCAGGGTCATTTATGTCATGAACATGTGTCGCTGGTTAAAAAAAATATTGAAACGAGCTCAACCACAGACAAACACACTCTACGAACGCAGAGAGACTTACTGAGGAGCAATCAATGTTACATTTATCGGCCGATACAGCAGACCAATAAAAAACGACCTTTTGAAATTCTCCTTTTTATGAGATAGTATTGTAATTAAGGTTTTGCGTCAATAATTAAGTTATGAACATCAGCCCTAAAAGATAATTTTTCAAATAAGTACGCTGGTGGTTTAGGCTTATTACTTTGTAAATAAAACATGTGGAATGAAGTAATCGACAATCATGCATGTTCAGCTAACCAAGTTCTTTGAGTATATGTGAAACACCTCACCCGATCCTAAGATCTTTAAAATTCTTACCAATATATCCTAATTCTTTATCGATAGAATCTTTTTTTTTTATTTTAATACTTATCATGTTGACAAACATTGTAGTTTTATATAGAAGAAATTCATATAGACATATTTTTTAATACATAACAAGATCAAGTAAAGATAATGACAATGCCACTGACAAAAATAATGATAATATGTAGAATATAAATGAGGAATTTTATATTGTTATACTCCTCAACATTTCGGTACAGAATGTTAAAAAAGGACATGCCATATGTCGGAAATCAGGAAAACATCTAACATATGGCACACATCCTAGGCTACAGTTTTTCTATAAAATGTCAGTATTGTATAACAAAACTGTGCATTAACTGCCTATGAAAGCTGGTTCAATGTGTGTCATTTTATCTAGTTATGATATATTTTGGTGCCCAATATTCACTGTTTCAACTGTTTCAAATATTGGTAGCGTGTGTTTGAAAATAGTGTTAATACCTCTAGTCGACAAATATAATGCCAGTGGAGAAAATAATTTAATGACTTTTAATCACTAAAATAATTCCTCCTCCAGAATGGCATTTATTTATTGCAGGTGTTAACACATTGTCATCAAAATTCGAAAAAATACAAAATGTAACGTAACCAGAGAAATGACACGAAATATCATGTATTTTCTTTTATTTTTCTACGTTTCGGCAGATGTTTCGTACCATCATCAGGTTAAAATGGCACAATGTTTGTTTACACGAACAAATTAAGACATGTAAAACATGTAAAAGACAAAAATTTACTAGTAGAAGTTTTTTTGTTTTTTAAGAATTTAAAAAAATGACGACATGAACTATCAGAAACAAAACATATTTTTTTTATAATTATATAATATTATAAAGTTTGGTGGGTAACCAACAGAAAAAATGTTTGTCTTTTTTATATATTAGAAAAAAACATTTGTGATTATTTTTTATAAAGTTCGACATCATCAAATAGACAAAAAAATTATTAGATATTATTACTATAAACATACCTTTTTGGGAGGTTTGCACCACTTTAAAAAGATATGTTTATAGTAATAATATCTACTAATTTCTTGTCTATTTGAAAATGAGGTTTTTTACGAACTTTATAAAAAATAATAATAAATGTTTTTTCTAATATATAAGAAACACAAAAACAATGTTTCTCTTGGTTACCAACCAAACTATATTATCATATATTTATAAAAAAAATATGTTTTGTTTGTGATATTACATGTATATAAACCTCGTCAATTTTCATGAAAAAGAACAAAAAAAAACTTCTACTAGTAATTTATTTCTTTTTACAGTTTTACGTTTCTTAATTTGTTCATCTAATCATAAAACGTAGCAAAATTGAAAAAAATAAATATTTGGTCTATTTTTGGAACCCTTCAACTCTTTAAAATTTTTGAAAAATACCGGGAACTAGGCAGTTATAAATTTTAAAGAGTATAGCAATGATTTTCATTTAAATTATTTGATTTTACCTATAAGCATTATTTCAAAATCCACGCAATTTTTCACCATGATTCGCAGTTCTGTCGACAGTTTCGCAGGGAGGAAGCTTTCAGAGTGAGCAAGCTGTCGAATCAGGGTTATTCTGACCCCACAGCCGCATATAGTAAATACAAGGTTCATGAAAGTCACCCTGAGAATAAAACAAAAAGAATTAGGAATCATATGCCAATGTAACAGTGGTCATTTTTGAAAATGATTTTTTATTTATGTATATATATGCGTTTTTATGAATTGTCATATAGAGATTCACATAACTTTGTTAAAAAATGTTTTCTTTGATGATAAATTTGAATATATTCATAACAATTTTGAGGAACTTAATTGTATTTTCATATTATCGATTTTTGTGCAAAAATACTTAACATTTGCTGTAGAAATTGGTATTATACCTTCAGTTATTTCAATAAAATATATCTATTAGCCACAAAAATAGGGTTGTCAGCGTAACTCAGATTTCATTCTGAATGAGAAAATGGTCTCTAAAACACCAGGAAATATATTCCGCGAGAATTTTCATTGTGGTCTTTCGTTCAATACAAGACACTTTCAAGCTTTCAGTGTTATAAAACAGGCTCAGGCTCTGACTTAAATAGAGATCTCCAAAATTCTTCTAGAGTTAGTTTTGTTCATGCTTCCAAAAAACTACTAATTCTATTACCTTAAAATTAAGTAGCAACATATTATCTGTACTTAGTTTTAGTTTTAGGATACATAATACGTACCAATAGTAATAGGAATCATCACTGTTATGAGTCACTAAAGAGCTTTAATACTATGTCGGTATTACAGATTTTAAACAAAAATAATAATAACTGCCTGCAGTGATAAAATTGTTAGACTTAAAAAGATAACAATTTCGTGAAATCTACTTCAAAATGGGAGTACCTGTGAGATACTTCGGTAGGAGGAATATGTTGACGTTATGTAGTTTTAGATTTCTATTTAGCAATATACAGTATACCAAGGTCCAATGAAAAAATCAGGGCATCATAACTTCCTCTTTCATTATGTGTACTTTAAAGGCAATTCAATATATGTACAGGAACTGATTGTGTTATTGCGTCTCTTTTTTCTAACCTAACCCCAACTAACACCTGATTGACCTAAAAAAGTAACCTAAGTAAGTAAAGTAAAAATCAGTTGAATAGAAGGCACTAATGTAATAAAACAAATTGTAAAACAGGAATTTGGACATCTCCCAATTTCTACTGATTATCTATCGTTATGTACTAGCTGAAGCTGCCTATCTACAGACAGGTAACGAACATTTAAAGTTGACTTCTAGCGTCAAAACATGAAAACAATTTATATAAATGTAGTTCAGCAAAAGCGACGTTCTCTAATTACAGAATATTACAAAAATAATGTTTTGACAATTTTTCTTTAATATTTTGAAAATACCTCGATATATTTCACTGAATTCTCATATGCGCTAATATGACATTCATTAAAAGAAATTTTAACGAGTAATTTTTATTCTTTTAACTATATCTAAGGAAAAAACACTAAGGCACACCACTAGGTTTTTCAAAAATTCTAATAACTTTCCCCGAAATAATTTAGAATAATTGTATGCACTTAAAAAAATAATAAGAATAAAACTTCATTCGCGATGAACCATATCATTCGTATAGTAATTATTTTTAAGAAAACTATTTCTCACTATAAGAATGAGCCTTGCATTAAAACAATTTTTAATTTGTTTCTCAAAAATTAGTCAATTTCTTCATAAATGGCAGTCTTGCTACTGATGTCTCTTTAGAGGATATCAAAGCTTAGTGCAATATCTAAAAGCGCTTCAGAGTTCAGTCTTTTTTATTAGGTTATTGGGAGACTCCGTTGCAGTTTCGACTGATTTTACATACAATTTTTGCGACATTTTAGAATAAGAATAACATGGCAAATATATAATAGTATATCGCACAACGAGAATAGTAAAGTGCTTATTACATCAAGAAAGATTACTCGAGTGAGTTTGTAATAAGCTAATTACCATTCAAGTTGTGTATTATGCTTTTTCTACGACTATTTGTAAAATACCGGGTGGTGCGTTTTAAATAATAAAAATAATTGTTACCGATTTGAAACTCAAATATTAAATAATTTCGCCGTCACCGGTCAATACAAACAATAAAAAATCGAAGCAAAGGTAACGCGATGCAAAATCTCGCAATTTGAGTGGTTCAGGCTAATTTAATTGCCACGCCATGCTTTATAACGCACAACTGTCTGATATTATTATTTACGCACAATTGTGCGTAAGAATGGAGCTAGTTATTTAGTAAACTGTACGTAAAAGAACGTTTACTAATACAGGAGTAGACAAAAAATAATGTCAAGTCGTGACCAATATATTCAGATAAGGTTTTCTCAAATCCCCTACGTCTTATTTGACTTATTTCTGATAGATTGCTATCGTTGTTTCCCTCATTTTACATGCGCATATGACGTAATTTTAAAGCTCTTTAGAGAAACATTTGTTTGTTATTGTGTGTAATTCCTCACATTATACTACCAAAGGTGAGATTATTACTTATATTTTCATATAACGCAAGAAGTGTAAAACTTGACTCAGTTTCGACTGACAACAGATCACATAAAACATGTCAGTCCAACTTGAATCACAGTTTGGGAAAACACACTTATTGCAACTATTAAGTTTAAGTTCCGTTGTAAAGTACTTAGTTACGATATTATTTAACATTTCTGAATGTTATTTTAAAATGAACAATAAAAAGATAATATATAATTGTAAAATTTAAAATAAACTGTGGCAATCTTTTGCTCTTGTTAAAGTGTTAGATAAATAAACCATATCACCTTTCCTGTTGATCATGTATGCATTTTTTCTCAAATATACACACCAGGGCATGTGACTGAAGCAGTAAGTCCCACCTGACCAGTGACGGGCTAAGAATATTGCAGACCCGAATTACCGACTTACCACCATTTATTTATCCCGAAAGGCATTGTTTAAACAATAATTCGGCTGCAATACCTCTACGACAGTTCATTTTATTTATCGTAATTGACGTTAGAACATACAATTAAGAAATCATGTTTCTTGGGAATAGACCGTTTCAAATTGGAATTACTATCCGATGTTTCGCCTTAAATTGAAAGAGACGTATTCAGGGATCTTTACTTCACGAGATCTGAACACTGAATGAACTCGGATTTTTTTTTTTTTTTTTTTTTTTTGTGTCGATGGGGAATGCTTTTACGCACGAATTCCCTTCCGGAAGAAGGGAAGACAGTGTGGGACTCGTTGCTCTGACAGGTTTTCACCTGTCGGAGCCAACAATACCAACTAAACCCCAACGTTGGCCCCCATCAGAACATGGACCATCATAAATGGGCTAGCCAAGGATCCTTCGATGGGGTTGATGCCGTCCTTTAATAGAAGCTCCTATGATTTCAGGACATGGTCTTCGCTGTCGTAGGGGGGGAGGTCCTCTTTTAACTATATCTAAGGCAGGATGTTTTTGCCACCTCTCGTTACTTGTAGTCATCTGAAATAAAAGAAATTATTAGTAATGAAAATGTCGTCTTACCAGGTTTAAGATATTTCTCTGCTGTCCTCCTTTTTTCTGTTTCCGGAAATTGCCGCTGCCTGCGTCCTACTGTCCTGTGGTCCAGTCTGCCGCTGCCAGTGTCCCTCCGTCAGTGTACCTGGTGGTCTTCGTGTCTTTGGTCCTCTTTTTGTGCCCTCAGCGACACTGCTGTATAATAGTGATCCGGCAGTGTTGAGGCTGAGGTGGGGTGTTCTTTTACCTCAGGTTCAATGCTTTTTCAGCTCACGCCGGAGCCAGTTTTAAATACCTAAAAATAATTGTTACTTCTTTTACCTAATTTCGGCTGCAACTCACGCCGGAGCCAGATGAGGTACCTGGGAATCCTATTCTTGGAGTTTGGTGGCCTCTTGTTGATACTCTTGGGGTTTCGGTGAGCAGAATTGTTCCTGAGGAGCACGGAGACTCAGAAATTTCGACTTGCCCACTTCCATCCTAGGAGTATATTAATGCGCGGAGCCCGTATATTCTAAGGTCTCCTGTGCCTTGTCCAATTGTTGCGTCTTGGAGCTAGCGGATCGTAATCTACCAGGTCCCGTAAGTTTTCGTTGGGGTTTGGTTTTCTGTGCCCTGAAGGCTCGGGTAGCCTTTTGCCGCATGAATTCTTCAATAGGTGTCCATTGAAGATCACGCTGCAGGTCCTCGTTCCTGATAAACCATGGGGCGTCGGCTGCCATCCTAATGAGTTTGTTTTCTGTCCTCTTTTTAGCTTCATAAGGTTGGTCTTAAAAGCATATCCGAAGGATATAATTGTGGAGCCGTAGGTGAGTTGGCTCCTAGCTACTGTTTGTTGATCAATAGCAGTTTGGTCCTCAACCCATTTCACTTTTTCGACAGAGCAGTGGATAGAGTTTACCCATTGCTTGTCTAGTTTTTCTCCTCGCTGCGTTGATATGGTTGCACCATGTCAAGCCTCTGTCCATGGTCATCCCTAGGTACTTGGCCTCGTTTGTCCAAGGGATCTCGACGTCTCCAATTCGGATTCTAGCTGTTGGAACCAGTCTCCGTCGTTGGAATAGGATTGCTAAAGTTCGGAGAGATTCAGGCGGGCTTTTATATCCGACTTGTGCTCACCGAACCTTGATCCTTTGCTGTAGGCCATACCTCATCTCTATTGAAATGTTTTGTATGTTTAAAAATTTCAGTAGATTATCTAACTTTTCGTCCTGGAAGCGATGCTAGAACCTTGGTTTCTTTTACATTTATAATATGGTCAGTGGTTGCGGAAACCGATCTTAACACACAGTTCGGCGAGCACCGATAAACAGTATAAAAATCCGCATTAATCCCCCATTAAGCTCATTCACTGTTCAAATTTCGTGAAGCATAGATCCCTGAAGACACTTCGTACAATCGAACAAAGAACAAGGAACCGTTTTTTTCTATTATAATCAGCAACACTACTTCATATACCTTCGTATAATGCCAAACTAGCGTTTTACATGTTTGACACGACTCATTTATTATTTAATATTAAAATCGTCATGAAATGACAATTTGAACTTTACATAATTTGGATATGATCCGAGAAATGTATTCTACTTGTCGATAAATATCAATTTTTACCATTCCTCAAAACATTTCGGGATATATTTGCAACTTTCTGAACTTATGTCGGCTTGAAGTCTGCACTGTCAAAGTATTTATCCTGACGTTAGCCAAAGCATCATCTGATACAACCCACCAATTTTCTTAACTCGGTTTAGGCAATTTTTGGACCTAGGACATGAAAAACTTAAATATGTATCTAGCAGCAAAAAGATACGGCATTTTACCTGCGTTTTTGTACCATGTGGTATCTACTGATACTCCCCTACGAAGCTCAAAGCCAGGCAAAAATTTCCGTGCACGCTCCATTTTAAGTTTCCTAAGATACAGCTTTAGCACAGATTTGGCTGAATACCGGTATCTAGATGAAACGTAAATCGACAAGCTCATTTTCGCTCGATTGAAACTCTTAAAATTACGTTTTCCCTGTATGAATCACGCTGTCAGCTGCTTCTCCTATCACGCAGCTGATCCTTTAACCGTAAATATGTGATAGAATTATGCAGTTTTAGCTATATGTAGTTTTACATTTTTCCATTATTTCGGACAGGTGGACGCAGATGTTGCGCTTTGGTCTTGGACGAATGGTCTAGAAGTGATAATTTTTCATTTGTAATTATTTATTTTGTTTTCTTATTTTATTTCATCTTAATTTTATTTCTTTCTATTTTAATTCCTTCCTTCTCTATATTTTATCTTTATTTTAGATAAAAAAGGTGACAGAGGAGTTTTTTTCCTCGCCCGAGGAGATATCGCCCCCACATACACATTCCAAGGACTAGTCAAGTATGTACTGACGTTTCCAGCCCTGTATATATGAGTTAGTTCTCCATCTCATTCCTTTTTCTTTCTTCTTTTTAATTTCCTTCTTCCGTATTTTACCCAAACCGAACAATGTTAAAAAAAATTATGATGGATGTTCCTCAAGTAAAACATTCCGGAGTCAAAATACTTCTCCGCGCGGATCTCTGGGTGAGAGGTACTTATGCCACTCCGCCATCGAAATATTATTCAGTAAAAACCTCCAGTCTGTTCAGCACTATCTCCAATCCTGCAAGCCTCGTATGCTCTTCCTAACTGAAACCAAAAGAACTCGCAAAAGTGCAGCCAATCATTTTTTGTTTCCTGGCTATGAACTTCTTCCATCATTCCGCCTGAATGGCCATGTTTGCGTACCTACGTTCATAGTAATCTATTCTGTACAAAGACTTCCGAATCTTGAATCGAACCGATTCGATATAGTGTGGCTCAGACTAGCCCTCAGAACTTCCACTAAATTTATTTATTGTATCAACCGCTCTCCCTCAGACAAATAATTCAGCGAGGTCTTCGACTTTCTTTCTGCTAAAGTGGATTTCCTAATCTCTGAATTCCCTTCCTCTGAAATCATTATCCTTGGCGACTTTAACGTTCATAATAAAGAATGGTAGGGTCTACTTAAACCGATCCCCAAGACAGAGCAGCAGAGGCCTTTGCAATCAGACAATCTCTTACCAACCTCATCAAAGGACCTACTTACTTCCCACGCATCGTCACACATAGTTAAAATCCATTGGACCTCTTTCTCACCTCTCACCTTATCAGACTTTCATTTTCGCTCCTCTGGGTTCCTTTGACCAAGGTATAAATACAGTTTCCTCTCTCATACAACAGAAAGTTGTAGAATCCAAATGCGTGCCAACTCGTAGTATTTGGCACTATAATTCCGCCAATGGGGAGAGTTGCGGGATTTTTACTCTTCCTTCCCTTGGAATAATATTTGTTTCTTTACCAACGATCCTTCCGAAATTAGGTACATCTTTATACATTCTATAAAACCATCCAAGAACGGTTTTCAAAATCCGGTGATAAAGCCAGACTAGAGAAATGCCGTACTCATAAAAATTTTCTTAAGAACCCTACTTCAGAAAATCTACAGGCAAAAACAAGGCACAAAATCAATACAACTGCATACAGTGCAACGCTCAAAATATCTTCAATACAAAGTTCTTTCTTGTCAAAATAGGAATCAATCCTTTTGGTGACTTACCAAAAATATTAATCAAAACTTCTGCAAAAGCTCCTTTCCATCCCTAACTTGGTGATGAAATCGTCTCCACGTCTAAAGCAAAAGCTGAGCTATTTGAAAATCAATTTGCAAATTCCACTTTAATCCCTCCTCTTCAGTTCCCCCGTCCATCAGTATCAGCTTCGCCATACAATATACACGAAATTACCTTCAGGGTTAAAAAGGAACGACGTATTATCAAAACACTTAATACCAAAAAGTCCTGGTATGCCGGCTAGTCCTAAAAATGTGCGCTTCTGAAATGGGCTCTATCCTTACCAGGTTATTCGAAATATCCTACGACAAGAGTATTTTTCCAAAAAGCTGCAAATCTGCTCGTGTGCAGCCTATTCCCAAAAAAGATCCAAAACTCTTTCCACTAATTAGAGACCCTATATCCCTCCTCCCAATTGTCAGTAAGGAAATGGAGAAGTATAATAATCTTCTAAATTGCCTTGAAAAGTATCCACATTCAATACGGTTTCCGCCGCCAAAGATGCACAGCAGATCTTGTTACCTTCGTAACCCACAACTGGAATAAGTCCATCGAATTCCACAAAGAAGTCGAAATTATTGCCCTCGATATATCCAAAGCATTTAATCAAGTCTTTTTTCCCTTTTCCCGAGGCCACCATCTTGTTCCGGCATATTAGCATTTTACCAAAATATTATCAGATCATCCTCATATGACCCTTAATTTTTGACTAAAATTTGAAGTCAATCTGATAAGTAGATTTTAAGCTGTGGCCCGAACTGACAGACAGACAAACCGACAGACGGACTAAAGGAATTGATCATATTTGTTGGCATCTAGGGACGCTAAAACATAAAGATATGTAAAACATAAAAACATTTTATTTGACCGCCATTTTTTTTCGCCATCTCGAATTAGTTCAATTTTATAAATATTTTACATTGGGTTCGTCTAAAATTTTACCTTCGATTCGTAGATAATATTTAATTTTTGTGCAAAATTTGAAATAAATAGGGTAAGTAATTTTTTATAGCAATAATCTTTTTTAACATTTCATTAGGCCGCCATTTTAATTTCTCGTTTGTTTTGCCATATTGGATTTTTACCAAAGCTTTTTTTCTAGGGACCCTGAAACAGAAAGATCTGAAAAATCCTTGGAGGGTGATTTTTTTGCTATTACCAGTACTTTCTTTTTACAAGGGCTTTAAGTAATTTATCTATCCCCTTTAGCCTTTCTTCAAAATTGATATTTTAAACATTTTTCAACTTTAACATTGCTCAGGCGGATAGTCTGTCTTGGCCCAGCTCCCCAACAAAATTTATAAGCCCTCGAAAAATCCCTGGATTTTCAGACAAAACCGTTTCATCATGGCCACGTAGTAGCTCGAATGACCCACAAAATTTTACACAATCTATAATTTTGTTTAAAATATAACGATTTTTGGATACATTTTCGTTAAAATCTCTAAGGGATTTTCTATAAGGTGTGTCTGGCTGAGTGCGAATATCAACACTTCTGACAGTAGCATAGTTCACCGAACATTTCATGTGATCTGCAGAAAACGCATGTTTTTTTATTTTTTCTGTTAAGTGCTTTAAAACTTTAACACTGGTTTTGCACCATAATGAGTTCGACGAGTCCTTAGAAAACAACAAACATAACAGTAAAATGAGTTAGAGACTTCACAACCACATATCCAGTTAGCTAAATCGTACATACTTTTGCGAAAGTCTTGATGAACCTCTTTATTTTTGTTTTTATTAGTTTGTCGTACAAGCACTCTTTAGTTGTTTAATTTTTTGCACTACCGACATTTTATTTCACCTACATTCAACTTAGACCACCTTGAAATTGGTTATTTTTGCAAAATTAAGTTCGTAAGTACTTTTTAGTTGTTTATTTTTTTGCACTAGTCACTACCAATATTATATTTCCTGTATATTTCCAACTTACACATGGATCATATAAAAATATATATATATATATATATATATATATATATATATATATATATATATATATATATATATATATATATATATATATATATATATGATTACTTTTTATTTTCTTGGGTTAGGGTCCTCGTGAATTAAATTAACACATTTGACAGAACTCATGTTATGTTTGTTAGTAGTCGTATTCGTTGTTTTCGTGTTTGTTAGTTTATATATTTACAAACATAGTGTAGAATTTTTAAAAATGTTTTATTGTCTTATATGGACATAATCTTAGGATTTTGGTTTTAATGAGGTAAGACATCGAATTGTTTTTCTAGTCTATCTCCTGATTTTTATAAATTTTTTTATAGACCAAAAATTGTATTCTGATGAAGATCACCAAGTTGATATATATATATATATATATATATATATATATATATATATATATATATATATATTACAAAAAACAGTATACAAGTCAATTTTAAATATCGACCGCGCGACCTCTGAACCATTGAACTTCCGCATGCCTACGTGATGCCGCGACCGATCGATCGAATTATGAGAAGAAACCGGCTGATGACCCAAATCGCGATTTCATATTCCATTTGCTATCACGTTCGGCTGCCACTCGGTAGCTGTAAAATCTTCGGGTACTTTCGTCTTTAAGGTAATCAGGGCAATTCGGACTACCTAGCTTAGCTTAGTATAGCATATTTTATTATGCCTAAGGAACGCATAGAGACCATTGGAACCGCCTCACGCGGCTAATAGTGCAGCGTTTAACTTTTCCCAACGTTTGCTTTTTATTACAACTATTAGGAGGGACGGTCAAAAAAATTTAATTTTTGAAATATTTTTGGAGGACCATTGACCAAATGACCCTATGGAAGAGCCGCCACTGGATTTGAAGTCCAGTTAGGAACGCCGCGCCATAAGGTTAGAATATTTGGCAGGATCAACTATATTTGAATATGTACAAGTTCACTTCTAACGAACTGCTTATCAGCGGTATGATAGCGCCACTGGTTAGAGCAATGTACTAATGATCCAGAGCTGTAGCTAACATATCTTTTGCTGTTCATAAATATTTCTAAAAAAATATTTGTTTTATGTTTAATAGTTAGATTTGACGGTCACGGAAAACATTAAAAATTCTACTAACTCCGATCAAAGCGCGACACCATAGATATGAAAATTAGGTTTAAGTTGGTTTGTGCAATAACTCGTTTTCTCTTTGTCATTTTACGTAACACCATCACTATAGCCATAGCAGCCACTTTAAACTGACTATGTAAATCCTGGTTTAAGCAAATAACATTTTTACACAACAACATAAGAAACTAAAGTAGTCTGAATTTTCAAAAACAATTCAATATACATTTTTTTATTACAAAATAAAAATATAACAACATACTCCTTCAACTCTAAAACACTAAGAACTATTGTTATAATAACGTCTTTTCAGAGTGCGGTACTTTTTTAACATATACAATGTTTCCACTTCTTTTGCAACAAACTCCCCATGCTTAATCATTTTTTCAATCTTCTCAGGATCAGTTTCACCTTTGTTCTTTAAAAAAGCCCTATGCAGTCTTGTTCTAAAGAAATCATACCCCGAAGGCCAGTCCTTGCCCAAGTGAAGAAGCTGCAAAATTATAAACAAACATAAGTCATTTTCAAATATTTCAAAATAAATTATTAAATATTTACCTATTATAAAAGAGTAAAAATAAATTAAGTATTCAAAAGTTGTTACTTACATTTTTATACAAATTAACAACACGGCTTCTTTGTGACATTGTTTCAATACAATATTTTACTATCAAAAAACATCCTAAAATTCAGAAATATAATTTTAAAATTATGATTACCCACCAAAAAAGAATTACAAAAACTGGTTACCAATTTTAGAATACTTACATATATACGAGGGGGTACTCACTGCAATTTATTTGGGACGAAAGATTGCCTCCTTAGAAAATCTCCTCCAAATCTCCTCGGATCTCCTCGAATATCCTTGGATCTCCTCGAAATCTCCTCGGATCTCCTCGAAATCTCCTCGGATCTCCTCAAAATCTCCTCGGATCTCCTCGGATCTCCTGGGATCGCCTCGAAATCTCCTCGGATCTCCCCGAATTTCCTCGGATCTCCCCGAAATCTCCTCGGATTTCCCCAAATTTCCTTGGATCTCCCCGAAATCTCCCCAAATATCCTTTGATTGATCTCCTTGGGTCTCTTGGGATCGACCTGGCTCTCCTTTGATATCCTCACATCATACTTGGATCAACCGTGTTCACAAGGTGAGGAAATAAATTATACTATATATATAATTTTAGGGTAATTATTACTTTTTAAAAGCTTTTACTTAATTTCACTTGTATGTTAGAATGTATGTATGTTTGGGTCAAATCATGCAAGTAACTTTTGGAGCAGTTCCTGTTATCGGAATTGACTGAGATATGGTATACATACATAAACCCGACGACAGTACAATATTATAGTGTTCAATCGTGAATGTCTTATACAGAGTGCTTAAAAATAATGCTAAAATGTTCAAAATAAAATAAACGTAAAAAAATATTTTTTTTTACCACCAACTATTTATTATTTGGAGCGGCAATTAAATGTACTATTTCAGTTTAATTTCTGAATCTTGGCGAATTCGACGGGTCAAAAACTGCAAACTAAGTGCCCTTTTGTATGTTGTCGCCAAGAGAACATGAAAATAAATGGAAATACACTTAGTGGGCACTTTTTGACCAGTTAAATCCACTTAAAGATTAATTTTTGATATTTTAACCTGTTCAAAAACAAATTACAATACTTTTCGGCTAACTTAATATATAGACCGATCGGAACAACACATTTAGAGGTAAAAAACTAAAGAAACTGTCCAAATGGTAAAGTGGCTTTTAATAAATGTAAATGAATATTAAAAATATTCTATACAAAAGTTGTAGATAATGCAAATATCTTCAACTTGTGTAGAGATCATTTCTTAACATAACCTCAAGATTTTCGATAACAATGCAAAAGTTCGTTTAATTTTTTTTTTATTTCCGCAAAAATAGTTTAATTTTAACGGAACTTGGTGAATATGTATCTTTTTATGTCTTAAATAGCCACAATTTTTTTAGAAACAAAAATCCAGAAATGTCTGAAATATTCGTTTTTCCCGGTCTTATTCCACGGTGAAAAACTATTAATAATTTGTACAAATAAAAAAAATCTTCGAAAACTGTTACACTATTCAATTATATGGAAAAAAATACAAAAGAAACTATGTTGCAATGTTTGACCAGAAGCTTTAATTTTGTACAGTATTCCTAGAAACATTTAAGCCGAATAATTCTGGAAAGGATCTGAGGAGTACACAGAAAAGGCGGCAACTTCTGCAAAGCTATCGAAGATGTTTTTGTCAATTTAAATAAATTATCAACAATTGCGGAAAAATTCGTTGTTACAAGATTTATTTTTTGTTTTTTGCCATTTTTCAACATGTTTTTGAATTGTGACTAGTTTCGTTTTATTTCTTCTAAAAGTATGTGTCTAAATCAAAAAAAGCACCCGCGGAACTCTAACAATGATCTTTTACCGAAGGATTTTATTTTGAAGAAAAAAAATTTGGACTGGAAAACTGTTAATATCTTGGAAACTTCTTGATTTTTTTTTGTAGTTATTTAAGATATAAAAAGGTATACTTTTACCTAAATCCGTTAAAATTAAAAAAGTTTGTAGTTATTTAAGATAGTAAGTGTGAACCAATTCAGGTATAATTTTACACATAAATACCGTTAAAATTAAATTATTTTTAGTTTACCAAAACACTTAGAAATAAAAAATCAGTAAATTTCCTTACATTGACACACACAACTTTTTTAATTAATTTTTCTTGTATCATAAATTTTTCTCCAAATTTACAGTCAATTGAATAAGCAGATTTTTTAACATGTTATTTGGCCGCCATTTTGTTTCGCTGTTTGAAGTCGTAACACAACTTTACCAGCTGATCTCTATATCAGACTTAATGCTTGCACAAAATTTGATATTAATCTAATAAGTAGTTTTTTTCAGACTGATTGTTTTGTTTTGCCATCTTATATTCATACAAAAATGTTACTAGTTCATTCTTATGTAACACAACAATTGCAAAATTTGAAGTAAATTGGATAATTTTTTTTAGTAATACTTTTTTAACGTTTCACTACTTATTTTTACCAAAATATTACCATATTATCTCCATATGAGCCTTAATATTTGACTGAAATTTCAAGTCCATCTGATGAATAGTTTTAAGCTATGTTGCGAACTGACAGACAGACAAACAAAGCGACAGGTGGACCGACGAAATTGATAAAACATATTTTTTGGCATCTAGCGTCCCCTTTTTGACGCTAAACCGCGAAGATGTGTAAAACCTGCTAGACTGATTTTACAGATTACAAAAAAATTTTTTGGCCGCCATTTTGTTCCGCCACCTTGAATTAATACTGCAGGTTCACTAATTCATCTCTATTCTACAATTGTTATGGCACTATAATTTGAAATCATTTCGTTAAGTAGTTTTTTCAAGCTGAATGTTTAAATAGTTTATTAAACCGTCATTTTGTATTCGTGCCGAAATTTTACCAGTTGGTTCCTACATAATATTAAGTAATAATTTTTCTGACGCTTCATTAGGTCGCCATCTTGTTCCGGCATATTGGATTTTTACCAAAATATTACCAGGTCATCCCCATATAAGACGGACTTTATAAAACATATTTTTTGACATCTAGGGACCCTAAAACGTGAAGATATGTAAAACCTGAGAGTGATTTTTTTCAGATTACACAATTTTATTTGGCCGCCATTTTGTCCCGCCATCTTGGATTAATACCATAGTTTTATTAGTTCATCTCTGTACTACAATTATTTATGGCACACAATTTGAAATGTATTAATTAAGTAGTTGTTACAGGTTGAATATTTAAATATTTTATTAAACCGCAATTTTGTTCCGCGATCTTGGATTTTTACCCAAATTTTACCAGTTGATTCCTACATAATACTTGATTTTTGTATAAAAATTGAGATAAATTGTTTAATTAGTTTTTTTAAGAAGTTTTTTAGATTTCAATAAAAATATTACCAGGTCACCCCCATATGAGCCTTAATTTTTGACTAAAATTTGAAGTCAATCTGATGATTAGTTTTTAAGCTATGCCGCGAACTTACAGACAGACAGACAAACCGACGGACTTGATAAAACATATTTTTTGACATCTAGGGTCGCTAAAACGCGAAATATGTAAAACCTGAGAGGGTGATTTTTTCAGATTACAAAAATTTTATTTGGCCGCCATTTTGTTCCGCCATTTTGAATTCGTGCCACACTTTTACTAGTTCATCTCTATACTACAATTAGTTATGGCGCACAATTTGAAATCAGATCATTAAGTAGTTTTTTCAGGCTAAATTTTTAAATATTTTATTAAGATGCCATTTTGTTCCGCCGTCTTGGATTCGTACCAAAATGTTACCAGTTGATTCCTACATAATACTTGATTTTTGTACAAAATTTTAGATAAATTGGATAAGCACTTTCTTAGTAATAATCTTGTTAACATTTCACTAGGCCGCCATTTTGTTTTGCCAGGTCATCCCATATAACCGAACTTTTGCATTTTTCTTGGAAGGTTGAAAAGTGATTTCAGCAAAAGTTGTAAATTTTTGCATGATTTACAACTTTTCTATAGGATATTTTTTATAGGACAACAATTTTTGCTGGAAATTGCAAAAATACCATTTTTCAAGCCCCTACATCAACCATCCACTATCCCTGAGGTTGCAGTTATTTTTTATTAAAAGCCGACTTGTACTTATAAAAATCCAGATAACCATTTTTTTTTTAATTATACAGATATTTTGAATATATAGTAACAATAAAAATATTTTGTTGGTTTCTTAATGCATAAAAAATTAATTTAGGGGTCTTAAATGTTAAGTTGATTATACAGGGTCAATTAAGAATAGAAAAATTAGGTTTTTCTATTCTTAAAAATAAAACTTTTTTAATTATTATCTGAAACGTGAAAATTATTTTTTAGATACCTGATTAGACAAAAAGCTTAAGCAACCCTGTAATTATTTATGTATTGTTCGATAGATTTTCTTGGGGATCTCCTTTGATTTCCTCTGCATTTCCCTAGATATCCCCGAAATCTCCCTAGATAACCCCCGAATCTGACTGTATCTCCTTGGACATCCTCCGAATACCCCGGATCTCCTCGAATATCCTCTGAATATCTCCGTATCTTCTCGGATATCCTCCAAATCTCCTCGGATATCCTCCGAATCTCCTCGCATATCCCCAAATCTCCTCTGTATCTCCTCCAGATCTCCTTCCCTTAAGACATAAAATATCCTCAGTGAGTACCCCCTCGCATATAGAGAACGTAATTTAATTCATGTACAGGGTTTTCAGTTATACATGTTCTAATAGCTACCTACAACTTTAACTATAAGATAAACAAAAAACATTAAATGACAGTTGTCAGATTTTTCTTATACTATATTTTAAAAATATGAAGAAAATATGAAAAATTATATAGACACAACCTCTATTTTTCAAATGGAACTTAAATGGTTTCTTGCTGACTACAAATATACCAGGTTTAGAATCTTTTTATTTAAAGAACGAACAAAATTGATAAAAACCTGCATTAAGAGGCAATGTTTTTCTATGAAATTCACATGTAGTATTATATGTTAGAATGGTTTCACTTCCCTCGGAAAAGGGAAGAATTGTAATCTTAAAAAAAGAACCCTCCCAGGTTTTCAAGTTTCAAAGTCCTTTATCTCCTTTTAGTAATATATTTTTGGTCTAGTTAAATGTTAAAAAAATTATTACTAAAAAAGTATTATTCAATTTACTTCAAATTCAACTGGTAAAATTTTGGTCAGAATCCAAAATGGTGGCCTCATAAAATATTCTCTGTTGCCTTTAAAAAGAGTATTTGCCTGTTATATTTATAATCAACAAGAAATTTATTGAACAACTATTATGCAGGGCGTTTTATTTAAAAATATTATTATTCTTAAAGGAAAAATCTTATAACTTATGTGTTTTATAGTTTTTTGCAATGCCCGTAGTTAAAGCTGTAAGTATGTGTCAAAATAAAAATGAAAACCCTATACAAGATGTAGGTAATTTGCAAAAAAAAAGATCCTTTTAAGACTGAACTGTTTGTTTGCATCATGTATCTATTGTGAAATAAATAATAAATAATAATTAAACCTATTAACACAACCATTACGTGAAAACAAATATTAACCATATCGGTTTTAAGATAAAAATTTTTATTAAATGTCTGACCTACTGAATTTGGTCATTAACAAGTTCAATATAAAAATAAGAGTAAATGTAGTAATTTATGGCAAGAGATTTAGGAATGCTTGAGAAAACTTCCTGAGACAGATATGTGTGATACATTAAAATATCTACCTTTGTGAGTATGATGTATTCAATTAAGTATCACCATTCTCAAGCAATAAAGTATTAGTATTTTCTGTTTGGTTAGTCTACTCCACCTGATAGTGTAAGAATCTCAATAAGGACACTCGAATATAGGTATGTATTTCCTCGTGTATTTCAGAGCAAGACATAAAAATTATATTAAACATTCAGCACTCACTTACTATATTATTCCAATGATCTCTTAAATGTTATAATGTACATAGGTAGGTATATATTATTTTATTATATCGAACATATTCACCCAAACCTCCATCAATTGTACTAGCCGGAGAGCTTGTGACAAAAAAACATATGAGTTGTGTAATGGCTCATATTTCAATATCATATAGTATTAAGAGTGTATATAAGTTAACACCTACTCACAACAACAGGTACTGCAGAGTGGCATGCATTGGATATCCACACTTTGAGCGACTGCTGACGCCTTCTGTTCCATGAAACTGAGGTTTGACTGTCTTTTTCTTTAATTACATGAAATAGTTAAACAGTAAACTAATCTTCAGCAACTACAAAACTCTTGAACTTATTCATTCATTATCTCGACAAATTATGTGACATGCTGACTGGCTGTGTTCTACAATAACTATGGGGTATGAACACTTTCTTATGTTTTTTAGTACTATAAACAAGTTTAGCACCAACTTTTAACTATTATGATACACTTGTAGTGGTGTATGTAAAATTTAACATACTTCAAAGCCCGCCGGCCGCCGCCAGATGTCCTACTACCTGACCTTGCTAGTGGGTGTTGACTCATGAGCCATTACAAAACTCTTGCAGTTTTCTGTCACGATCTCTTGGGCTTTACGTATTTCATGAAAACAATGCAAGTTACTCTTATTTTTCTAAGCTTGCATCCTATATGTAGCAAAATTTAAATTGGGGGCAAGTTATTTTCACTACATAACCGTTGTTAAAATAAATAAATAATAAAGTAAATAAATCACAGCTGAAAAGTTTTCAAAGGACATTTGGCGTCCTTTAATCGTATGTGATTTTTTGAACAAAACTGGGAAAAAATTCTTTTACAACAGTTTTAAGCAAATACTAAATATAATCAGGGCATTACAAAAAATAAAATTAAAAATACATATTATAAAAAATCTAGCTTCATTAATAATTAGCCTTTTATTTTTTTATACAACTAACTTGTAAAGCAAGATGTTTGTTAATCAATCAGCCAAATTTTAATCAAGAGTTTGTGTTGTTACTCAAAATAAACCAAAAACAACCTTGTTTGGAACTACAATTTTCTCTTTAGGTATATTTTGTTATCTTAATTTAATCAGTCAAATTTTAATTAGATAATTTAACTTACTATGCTACTCAAAATAAACCAAAAACAAGCTTGTTATTGAGATTTCTATTTTCTATTTATATTTACATTTCGTTTCATAAAACCAAAACAAACCTTTCGACTTTAAACCTCCGATCCGTCCGCCACCAATCCAGTGTTTCCACTGTTGCCAAATAAACTTATTAAATATCACCATAGAGATGTCTTAAAAATCACTATAAATCACCAGTTTAAAATATTGAATCATTAATCGAATTTTTACTTCACAAAAATATCAAACAGTGTTTTATTCTTTAATTTGGTTAATTAATATACTATTTAAGAGCTGTCAATAAATTAGAATAAAATTAGAAATTTCCAGTGGCAACCTCCTGTCTGCATGCAGATTTTTTATTCTTAAACATCCTCTCGGGTCCCTCCGTTTGTCGAGCCTTGGTGGGTGTTTTTTATAATTGACACAAAAAAAATTGTTTTAAAAAGTAGATGCGTTTAGGTTAGCCCTAGTTAGGTTCTTTTTTTAGTGTGATGTAAAAAAGCGTATCTATATAAAAAAAGTGTATCTCTTTTAAAACAAGAATTGTCAAAGAGAAGACTCAGCAAACGGCGCACAGTGTGGTAAATCGGCCATGTAGTACGACATAATTATTCAAGCATTGTTTTAACGTTTTTTAAATTTCATATAATACTTTTTTAGGATAGGTAACAAAATGTTTTGCAAAAAAAAATGTAAACAAGATGCGGGTTACTAAAATGGCTTCAGTTTTTAATAAAAATGTAATGTTTTGTGTAACTTAAAAACACAATTGATGTCAAAATGCATGAATCATTGCTTTAAACTTATTATTAACTAATAGCTATATGACGCATATAAAATTAAGATAGAATACAAGGTGTCTTGTCAAATATTGCTTTATTTAGGTTATGTAGAATTGTGAGTACAAAATATCATTGAGTTTCTATTCTATTCATTACATAAACAATAGAAGAACTTTTAGACTAAACAATATGTAACAGATAATGTTTTAGAAAAGCCCACTACGTATGCACCTGCACCCAAGCACTCCTTAATTTTTTTGATATTGGTAATAAAACATTCAAATAAGGTATACTTTTCGTTATAAATTGTTTTTGTTATTTGCCATATACAATGAAGTCGATATTTTTTAGATATTGCACTTAATATATTTTTATATTTATTTTTGTATTTATTTTATATTTTATATATTGCACTTTATATATTTTTATATTTTCATGAAATTATCTTTACAAAAATGCCAATTACTGGCACTGAACTGGTAGCTTAGGAGATATCTTCGTTTAAGATTTATTTTTGTAAAGGTAGAAAAGTCGTTAAAATTTACCTAATTGATTAGTTTTTTATTTGAAATTTTCATTTCTAATATTAAAAGAATTGAAGGGAGTGTGGTTTTATAAAATTATATCTTAGTTATTTACCGAATTTTAAAAGTGTTATCATTTTGCTTGGAAATAATTTTTTAACACGATGTGGCATGTAAAACTTCTACCGAGGGATAAAATATCCATATTTTTAAAATGGGTTCGCCATCTTGAACTTTAAAAAGATGACAGCTGTAATACAAAATTCCGAAATTTTGTACCTTAGTCTTTGCAAAATGTTTACCGTTACTACACTCGGACGATTATTTGCAAAGTTCTGGTCTCATAAACATCGTGCAGTTTTTTTTGGTGCAGTCAGTAGTAATTAAGGAGCCATAGTTAAAGCTATATAAATCCCGAATGGGCATCTATGAGCAGCTAATTTTTTGGTTTTTGGTTAAAAGGGATCCTTTTTCTTATTTTTTATATAAAAATTAAACTAAACTTCAACAAACTTTTTTGCATGCTCTACAAGTTAAAAAAAAAACTACGTAAATATAGTAATACCTAAAAAGACCCAAATTTTCTGAGGTAAGGGCTTTAATATTTAAAAAGTTTTGATACCGTAGAAAAGTTTAATTATAAACAGTAGTCATGTAAGAAATTAGAAAAACATTTGCTATGTTTAGTATCATATTTTCTGTTTTGAAAATGATGTATAGAAACATGTTAATTTCAGATTTAAAATATTTACTAACTTTAAGGCTTCCCCTCCGAGAACTGTAATTATAATTTTGTTTCTCAATTGCATTTTTCTATTATTAACACTATCTTAAATATAGATTTTTAGAATATGTTAAGAATATTGCAAAATTACATTTGGGACTTATGTCGTGCTAGACGGCCGATTTAACTCACTGTGCGGCGGGGCTCGTTTTTTAAGAAAAAAATGTGCTGACTGATGAAGTACAATTTTATTGTGACAACGAGACATAAGCTGTCCGGGTCCGGTAATGGATTCAGTCCATCCGAATTCAATCAGGTCGTGGAAGCGAGGTAATTCTTCGGTTACGTTCAGTATTCAGAAATGCAATTGATTAATTCACGGATCCATTTATTTCCGGTGCCCACTTTACGTGTTGAATTGGCTACTGACATGGCTGCAGTTGATGTCTCAAGTTATTTTTGAAAAGGAATTATGTACCTAGCAAAATGTAATAATTGCGAACAAACTTCGGTAATAGAAAATGATTATAAGAAGCACAAAGATTTACGCTTTATTAATAAATGAATATTAAATACCTTATAATTGTTATTATTATGCATAATTTTTCTGGTACTATATCCATGCCTGCTCAAATTTTTTAATAATTTTTATTAAGTTGTCAGGTTCTCTAACCCAAAAACAGCTATTTATCTGTTTCTTTTTTATTTAGCAAAGGAAGGAGACGGCATACTACGAAGGCGTAGAAGGGTCATACTTTTATTTTTTTTTGTAACGATTTATTTTTCGCGGTAGCTAATCTGGAATTAAAATGTATCCGGGTTATAATCAGAAATCTACATTTGACAGCTAGCTAGAGCTAAAGCAAAACTGAAATTTGCTTCGTTTTATAACATAAAATTATATTCAGCGCTGCCAGATGTAACATATTTATCGAATTGTAGTAACATAATTTATTCCACAACTAAGGTTGAAATTTCACGTGTATCACATTCGATAATTGTAACATAATTTTACTAACTTTAATATTTTTTTTTTAAATAAAACGCCAATCAAATATAAATGTATTCAAAGAATAAAGAACAATATATTTTTATACTAGTATTTTGTTGGACGCCTACCGACTAAAAATTTCCTGTTCTAGACGTCCAAACGGAATCGTTGTTCCATGTCGCGTCGGTGTCAAGTCGGCGCGGTGCGTCGTGAACAAAGTTTTGACAGCTGTACGCGTATTAAATATGGATAAGGCGAGCTCGTCAAAATATTTTTATGATTCGAATTCCGATCCTGATGAAAAACAAGAGAAAAATAATTTTTTCTGATTCATCATTCGTTATTACTGCCCTTAGTGATCCCTCCCCTCCCCCAGTTTTATGTTTTCATTTATTCCGTGTTATAACATATTTTTCTCTAAATTCAAAAATTATGGCAACGCTGCAAGATAATTTTAAACGTCAAGTCTGGCAACACTGATTATAATTTAGTTCGGGATAACGTATAACTAATGCGTAATTAACAGTTATTTCGTCTCTCTTATACTATTTTATACCGTAAAGTAAAATTATAATTGATACGGGTAACTTGAAATTAATATTTGTATATAACATGTGGCAGTTGAAACTCACCCCATTAAATCTGCTTCTTGACTTGAGTGATTTTGGCTCTATTCCTACTGAAATAATTTGCCAGCTCATTCTCTCAGCGTCCAGAATTTGGTCTGACTCTGAATCATATCCTGGACGTCCTTTCTTGTTCCAAATTTCAATTATCTTCAAATTTTTCTTTCTTTGTAAAACCCTTCTAATGCATCTTCGCTTCCACTAGATGCCCCTTGAAAGTACTACTGGTCTAACGAGATGACCTTTTCTTTCAAGCTTTCACCTTACCCCTCTCACTCCCGGCACATAGCGGCCATTACGTTAATATTCTATGTAGAACTGCGGCAGACGAACGGGACAGCATGCAGGAACAACTAGGCCTCACACGTTCACAGCGTCTGCTCTCTTTCTAATGTGGTCGTTAGTTTCCACACTCAGCGTTTGAGTCTTTCGCTTCCCCCCGAAATAAAGCAGCTAAACCGGACACGTGGAACCACTTATGTTAAAAACACAGAGGTCTGCCTTCAACGAGGCGATTCGGAAGACTGAATTGTGCTGCTTCCTTCAAATTAGTGATAATTGTGCCTCATATTAAGAAGAAGAAACAGGGGAAGACCTAGACTGAGTTGGAGAGAGGACATCAGAGCAAGAGGTGTTGATGTCATTGATGAGAATCTCTGGGCGGACCGAGACAAATGGAAACTGGAAATCAGAAGACGGCATAGAACATTATAAACTGATATATTTTTTTCATGATTGCTATCGCAAAACAAAATATAATTTCAAGGTAATGCATGAAAGAAATACTTATTTTACGTTGGATATCCCGAAAAAAATTATAATTTCGAGCTATAAAATAAAAAAAAGGATTTCAGGTTAACTATTTCAAAAAAGTATATATAATTTTGCGACACAACTTAAAATTATTTTTTTATAGCTATCCCAAAACAAAAAAATAATATAATTTTTTTTGTAAAATTTATTTTTGAGTTACGAAACGAAATGAAAATATATTTCCGGTTAGCTATCCCAGAATAAAATACAATTCCTTAAGACAACTCGAAATAAATAGCGTAGAAAAAATATAAAAACATGTTTACCAAAATATCAAGCGCAAATTATAAAACGGTCTTTTTTTTACAGGATGTTAATAAATTCATGACGCTACACTGCTTCGTTCTAGCTATAATGAAAATATAAAAGCTAATAGCTTGGCCTTTTAAAAGAAGAAAACATTTATTATGACAAGCGTTACCAAGTTCAAATTTTATAGTTTTTTATGCTTGGTTATGAGAAAGGTTTTTACTCAAAAAAAGTTCTATCAACTTTAATATATTTAATGGAACACCCTGTGTATTGTTTTCTTTTTAGATTCTACATAAACTATATATCCAACCCTATGTCAATTTTTGACAGTTTCCGAGTAAATGACCAAAAATCACTTTCAAACGATATTTTGTCGTTTTATTTTAATGGAACGACTTACATGAATACATGTTTTATAGTTAGAATTGCATATAAAATTCACAAATAGAATATACAGTGTGTTTTATTAAAAATATTAAAATTCATAGCACTTCCGGTTAAATAAGACGGCATTTATTTGATTATTAAGTAAACAAATCTTCCACATAACCAATAATTATATACCACTGTTAAATTTGAAATGGGTAACGCTTGCTATAAAGAAGTTCCTTTGTCAGCAGGTTTAAAACGGCCCAATAATGCCGTTTCGTTTATACTCTCATGTTATAGTGTGGGAGACATTTGATCTCGGTGGGTGAAAATTGAAGTGAGGCCACAGTCGGGTCTTTAATATAATGAAATCTACACGATATGATGATCCTTAGACCACAACCGACCGAGTTGACATATTTATTTTATTCTGACCGCTAACCTAATTCTTTACCTTCTCGCTCATCTTACCAAAACATACATAGTTTGTTGAGTTTTTGAGAAACTCAACGTTAATTTGTTATGATAGTTAAGTGAAAACTGCTAAAAATGGAGGGAAGCAGTAAAGAAACAGACGTGCATTTACGAAACATACTCAGTTCCCCTGTGAAATATACTCCAGCTGTTCCTGTACCAGATTGGAATCCACCAGCTTCTATTCCAGCACTGCCCCAGCCTATTAATTTGGTGAGCTTTATTTGTATATATATTTTTATGATGTATCCGTTGTAGGGTTGCTAACCGTTTCGATTTAGGCAGAATCCGCACTGTTACCGAATCTTTTACTAACCTCTGAGAATTGAGCTTTTCAGTTAAAGTTCTGATTATATGAACTTCTGAGAACATAGTGCTGTACAATGGTCAGTCAGGTATACAAGAATTCAATAAATTGTTCAGGTATAAAGTGCATTTTCCTTGTTCAAAAGTAACTTGCCATTAAGGAACCATTCCTGTGCCTTTGTGAATATTTTTTTTTAATTGTTAGACCAGGGTATTATCAAAAATTTTACAGCATTTTATAGAGCAATTATCGTTAAAGTTTTATTAACATAAATGTAATTTGTTGAAAGTCTTTAAGAGGTTACTAAAAGTATAAAGGTGGGTTTATATTTTTTTGTTTTATTTTTATTTATCAACCGGCCTTCACCGAATAAAATACAAAAGAAATATTAAGTTCTACCTCAGTTTAAACACATCACACAATAATGTCTAATATTTAACATTATGTAGTACAAGTCAGGGTGAGGGGTTAACCGCAGGTGGAATTATGGTGTACAAATGAATGGAATTCCAATGCAGAAAGAGCAATTACTATGTAGAAAACTGGATTTACCTTGTAGAAAGTGGAATTATGTTGTACACATTTTCAACTGTGGTTTACCCCTCGGGCCAGGGTTGGCTCGGTTGGTAAGAAAAACCTGTTACTTAACAGAAAATAGGAGGTTTTTATTGATTTTTGCTTTGGAAAATACTCTGGGTATTTTTAAATGAGCACCATTTGAAGAATAAGGGAAGATTAAACTGTAACCGAAGACCTACATAGTCAAATAAAATATAATAAATTGTAATTTTTTTAATATTGGTGCTAAAAATTCATAATTTCTACTCGTAAATACCACTAGATTTACCTATTGAAACTCCTAAATTTTTTTTTAAATTCAAATATAAAAAACATGTCAGGGAGGGGGACAGCTATCCTTCGATAGAGTGGTTTCCAATATTTAAGCTGAAACTGTGCAAATTACTAATTCAGGGACTAATCAGGGACAACTAGATATTGTTATTCAAATAAATAGAAGAAACTAACAACAAGCCATTGGTGTGGTAAAAACAATTACAAGAATTGGAAAAAAAAGGAAAAAAAATTGGTTATATTTTCTCCATACGTTATGTTAGAAATAGATTCATAGACAGGTAGAACACTGCAAAAATTGCTGTTTTTTATTAAAGTTTCTCATTGATTTTGTTAATAAACAAGACAGTGAGATACATAACAATGCTTTATTAATTTATTAAATATATTATGATATAATATTAGATATAATCAGTGAGATAATTTATTTTGGTTATCACAATAATTGATAACTATTGCTCTGATTATTGACTTATAAAGGTAAAATATGACACTGCATATTCAGAGCATTTATTCATATCTATATCAAAATATGATAAAATATAATATATAACTCAACATATATAAGACAGGCCTAAAGCAAAGAAAAAAAATAAAACATTTCTTTAAGAAAATTAAGGATGGTTTATAGTATCTATGCAATTATATATAAAAATTGGATTGACCAACATGAAAATGATATATGACAGAGGGACCACAAAAAGGCGTGTTGCAAAAAATGAAAATTTTAAACATTTTTGTAGATTTGTTGCAAAATACTGATAGTTGCACACACTAATTTGCTGCTGCCTGGGTTTACATGCAGTTAACTTTAAATTGAATTTCAATTTGTTCTTTTAATCTATTATAATATCATTGTTCAGAAAAAAATCATAAAATATGATTAATAACTTTTGTCCATTATGAAAAATGAAAAGTCATTGAAGAAATGGAGAACAGCAAAACATTTCTATTTTTGTCTTTTACTACATGCTAATCCTACTAAAGATGCAGTATAAATCAAAATAGCTTTATAGTTTTAAAGGCTAAGAGAACATTAATTCATTTTTAAAATATAGATATGTAAAAGTGATAAAAAAATGTACTATTTATTTTAATGGGCAGCTTATTTGAGTGTAACTTTAAGTAAATCTTTTTATAAAGAAATTATAAGCATTTTTCAGTCTTCATGTTTAAAATTATGTGAAAAAATTACCAGTACTAAATTGATGACTTGAGGAGGAGGGGACAAGGTAAATAACCACCCCGAGTGCCATCAAACTTAGCGATACCTCTGCCTATGAATTTATTTACCAATAATCTAGCACCTAAAAGCTTGGTATATTTGAAACGTGATTTAAAGAGTAATAGTAATACTGGTCTTTTTTTACCGTTAGAGGCATGATCCTATCATCTTATTTACTTATATTTATTCTCTGTTTCATAATATTATCTTCTGGGGTTTATATAATTACAGATTTTATTTTTCAAAAAAATCGCAATAAATTGCTAAATTCGCACATTACTTTTTGTTTAATATGCATTTTATAACTTTTTGACTAGTTTTTAGGAATTTAAGTTTTGAACACCATTCCCATATCTGACACAGTAAATTTATGTATGAGTGTTAATTATCCCTTGAACATAGTATAATAATATGATAGTACTTATATGTAAAAGTCTATTATTGTATTATAGTGTACCAAGCCCAATCCATGCTTAATGACAGTCACTATACCAGGAGCAGTTGCAGGGGAACCACACACTAATATTATGTTACAGTAAGTTATGTACTTTTCATGTTTGGCTTTTCTTCGGGGTGTTTAAGATTCCTTTTATTTAAACATTAATTGAGTAGGAAGCTTAATGTTTAGTGTGTTTGTAGAAGAATAATATTTGGTAATTCTTTAAAAGTACAAGATAAATAAAACATTTAAATTATATTATATTATATCGAAATTTTTCTTTTCAAGAAGTACCAAACATTAAACAAATAATTTTTTCTGCAAACACACAAATTAACAAGTAACAAATTTCCCACTGTTACAATAAAGGGCAATTTTTTTAGTCTATTTATTGAAACTAAAATAAATTTTAATCAAATATTAGAGTAGTACCACAATTTGATTATTTATACAAAAATGGGCATATGGTTGCCTAAAGTACAGTTTGTATGGTAAAGCTATAAAAGAAACAAAAACTGCCTTCATCACTTTTTTTAACATCCCTATATATTGTAGAATTTCTCCATATGGGTTGTCTTTTTCAATCATTTCTAGTTTCTTTTGACTTAAGATGACAGTATTTGTGGTGTGTTAGAGAAGCTGTTTTTGAACTAGAATATAGTGCCCAACCTAATAACAGCAAGCTTTATTTATTCAAATTCAAAATTCATTTATTGTATCAAATTTTAAAGAAAGTCAAAGTCAGGTAATAATAAAAAAAAGCAGGTCAAATAAAAAAAACAAATAGTAATTTGTAATATCAATACATTAGAGTAAAAGAAAAATATAGGTATACATATCTGTCAAACTAACAAGCTATCAAAAGAACATAAAATAAAAGCACAATTATTGTTCAGGATTTGTAAGAAAAAGCCTTTAATAAAAATTACCCTTTGTTATTAATTATTAAAGTCAGAAAATTTCATAAAATTCATTTAAGCTGTAGAATGTGTTTAACACAGCTTTTTAAAATATTCCCTCCATGACACAAATCTAGAGATGCTACACATAACTTTTATTGCTCTTTTATTGGACAAGAATATTCTTTGAGAATCGACTGATCTAAACCAAAACATTATACTGTAGGAGACAATAGACTGAATATATGCAAATTAAAATAGTTTTATTGTGTCCAAGCTCAGGTGATTGTGCAAATACCGCATGCCATAGCACGCGCTATTAATCTTTTTTTCTATAGTGTCCAATTGCTTCCTCCACAACAAATTATCCTCCATCAGTACACCTAAAAATTTTACTTCCTCTCTTTAAGGAATAGAATTACTATTCAGTGGGAACGTAAAGCGATTCATCAGGATTCTTAAACCAAAGAAGTACAGTTTTGTCACTAGTAAGTTTCAACTCATTTAAACTACAACAGTCAACCATTTTCTCCACAACCAGGGTAGACTGATCAGAAACCCGCTCTATGTTAAGATTTAAACAGCATTTGTGGTCATAAACATGGAAAGATCATTGCTAAATGCAACAAAAAGCATTGGTCCCAGTATAGACCCTTGTGGCACACCGGCTGCTACTTCAGTCTTTCCAGAAAAAAACAAGTGTTCTGTACCCGATACTCGAGACCTCTTGCAAACCCTCTGAGTTCTGTTTGTTAAATAAGACTTCAATAAAGAAAGACTGATTCCACAAATTCCATAGAGTTCCAACTTTGTCAACAATAACTCATGATCAATGACATCGAATGCCTTCAAGAGATCGAAATAAATTCCGGCAATGGTCCTAGCCTTATCTAGTTCAACAATTAAATAATTAAGTGAATCCATTATTGCATCAGTTGTTGATAAGTCGGGCAAAAAACCATACTGAGTTGGGGAGAATTTATTACTTCTAATAAAATAACTAAGTAGACGTACATATAGAGTGCACTCTACAATTTTAGAAAAAACCGAAGGCAACGAAACTGGTCTATAGTTACCCGGATCATTTTTATTTCCCTTTTTATAAATGGGAACCAAATTGGCTTCCTTAACTTTATCCAGAAACACTCCCTGACTGAAACAACAATTAATCAAATCACTCAAAGGGTAACATTTTATATCTGTGACAAACTTAACAACATTAGTAGGAATCTCATCCAGTCCAGTAGAGTGCTTACAAGACAACTTCATAATAATTTTCTGGATTTCAAGATGGTCAGTATGGGCAAGAAAAAAACTACCAGTTGTGCTCAATATGGATGATGTTATTTTGTCCTTGTCAGAAGAACTTATTTTGTTTTATTTTCAAAATGTTTTTGCCTCACTTTTTTTGTATTGTATATATATCAGATATACATTGGCCAAAAAATAATATTCAGTACTTCAAGACCAAGATGATTTGTCAAAAGGATGTCCTTCTCTTTGGTAAGCTTCATGCTGCATTGACCTCATGAAAAGTTAATTTTGTAACTATTTTATTACAAAATATATAAAATAAATGGTGGTTCATTGTATTACTGCTCACAGAATCCAGAAATTAAAAGAAATGTTCTACAAAGCATATAAACTGTCTTATTTCAGTTAAGGGGGAACTGCACGCAGTATTATGGATCATTTGCAAGCCTTCCGCCGCTGCAATATTATGTTAAAACTACAAGAGATATGTATTAGCTTCTATGTGATTTTAATAGGGAAATATGTATAGTTGGGTGCTAAATGCCAATTTTTATGAAGAAATCAAATCTAGAATTATAAAATAGAAGTAGATTTGTCTATTTTCGACCATTTTTTGACCACTTTTTGACGCAAATGTCGTCGCATATAATTTTTTTTCCACAAAATGGCTCTTTACCGCCTTGCATTGATCCTTTGTCTACGTAACTGCAAAATTTGAAATGATAAATCGAACTCATGTCTTTGTATTTCTGCAACGCGTGAACCCTTTTGAACCCATTTTTAAACGAAATGTCATTTAAATTGCCTATACATAACACCTTTTTTTGAGTTCGGACGTGCAGAAGGTTTTCTCTAATACATAGGTACCTTTTCTTCTTACTTTCAACTTGACTAGACCTTGTCGCTGGTTTTTCACTTTTTGCATGCAGTTCTCCCTTAAGTGTAAAAAACCAAATAAGAAAATGGTTATTTTTAGAAATTGTGTAGCTACTGTAGACCTTAACATCACCTTAGACCTTACAATGATAAATGCAAAGACAAGAAATTCAGAGTACAACCCTGCACGTTTTCATGGAGTCATTATGAGGATTAGAGAGCCTAGAGCAACCGCTCTCGTTTTTAAATCAGGAAAAATTGTCTGCACTGGAGCTAGAAATGAACAAGATGCCTTACTGGCTTCAAAAAAGTTTGCGAGAATCATACAAAAGCTAGGATTTAATGTAAGTAAACAAATATTTTGGGAAAATATATTTCCTGTAGTATAGAACATAAAATGTATTCACTCTCAGATGTTCTATTTAATAATATAAAATAAGTAGTTTCTAATAGAGATTTTATGTTCTGTTTTTCATGGCTCCATTTAAAACAGAGCAAATATGTATTATGACAGCAGCAGTATTAACTCTTATCAGGACCCTCTTGGTCAAAAGTAGAAATGGCTGGCCCCTTAAAAAAACTAAAATGTATATTATATTTTTACCACTCTTCTTGTTTGTATTTGTAAATGTAAGTATATTTATCTGCTTCAAAAGGCATTTGACTGTGTTGGGCACGGGATTCTGCTGTCTACACTAGAGCACTATAGTTTTGGTGGTGACAGTGTTACATTTGTGTGCTTATATCTGACTGGTAGGCAATAGGAGACTTTTTTAATGGTACACTTTTAGGAAGAGGAGATATACATCATGGTGCTCCCCAGGAATTTATTCTCGGGCCGATTCTCTTCCTGATATACATAAGTGATATCTTAACAGACTACCAAACCTTGCTGTTTGTTAATGACACTACTCTAGTGGAGACTGGTGGCATGTTTGAGGAGCTATCACTCTCCCTAAGTAATAATTTTTAGGTGCTTCAGGAAATAATTTGGTGAAAGTGTGTGGTGGTAGAAAATTAACCATAGTTTTTGATTGATATATCTCAGAAAATATATTTTTTAAAAACAATTGTGGAGAGCCTAGCAATGTAAACTTTGAATAGTTCAAACGAACTCTTAAAGAGCTACATTATAAAAAATTGGCCTGCTTCCTAAAACTATTAAGGTAAAAGTTGTTTTTCTTACTTTCAATCCTGCAAAATCATTGACATATAATCGAAATAATTGATAGGGTTGGTAACCTTTCCTGACTAGTCGATCTTAAAAGGTTTTTGTTATGGTTTAATTTGGAAAATGGTTTCCCCACTGATTACTGATACAGTAGTAAAAATCAGTGCTGAGTTCATAACTTTTTTACACTATCACATTTTTTGTGTAAAATTCGTGATTAAAATTTTAAAAAGTGGAGGTTGAGTGCCATTTTGAAGAAAAAATGAAATAGAAAGGGATGTTGGGTAGTATACATTTTGAAAGATCTTTTCAACCTGTATTAATCCCCAAAATATGGGGATTTTATAATATTATACCCCATTGCAACATGGCGACCATTTTTAAATGTAACAGAACCTAAATAATTGCAAATAAAAGTTTTTCAAAACTTACAAAACGGAAGTATTGTATACCTTATGTGGTTCTTAATTGAAATGCCCTTATATTGTGTGGGATAAGTATACCTAGTACCTACTCTTCCAGTTACAGGGTGTTTTATAAAGGAGAACATTTTAATTTTATTTAAAATATTAGAACACCCTGTGAATAGTGTTGCCAACTATTACCAATATGTCTCATTTACATATGGCTGCCATTTTTTAAGAATGAAGTTGAATTAAGCTTGATGTATGATATGTTCGTTTTAAAAGGCCCAGTTGCCATCTTGAAGTATTAAATAATGAAATATGCACAGAAAAATATTCAGTTTGCTTGATTTTAAATTTGTTTCTCGGCTAGTTAAAATAACAAAAGAGAAGAGCCACATTTTGTATATTGTGTCCATTAAATAAACCTCTTCTTGCTGGTTATAAACATGTCAGGTGTAATACTTTTGTCTAAATAGAAACGACTTCTAATATGGTGAAAAAATGGAGGGATACATTGCCTGTTTTTTAAGTTTTAACATATGACCTCCCCAGTTTCCTTCAAAGATAAAAGTAATTAAGAATCTAGGATATTTAAGGTCAACAATAAGAGATTCATTAACAGACATATAATGGGCACTCCAATAACAAAATATAAATTGTTCTTTGTAACTCTTTTTTGGCAAAACTATATAACTTATGTATTTACTTTAACCTTAATATACAAAAGGGTCAGTACATCTGGTACCGCAACAGTTCTTCTTTGTAATATAATTATTTTTACAAAAAGTGTGTCTTCTAGGATAGTGGGCATAATATAAACATTTTGACAAATATTTGGTTTGTATTTTCAAATTATCAGCCTAATACCTGAGTGTCCACCTATAAGGACAAGTTAATCCACTAAACCTTCTTAAATATTTAAACAACCTTCTATGCTATAAATAAAATTAAAAGCACTTTCTAGTTAAAGAGAGTGGTTTGAATTTCCAGCAATTGAAAAATGAAAGGTCACAGGTTATTTAACAAATTGTTGTCCGTTGTTTTTATTTCTGGGTCTTTTTGTTGCTTTTGGTTTGTTATTATAATATATATAGAGAGCTTGATGAAGTTTGGCATTTTTAGTGGAAAAAAAGCATTATTTGAATGTGTCGACATTGATTTCTTTTTAGTATGTTTTACATTAGTTGTTGCTTGTTCAACTAATTTCTAAAACAGGAAAATTAATTTTTAATATCAAACTCCTGAAAATAATAACAAGAGAACTCTCTACTTATTGAATAGATTCTTAGAAAATTCAGTTTTCGTTGTAAATCTACTTTTAATAATGTTCAATACATTATATATATATATATATATATATATATATATATATATATATATATATATATATATATATATATATAATATAAAAGTCAACCAACTTGGGACCAAGTTTATTATCAGTTATTGTCTTTGTTATTAAATAAAGAAAAGTGCTGAAAAATTTTGGCGAATATTTGTGTAGCTTTGGAGATATATTGCAAAAAGAGAAAAATCGTAATTTTTTGCTTATTTAGTTCTAACATAGTACAGAAGCTACCCCACAGCTGAAGTTGACTCCTGATTGACATGGTTCTTGGGTTTAACCATGTCAGTTTGGAATTCCTCCCGACGTTTCGTCTGCACGATGTTTATGTTAAGTTTTAACATATTTCATTGATTAATAAGCTTAGTTTCCCGACATGTAATACTCACTTGGTTGTATGTATACTAAGAGTCAAACACGTAGACCATTGATTTATTGCTTACATACAATTTGTCATCAAAGTGTAATAATTTAATAATCACAAATCAAAACAGGGACTTTAAGAAAATCATGAGTTTTAGCAGGTTAATTGAGTCAATGTGAATTGGACGACGACGCGACGGATGATCGAATGATATGAATAAAACTATCTTTTAAATATCAAAGCAATATTCGGAGATGGACTTCCCTGAAAGAACTTACTCGCACCATATTCTAATTTGCAAATGCTTTTGGATTATATTGAACTCTATGCTTTATATGAAAGAATTAATTCTCACTGAATATTTGTAATAAACAATCCGGTTTAGTACAGAGAGTGTTGCCAGTCGCTAGAGCGAGCGAGATGACTACATTCACTTAAAGAAGATTCCGCCACAGATTAAAAGCGTTCCGTGCTCATTTTGATCGATCCATGATATAGATGCAACAAAAATATCAATATTCTGATCTTGTGCAATGAAGAATCCTGAATATGCCTTGTGCAATTGCAGCAGTTGTACCCTGGGAAAGTAATTCCAATTTAACATGGTCTAAAACCATGAGTCATTATTCGTATTTATCGCTAATTGTGTAATATAACATGAGTTTTTTTTCTTAATTTTTACTTCCCACATAAAAGGGAAGTTTTTACAGGTATTCACGTTTTAAGGTCCATGGATGCCAAAAAAACATAATTTCTCAGTTCTGTCGGTTTGTCTGTAAGTGGCATAGCTCAAAAACTATTTATCCAATTGACTTCCAACGTTGGTCAAAAATCAAGGGCCATAAGAGGACGATGTGTTTATATTTTAGTAAAAATCCAATATGGCGGAACAAAATGGCGGCCTAGTGAAATGTCAAATACATTATTACTAAAAACTATTTATCCAATTTGCCTGAAATTTGTGCAATTGCAGCAGGTGTACCCTGGTAGTAATTTCAATTTAACACAGTCTAAAACCAAGAGTCATGATTCCTATCTATCGCTAATTGTGTAATATTACATGAGTTTTCTTTTTCTTAATTTTTACTTCCCACATAAAAGGGAAGTTTTTACAGATATTCACGTTTTAAGTTCCCTGGATGCCAAAAAAAAAACATAATTTATCTCTTCTGTCGGTTTGTCTGTAAGTGCATAGCTCAAAAACTATGTATCCAATTGACTTCAAACTTTGGTCAAAAATCAAGGGTTATAAGAGGATGATTTGTTTATATTTTAGTAAAAATCCAATAAGGCGGCCTAGTGAAATGTCAAAAACATTATTACTAAAAACTACTTATCCAATTTGCCTGAAATTTGTGCAATTGTAGCAATTGTACCCTGGGAAAATAATTTCAATTTAACACGGACTAAAACCAAGAGTCATGATTCCTATCTAGCACTAATTGTGTAACATTACATCAGTTTTCTTTTTTTTAATTTTTGCTTCCTACATAAAAGGGAAGTTTTTAAAGATATTCACGTTTTAAGGTCCCTGGATGCCAAAAAAACATAATTTCTCAGTTCTGTCGGTTTGTCTGTAAGTGGCATAGCTCAACTATTTAGCCAATTGACTTCAAACCTTGGTCAAAAATCAAATGTCATAGTGTTTATATTTTAGTAAAAATCCAATATGACGGAACAAAATGTCGGCCTAGTGAAATGTCAAAAACATTATTACTAAAAACTACTTATCCAATTTGCCTGAAATTTGTTCAATTGCAGCAGGTGTTCCCTGGGAAAGTAATTTCAATTTAATACGGTCTTAAACCAAGAGTCATCATTCCTATCTAGCGCTAATTGTGTAACATTACATGAGTTTTCTTTTTTTAAATTTTTACTTCCCACATAAAAGGGAAGTTTTTACAGATATTCATGTTTAAGGTCCCTGGATGCCAAAAAATCATAATTTCTCAGTTCTGTCGGTTTGTCTGTAAGTGGCATAGCTCAAAAACTATTTATCCAATTGATTTCAAACTTTGTTAAAAAATCAAGGGTCATAAAAGGACGATGTGGCGGAACAAAATGGCAGCCTAGTGAAATGTCAAAAACATTATTACTAAAAGCTACTTATCCAATTTGCCTGAAATTTGTGCAATTGCAGCAGGTGTACCCTGGGAAAGTAATTTAAATTTAATATGGTCTAAAACCAAGAGTCATGATTCCTATCTATCGCTAATTGTGTAATATTACATGAGTTTTCTTTTTCTTAATTTTTACTTCCCACATAAAAGGGAAGTTTTTACAGATATTCTCGTTTTAAGGTCCCTGGATGCCAAAAAATCATAATGTTCTCAGTTCTGTCGGTTTGTCTGTAAGAGGTATAGCTCAACTATTTATCCAATTGGCTTCAAACCTTGGTCAAAAATCAAGGGTCATAAGAGGAAAATGTGTTTATATTTTAGTAAAAATCCAATATGGCGGAACAAAATGACAGCCTAGTGAAATGTCAAAAACATTATTGCCTAAAACTAGTTATCCAATTTGCCTGAAATTTGTGCAATTGCAGCAGGTGTACCCTGAGAAAGTAATTTCAATTTAACACGGTCTAAAACCAAGAGTCGTGATTCCTATGTATCGCTAATTGTGTAATATTACATGACTTTTCTTTTTCTTAATTTTTAATTCCCACATAAAAGGGAAGTTTTTACAGATATTCACGTTTTAAGGTCCCTGGATGCCAAAAAAACAGAATTTTTCGGTTCTGTCGGTTTGTCTGTAAGTGCATAGCTCAAAAACTATTTATCCAATTGACTTGAAACTTTGGTCAAAAATCAAGGGTTATAAGAGGATGATTTGTTTATATTTTAGTAAAAATTCAATATGGCGGAACAAAATGGCGGCCTAGTGATATGTCGAAAACAATATTACTAAAAACTGCTTATCCAATTTTCCTGAAATTTTTCACATTTTTACGTTGAAATCAAATGGTAATGTGCTAATCTCAGCCTGAAAACTACTTATTAGACTGATTTCAAATTTTATGCAAGAATTAAGTGTGGTATAGAGGTAAACTGGTAAAACTGTGGTACGAATTCAAGATGGCGGAACAAAATGGCGACCAAATCAAATGTTTGAAATCTTGAAAAAATCCCCCTTCAAGATTTAACATAGCTTCAAGCCAAAAACATTTTACGCGGTTAACTTCAAATTTTGGTCAAAAATTGAAGGTCTTATGGGGTTGACCTGGTAATATTTTGGTAAATATCCAATATAGCCTGGTAAAATGATAAAAAAATTATCACTAAAAAATTAATTATTCAAATTATCTCAAATTTTGCACAAACATCAAGTGTTACAAAGAAGTGAACTGGCAAATTTTGGTATGGATGGTGGCCTAATAAAAGATTTAAAAAATTAGCCCGAAAAAACAACTTATTAGATTGATTTCAAATTTTATGCAAGCATTAAGTGTGATTTAGAGATAAACCAGTAAAATTGCGGTATGAATTAAAAATGGCGGAAGAGAATGGCGACCAAATGAAAGGTTTGAAAATCAACGTAAAAAGTTCCTGTTCAATTTACTTCAGATTTTTTACAAAAATCAAATATGAAATAGAAATAAACTGGCACAAATTCAATATGACATACAATTTATTCTTAAATCGACTCAAAAATTAAGTGTGGCATAAGTAGAAACTGGTAAAATATTTCATTTTATATTTTATAAATCCATAATAGAGCAAAATTGTCATATATTCCATGAATGTTTTAGTTTAATTTTTTGATTAGTGTAAATGTAAGAAACTGTATGGAGAAAATAATTTTGAAACTATAAATATTTGTTAACTATAGAGATTGCATTGTTGATGTTGATTAAAAACTACCATTTTGGAAAACTTTTTGTCTACGTTAGTTCAGAAGTATTTGGTTCCAGATCCAATTTGCGAACTTTAAAATACAGAACTTGGTGGCAACCTGTGATCTGAGATTTCCAATTAGGCTGGAAAATTTGAACCACATGCATGGACAGTTTAGCAGGTAAATTTTCTTCATAGCTGTCTCAAATTAATTGAATCACTGATTTCAGATACAACCTAAGCGACAAGACTTAAATAATAAACGAAGTTAAACTAACATGCTTCTCTAGTAAGTTATAAAAATTCTAAAAATATTAATTGTATATTTCATGGGCTATCCTAAAAAATATTTCCAAGAGTTCTGGACTTCTAAATTTTCATCCTCAAAATTGAGGGTTTTTGATGTGCTGCTTTGTACAGATTGCAACTTGCCTTGAATAACAGGCTCTACTAGCATATTTGTAGTAATTACTTTTTGTAAAAGTGGAGGACTGGGTAGTGGAAAAACATAAGTGGCCACCCCTCTAATATAGACTTATACGGCACAATAACACCTTTGCTTGCCTTTTTCTACTAAACCAAATGTATTATGAAAATTTGAGGTTTAGGTGAGGGAGATTGGGGGTTCAGACTAGGGCTGGGCGATTATCAAAATATATAATTGATTATTTTTGAATGATCGATTAATTTAAAAATAATCGAATGATCAATTAATCGAAAATAATCGATTAATCGAAAAATAATCGATTAATCGGAAATAATAATCGAAAATAATCGATTAATGGAAAATAATCGATTAATCGAAAATAATCAGTTACTCGAAAATAATTATAAACATAAGAAAAATATATTAAAATAAAAAAACCAATCCAGATTTTTGCGTACATTTTTGCATGCACCTATCCACTTTTTAAACTTATTAACTTAGTAAAGGAAATCGTCCCAATCAGGTAAAATAATCTCCAAGTTTCTTTAAAAATATCATTATTTTCTTATAACATTTCCAATATTCACGGTAATTTTCATCATTATCCAGAAGCTAAAAGGATCCAAAAGATATGCAGCAGCAAAAAGCCTCTATACTATCTGGCAGCACTACACCGCACAGGTTTAATCTTTTGCCGACATACTAATTGCCGAGTGCCGACGCCGAGTACGCCAACAGCTAAATAATAAGGTTAAAAATAACGACTCTATTTCTTCAACGAAAGATAAATGAGATAGATAAAGTAATATTTGTATTATCAACGTTTACAAAATACTTTATTTTTCTATAAACTGCACTATATCATTTACAATATACTATCTTTTGAATAAAAGTTAATCACATCAACAGTGTAGCGTTGTACAAATAAGAATATGTGGTTATTGAACTTATTTGGCTTAATCGTTATTTCTTCCATTATCTGTTTGTTGATTATTATTACTATTATTATTGTATTATTCGATTGATCAAAATCGGATACCGTACATAATTATTTTTGAAAAACCAACAATAATCGATTATTCGAAAATAATAGATAATTCGAAAATAATCGATTAATCGAAAATAATCGATTAATCGAAAATAATCGAGTAATCGATTAATAGGTGATTAATCGTTTATTTTGCCCACCTCTAGTTCAAACCCGTGCATGAAGCCTATGAAAATGTTCGGTTGTCAGTTTCAACCCTCTCGTTGCCAGAATATAGTTACGATCCTGGTGAAAATTTAAGAAATATTAAAAGTTCTTTTGCATTCCAGGGTACTGACCTTCCTATCGATTACACAAATTTTATAAAAAGTGGATTTAGGTTGTTTCTGAAACCAGTGATGCAATGTATCTATCTCATTTTGACATAAAATTGACATGTGTGTGACATCTGGAAATTTAATTATTTACTCAAAACCGACATGAACCTTTGGAACTTGCGAAAAGTTTGCATAAAATTGAAGTTTGAAGATTTTTCAAAATATCATAGATGAATTAATGTCAAAATCCCCCATGAATTTTACTATTATGTAATATTTTCTAAACGTTAAGTTTTACCGCAATAGTGATAATAATAATAATAATGTTTATTTTGCAAAAAAAATGCAAGAGTCCAATAAAAATAACCACAATAATCACTGAAGCAAATAAACAGTTTTCCTGCATAAATTAAATATTCTCGCTTATATATATATATATATATATATATATATATATATATATATATATATATATATATATATATATATATATATATATATATATATATATATATATATATATATATATATATATATATATATATATATATATATATATATATATATATATATATATATATATATATATATATATATATATATATATATATATATATATATATATATATATATATATATATATATATATATATATATATATATATATATATATATATATATATATATATATATATATATATATATATATATATATATATATATATATATATATATATATATATATATATATATATATATATATATATATTATATAATATATATATATATATATATATATATATATATTATATCCATATATATATAATATTAAGAAAGATACAGGGTAATTAAGTTAAAATTTTATTTTCGATTTTTTAAAATAATATCCCAGCTTTTTGTGATATTAAAGTGAAAATTGGTGATAAAGTATTTTTTATAGCCAGTAATAATAATACGACTTCAATTTTGATGTAACTGCTAGAGGGCGCTAGAAGCGCTACGTTTTGTATTTAAAAATGTTCTAACTTTTTTGAATACAAAATTAGTTTTTTATAGAAAAAATATTTTCTATTTTCTTTTCTTCACAAAAACGTTATACTTTAAAAATAAACCTTACCGTTTTCGAGATATTTGCTGTTTTATTACTTGAAACAGCCCCGTGTAGTCACCATTTAGTATATTCGAGTTTTATCATTTTTATAAAGTAGGATTTTATCAAACGAGAATCAATTGGAATTAACGCATCTGTGACAAGGAAACATATTACTTTATTCCTGAACGATTTATTAAATTTTATAAAAATGATAAAACTTGCTAAATGATGAATACTGCTGCATCATTAAGTAATAAAACAGCATATATAGCTTTTTTTGGGAGAAAAGACAGTAGAACCTATTTTTTCTATACAAAGTTCTATAATTTTGTATATAAAAAAGTTACAAGTTGCTTCGAAATTAAAAGCGTATTATTATTACTGGCTATAAAAAATCTGTTACCACCAATTTTCACTTTAATATCTCTAAAACCAGGGATATTATTTTAAACAACAGAAAATAAAACTTTAACTTAAAATCACCCTGTATCTTTCTTAATATTAACTTTTGGACTAAGGCAAGTATGGCAAAATCGCGATATTTTAATCAAATCTATGTATTCCTAAATTATTGGTAAGACCTATATATATATATATATATATATATATATATATATATATATATACGTTTATTTATATATATATTTTTTTTAGTTATGAACCAGAGCTCTTCCCAGGTCTAGTATATAGAATGATCAAGCCCAGAATAGTGTTGCTAATTTTTGTGAACGGAAAAATCGTGTTTACAGGAGGAAAAAGTCGAGAAGACATTAAAGAGTCCCTAGAGAACATCTATCCTATCCTCAGAAGTTTCAGGAAAAACTAGTATTTATATCGCTGTTTTTTTTTTAACTTTCCATTTTTAATATTTAAGTTGCGTTTGTACTGTCATTTTTGACAAAATTGTTATTTTTGTTTATAATTAAAGTCAAATATTTAATTGTCCGTTTTTTTCTTGCCGTCGTAAATTTAATCATAATGACAATAGCAATTTCGAGTTAATTTAGTAAATACTAGAAATAAGGAGAAAAATATCTTTTTTTTGTCTTCATTAAACTAGTTCACGGATATGTAAGATGAGTAAGTATGATTGAGCTATAAAATAACTGTTGTTATAGATAGATTCTAGCAGAGAGGATGAAACAAATTCGATGTCCTGTGCCGCAGCTGGCAGACATTTTTGGTTTTTAAAGAAAATTTCAAAGTAGGCCTTGCCGACGCGATGACGGAATAAACATGATGCCAAGACAGACTTTTTAACCCGACATGGCTCCAGAAATGTGCAAATATTTGTCGTAACTACAAATTTTGGTATAGTGACCAATGGATTTTGTGCCGTAAAAAAATAGTTTTCGCACTGGCATTTTGTAAATAGTCTTCTGAACTGACCAAAGTTTATATCCCTCGGTCTTCTGCAAGTTAAAATAATGCAAAAAGATTGTGGATGGAACGATTATTTAAATGCAAAAATAAAGGTCAGAATATCTTTTATCAAAATGGCCGTTATGATTTTCCTTAAGTATGAATGCCTGAGAAAAATCGATCGGATTTTCTACCACTGACATCTCCTGTTAAGAGAAAAGTATGGAAATTGTAAAAGCGTTGGGAATTAAATCATAATAACTATCAAAATGTATCCTTTTGTTAAAGAAAAAAGTATTTAGAAAAGGCAAGTTCATGGTTACATGTGATGATTAGTTTTTACCTGCCATTTATTCAAAATTGGTTAATTTTACAGATTGAATTGTATATTTATAAATAAGTGTTTATTCAATTTGACCGGATTAAGTTTCAATTAACAGTGTTGTATTGAAAATCAGAAAATCCCGCTTTACGTATGTGGTTAATAATCTACTTTTGCTCGAAACAAAAGCCTTAAATAGTATGATATTGCTTTAAATTTAGTATCATTGAAAAGATTGAAGTGTTCCAGTTTTTCAGATTTTTAAATTTCCCTTACAACTGTCAAAATCTAGTTTTTTTTCTTTAAACAACTTTTTTTTTACTGAGGATATATTTTCCGGGTGATTTATACTTGAAATCGAGCAGGATATCATCGTCTTGTCCAAAAATTATGTTGACCATTTTTATACAGGATACCCTGATCCTCAATTTTTACACAACTGCTCTATTTACAATGTTTTGGAAATTATTGCAAAAAAAAATTTTTTGCAAACTTGCAGAAGCAATGTAAACTTTAGCTAATAAAAGAACTCTGAACGAATTACAAAAATTGACTTTCTCCCTAATTTTCCTGAGGTTAGCCCTAAATATATTGCTCTGTTTACTAGGTTGTTTTGTTTAAATGTGTACTTGTTTAGATACCGGCTGTCAACGAAATCATTCTAGACAGCGCTATTCAATTGTTTTTTAAGTTAGAACTTTGATATTTGACAAAAGATATACAAGGTGTTACAAATTCGAAGAGATAGCATTGGCATCTCAAAAACCGTAAGATATCGGGGCAGTGGCGGCTATTCAGGTGAAGTAGGTGAAGTGCTATCCACCAGGAAAAATAAACAAGCAGACATCTAACTATATTTATTATATATCTCTTAAAATTTAAGTTTTTGCGTTCATTTATTCACCTAATTGGCAAAAAATAAACTATACATCTCTATACATGTTAACCAGCGCCATACAACGCTCTCGGTGAATTGCTAGCGCAGTACACTACGCCCACGTGTCGTTCAGTTTGGGGTGGTTGTTTACTTTTATTTTCGCTGCAACCGGTTAGTTCCTTTGCAGTTTGCTTGACTGTTTTGTGTTATATTTATGTATCCGATCACGGATGTGGTTTGCATTTTGTTGGAAACTCCATTTAATCGATGGAAGGAACAAGAGTTTTAATCGTCATCCTGGTTTTCGGCGTACAAATGATTACGTAGTAGTCAAATATTACAAAATTACTAGTTGACTATAAATATAAATTAATAGGGCAATGTACGATGGTGCAAGTGTGATGTCTGGCCATCTAAATAGCCTTAAAAAGAAAAAGCGCCGCAGGCTGTATTTGTCCTGATGCAGCAAATATTTCTAAACGTCGAATTTTTTTGCAAGCCTTAGTGGTATTCCCTCATTTTTTCATCACTCAGCCAAACGAACGTATGCTCTTACATATGCATCTATGAGGCGTATTTGACATTCATTTTTGCATATCCGATATAAAACGCTGTCGTGAGGCGCTCAGGGACGTAGACAGAAAATTCATTTTGGGGGGCCAGTTGAGGGCACAAATAGTTCTAGAGGGGCCTGTATACATGGTCTTTCATGTGTGTCTTCAGGTGTGTCAAAGCAGCATACTTTACATTAATGATGGATCCTGTAACAAATAATACGTGCCAGTAAAAAAATTAAAAGGAATTTTATACAAAAGTAACTTAATTAAACACATTTGAAGAGACATGTTTTTTCACTTTTATTTAATGTTTAGTTAGTATTACTAAAACTAATAAAAAATAAACATGAATAATATAAACCGGTAACTAAAAAATACAAAAAAAACAATTCATAAAATTTAATTTATTCTTCTCTTATTTTCCGCGAGAATATCTATTACTCTTTGAAGATCTGTTTTTTATCAATGACTTCTCAATTGATAAAATAAACAAGTTTGATAGTCTGTCATTTCCAATTCTATTTCTCAAAAATAATTTTATTATTCTTAAATAAGAGAAAGTTCGCTCACATGAAACACTAGAGACCGGGATTGTTACAGCGATTATTACTGTTTATATTTCCTTTGTTTTAATTAGGTAAGTCAGACAAAAATCTTTTTTGGCTTTTTCGCAACTGAATAAAAATATTTAACTTTAAATTAATTGAAGCAGATATTTAATATAATTACATACCTCAACATGTAGAGTAGTCTGTCTACGGAATGTTTCGACACATAATATAAATAATATTATTTAAGCAAGCATAAGAAATTATATCATTTACCTTAAGTTTTTATAGACACATAGTAGTTGGACAAATACTTTTATCCTATCGGGACTCATCAGTGCGCCGATCGTAAGAGAGAAACATTAAATAATAGAAAAGAATTGATTTCAAAATTTTAAAATGTGTTAGTTTGTTTGACATTACTTTTTCACCCGCGAGCCGCCACTGGATCGGGTTTGGTTAAATTAGGGCAAAGTTGCGTAATTTAATGTCGAATAAAATGCCACAAATCACAAAACTTGAAAAATTTCGGCTATTTCCAGAGTTATCCGTAAAATCGTCATTTTGGTTTTTATTTTTTTCAGGCAGCATTTGAAAAGATATTACAAAGTAAATTTTACACATATGTAGCCATTTTTTCTCCTTTACAAGATAGTACACTCAGATTTAAAATCCGACGTTTCGTCTTCGAGGTCTCATCATCAACTTATATTCTTTAAATACGGACCTGTATTTTTTATTTCATTTTTAATAAGCGTTCAACTTTGCAAAACCAGCGTTGTATCACACTCAATGTTTGAATAGAATATTTAAGATTTTCCCATAAGATAATGTCTTAAAGTGAGACGGTAAATCAGAATCTTACCAAATTTTAAATACTCTAAATGTATGAGTGAATTATATCATTGGTGTTAAGAAGGGCTTCTTAGAAATGAAATAAAAAATCCAAGTCCGTATTTAAAAAAATGAAGTTGATGATGAAACCTCTAAGACGAAACCTCGGATTTTAAATCAGAGTGCACCAGAAGTTAAGGAGGAAAAGTGGCTATAAAGATGTAAAATTTATTTTGTTATATCGCGCGCATGACTCAGAACAGATTCTTAAAGGTTTTCAGGGAACGGAAGCTTTCACGGCTTTGATCGTTTAAAAAACATGGTTATTGGGATTAGACCGTTTTAAAATGGAATAATTTTTCGACGTTTCGCCTTTGATTGCACGAGATATCTTCAGGATCTTGAATTCACGAGATCGATTCACTGTAAGTAGGTTTTTTATATTGACCGTCTAATATCCTCAATACAATATCCATTCCCTTTTAAAGCTTGAGCCAGTCTATAAATCAAAGAATTTTTAACTGATTGCTTCTCTGCCGGATGATATTGTGAATTTAGGTATCTGTTCATATGTATTGGTTTTCTACATACAGAGTGCCTTTCCTTTGTACAGGGATATCTAGAAAGAGAATATGGCAAAAGTGTCGTCTACATATCCGAAATACGATTGTGGCTCTAGTGGATGCGATTCTAAGATTCCCTCCTCAAAAGCTTCCACCAAGATAATGACTACCAAGGTGACATGGTTGCTCCTGTGGTTTGTTCATGAAAAGTTACTTGCAAAACGAGATATGCTGATGTGAGACAGATAAGATTATTTTACAAATTAATTTTAAAAAGTTGAAGAAATAAAACTCTAATCTACTACAATATTGTTGCATTGTAGAAATATGGAAATTCGCTAATAATATCAACATTAGTATACTAAAATAATGTATGACTAGTGCGCATATATTTAATATAATAATTTAAATAATCATAAAAAATATTTTCAACGAGAAAGCAATATAGATAAAATAATAATAAAAATAAAAATTATTATAAAACATAAAAAAAGAGAGCTCTAGCTAGCATAAAACCGTTATAACATCAAACTGTAACGAGCATAAGAATTATTATAAAAGGGGGGGTGTGGTGCTATAAAATTATAAAACAATGAAATAAGAGCTCTATCGCACATAAAAACATCATGTCATCAAACAGAGCTGTGTCATAGTGAGATAGTGAGGATAAAATTATGACATATAATGTATTAAATAAAAAAGCCCCATTAGAGGTTAAATAAAAGGGAGTTGTAAGAAGTTAAATAAAAAAGCTGCATTAGAGGTTAAATAAATATATATATATATATATATATATATATATATATATATATATATATATATATATATATATATATATATATATATATATATATATACGCACAAAGAAATGGCTCAGTCAAAAAAATACCGGTCACCTTTTTTACAGGAGAAATAGCCGACGCTAGGAGCAAGTTCCAAGCGTCTACTCCAAAGCAGTAGAGCAATGAAGCGGCATACGAGCTAGCTAAGTTCCGAGCCAACAGGCTTCAGCCTCAACTACTTTCTACTAGTGCAACTCTCCAAAAGAACTAAGCGATGACAACACTCAATATTAGTCATTGGTTATAGTTACTGAAAATGCTATTGAAGAATCAGCTTTATTTAATCTCCACAATAAACGATGAAAATGATTTTGTAGAGTGGTAACTGAATAAATGCCGAAAGAAAGACATCATTGTTTCGTTTCATAATTTACGTAAATTAGGTGAATTGTGTGAGATAATATTTGTGGTAATTAAAATAGTACCAAAGCTTTCACAGCTTTGGTCAATTAAGAAATCATGGTTCTTGCAATTAGAGAATTTGTATAATTCTCACAATTACACATAAAATTTCTATAATTTAATAAGACAATTCTATGCATATTTAATATTTACTTAGATGGTATGTACAGTGTCTACACTGACCTTCTTACAGTCACGTCAGTTGAACCTTGCACGTTCTGATGACTATACATAATATAATGTTATTAAATTTTACTATTTTGCATCATTGAGATCGCACGCATTGTTTAATTGATAGTTGTATAAATGGAATGTAAATCTTAGAATAAATCAGTACGTTATTAACCACGATAATTGTTACTCATTTACTACGAACAAATACCTACTACGTCCTACATCGTCCCGCTGCTCATCTCAAGCCGAAGCTGAGCAAAGCTATTGGCAAGCAAAGCTTGCACAGAATTGAAATTACTATCCGACGTTTCGCCTCTGATTACACGAGGCATCTTCAGGGATTTTTACTTGACGAGATATATATTATCCGTATATAATAATAACATAATATAATATAATGAGTGGAGAAGAATATCTGGTAGAAACAGGACACTCATATCCACTAAAGTTAAGGAACATGAGCGATGTATTAAAAAGAAACAAATTGTTCAATCTGCTGTAGCTGAACATCAGCATAACACTGGTCATATTATAAATGTAAAAGAAACAAAAGTCCTAGCGTCGGTTGCAGAATTTATGAACGAATAATTAAAGAATCTATTGAAAATTTTAAACGTACGAAAAATTTTAATAGAGATATGGGTTATGGTCTACATCACACGTGGAAACCGATCTTAACAAAGTGTCCGAGTTCAGATCTCATGGAGTAAAAATCCCTCGTGGAATCGAAGGCGAAACATCGGATAGTAATTCCAACTTGACACGGTCTAATCCCAAGAACCATGATTTCTTGAGCTAAATGTTTGTTTTTTGCAGGTCTTGCTTTGTAAGATGTTTGTAACGAATCATTGCTACAATGTTTTGTCTTTGCTTGAAGGAAATGAAATATCAACAACATTTTACGACTGATAATATAAAAATGAAAAGAGTCTGTAAACTGTACAGTTCCTTATTCAACAATAATACGAAGGCGAAGGCCAATGCGGATGTATGGAGATTTAACCTTTGACCTTTCAATTCAAACGCAGTTTCATAAGATTATCCCACAGCAAATACAAAACATGCATAATTTCGGCAAACAGGGAAATTTTTTCGGTTTGTTAAATTAGCGAAAGCGAATACATTTCGATGGTTAGTTAGTATAATTGGCAATTTAGATGTTCTGCATTTGATAATTTCCATATTTTATTTGAATTCGGAGTACAGAATTCTGAAATGGATATATCCAATGTATGTGATTAATTTTATCGAGTGTTTGGAATACTGTGAATGATTCTTAAACGTACAAGGTTATCCAGCATTAAGTAAACACTCTCCTTAAATGGCTTAAACAGCCATTTAAAAAAATCAAGATAGTCATTTAATGTATTTTTTTCTAAGGAATTGCTTTTTGGAAATCAATTTGGCTTTTAGTAAGAGCCCTAGAACACAAAAAGTCATTTTATTAATGGAATGAACCATACCCCAATGATCCACATCAGTTTATCTGTTCACCAAGTTCAGTCAGAAACATAGAAACAAATCCTTCATGCATTATAGATGAAATATATGAACGAGCCGCTCCAAGACATTGCGCCATTGAAAAAAGCAGCATAAAAGGCATACTATGGAAACAGCTGTGCGCAGCCAATACTTGGATGTTCATATCCAGCTCTCCAACGGTAATATCTGTAATCTGCAATGGTGCTCGGGAAGATGTTGCAATAAACGCAACAGGGATAATTCAAATATCTCAAGAGTGTATAATTCAAACAAAACAAAACATACTCACGCCTAAACGAAGCACCACCGTTCCAGTGTTAAATAGTTATTCCAAAGCGGTCCCAAACTTATTAGGCAATGCGATCCACCAGAAACAACTAGACATTTTACCAACCGAGCCAGTGTTCGAACTGACAGACAGCCTTCATGAATTGATAAACGATCAAGAACACCAACAAGAGCAACTACAGAACATTCTTTGGCGAAACATTCACCATCATTCCATAGCAATTAGCAGCATCACTATAATTATCATAGCCATTCTTATAATTGCAGGATGGTATACAGCCAAAATCATTGTAGCACAGCATCAACAGAAGAAACGCAACAGGAAACCAGATCACAGGACCACTCAAAACGAGGAATTTGAGTTAAGATCTCTCACTTCATCCATCGGAGACAGGCCGCAGAATGTATAATTCTCACAATTACACATAAAATTTCTATAATTTAATAAGACAATTCTATGCATATTTAATATTTACTTAGATGGTATGTACAGTGTCTACACTGACCTTCTTACAGTCACGTCAGTTGAACCTTGCACGTTCTGATGACTATACATAATATAATGTTATTAAATTTTACTATTTTGCATCATTGAGATCGCACGCATTGTTTAATTGATAGTTGTATAAATGGAATGTAAATCTTAGAATAAATCAGTACGTTATTAACCACGATAATTGTTACTCATTTACTACGAACAAATACCTACTACGTCCTACATCGTCCCGCTGCTCATCTCAAGCCGAAGCTGAGCAAAGCTTGCACAGAATTGAAATTACTATCCGACGTTTCGCCTTTGATTACACGAGGCATCTTCAGGGATTTTTACTTGACGAGATATATATTATCCGTATATAATAATAACATAATATAATATAATGAGTGGAGAAGAATATCTGGTAGAAACAGGACACTCATATCCACTAAAGTTAAGGAACATGAGCGATGTATTAAAAAGAAACAAATTGTTCAATCTGCTGTAGCTGAACATCAGCATAACACTGGTCATATTATAAATGTAAAAGAAACAAAAGTCCTAGCGTCGGTTCCAGAATTTATGAACGAATAATTAAAGAATCTATTGAAAATTTTAAACGTACGAAAAATTTTAATAGAGATATGGGTTATGGTCTACATCACACGTGGAAACCGATCTTAACAAAGTGTCCGAGTTCAGATCTCGTGGAGTAAAAATCCCTCGTGGAATCGAAGGCGAAGATCTCAATATTTCGTCAAATGTTTATTGACTTCATCAGGAGGCAACTAGAAACAATAAATTTATCTTAATTAACACACCATAGAAGAAAATATATAAAAATATACAGTCACATTACTCATTAAAATATACTTACAACGTAAGAGTTAGTCGAACATATTACAAAACAAGGACGATAAAAGCAACATTCTGTGCATTGAGGACAACTATTTTCACACTTAACATGTATTATTACAAATATAAAACGATCTGTGCATTCAACAATGTTTTGAACCATAATGGAAAAAGCCTAACAACACAAAAAAAAAACACAACCGATAAATTGATATCAGTGGTTCTTATACTTTCATAAAACATAAAATAGTGAATTTTAAACTTAATATATGTATATAGGATGTTACTTATTGATCGTCACATTTGGTTTAAAATATTGCAGTAAATATTGCTTAATTTATTTGTGTCCAATTTTGAATTAATTGCATTTTTATTCTTATTGATATGGCACATTTCAAGAAACAATCTATTTCTATAACTGTCATGGTGTTCTAGTATCTTCACATCACTATAATTAAATTTATGACCCGTTTTCAAGTGATGCTGTACCAATGCGCATGAATTTTTGCCTATATGGCAATCACTTTTATGCTGTGTTACTCGTTGTTTTAACCACTGCGAAGTTTGGCCAATATAAGAACCGTCACAACCCAAGCAAGACACTTGATAAACACAATTAGTTGTGCATCCAGTTGGAGTTTTTTCTTTGACCTTTGAAAATACCGAGTAATTTTGTATGAGGCTATATTTGGCTATTTTTATGTTCGAAAAAGGCTTAAACAGTGAAATAATTGAATTGGTAAGATTATTTATAAATGGAATCCTGACATATTTTACTTGTTGATTACTGTCTTCTGTGGGGCCGTCATAAAAGCTTGTGTTATAAATGAGCTTTTTTAAAATGTGTTTAGGGTAGCCATTGTTCACAAACATAACAAAAAGTTTGTCTAGGTTCTGTTGCAAATACATAACGTCACTAATGTGTGTTACCCTATTTTTCATTGCAATGACAGTATTGTATTTCTGATTGGTTGGATGATTTGAAAAATAATTCAGGTATCTACCAGATGACGTATATTTTTGGTACCAATCTAAAATAATTTTGTTTTCGTCTGTTCTTATGACTTTAGTATCTAAAAAGGGCACACTTTTATGTTTTTCATAATCAATTGTAAATTGCAAATGGGTGTTGAAAGAGTTAAAATTATTTAAAACAACCTGAATCTGATCAGTAGGAACAGAGCAAATTAGATCATCTACGTATTTATAGATAAAGGGCAAGTGAAAAGGCAAATTTGGTATTATTGTGTCTAACAAGTGATCTAAGACAATAGTTGCTAGAATAGGACTAATAGGAGAACCCATGTGAGTTCCAAAGATTTGTTTATAAAATTGGCCGTTAAAACCAAAATAAGTGTTATTAAACACAAAATTAATTAGTTCTATGAACGCATTTTTCGATAAGCTAGTAAATTTTTCAATTTGGTGCCATTTCTGCTCTAAAATATCAATAACCAAACTCAGTGGGATATTAGTAAACAAAGATACCACGTCCAACGATATTAAAACATAGTTTTGTGGTAACTGAACACCGCTAACAGCATTTACAAATGTGAAGGTGTCTTTAATATTGTAATTGGATTCATACTCAAAACTCAATTTTAAAATGTTTGCCAAATATTTTGAAAGGTTATAAGTAGTAGAGTTCACTGAACTAACAATTGGCCTTAAGGGCACATTAGGTTTGTGTATTTTCGGTAGGCAATACAGTTTAGGAAAAGAGGAATTATATATCATTAAATGTTTGGCGTCTATTTCAGTGAGTTCTTTTTTAGTTTTTAATGTTTTTATTAAATTGTTATACGCTAATTGTATAGAAGTGGTTGGATCTTTATTTAACACAACATATGTAGAAGTGTCACTCAATAAGGTTTCAGTCTTACCCGTGTATTCCACTTTATCCATCGCAACAGTACAGCCTCCCTTGTCAGATTGTAAAATATATAAATCAGGATTATTTTTTAAAAACTTTCTGGTTTTTTTGTACAAATGTTTCACATGGGACGTTTGTCCTGTGTTTGAGTTTTGAACAAAATTTGTGACTAAATTAGTAACTCTAGCCCTTAAAAGATCTTGTGAGTCATTAGGTATTTCTTCTATAATATTTTCAACATCAGCCAAAAAATGTTCTATTTTGAAATCATTTATTTCACAGGGAACACTGAATTTTGGCCCTAGTGATAAAAAGTTTGAAATGTCCTCTGGAATGTCAACGGTGGAAATGTTTTTGAACCATTCAGAGTTTGTAATTCAGAAAAACTTTTATTTAGTGTATTAAATTTTTTAATGTTATTTTCTTTAATTTTTTTATAGGTAGCCTCAAAACTTAGCTTTAAATGATCCTGATAATTTTCAAAAATATTAAGGGGAATAATATTTTTTAGCTCATGTTTAGTGTTAATTATACTACGCTGTATTCTTGAAATGTTACTGCAAGTAATTTTAATTTCTAAAGATAAAGTACGTTTACTTAAAGATAAAATAAAATTATCCACTCTGTTATTAAAACGCAAGTCATTACCAGCAATTAAAAGTCCGTGAATGTTTCTTCTACCATCCTGAACATGTCTCGGAATTATTCTTGATTTGCGACAACGTAATAAGAATATTCTTCTATTGGTATTGGCAGCAAGTTTCTGATTCAGATTTGCCCATGTTTTCATTAATTTAGTAGCGTGCAATCCATAGATGTTACATATATCTTGATAAAAACCCATCATTAATGTAGATTCAGTATTCTCGACCGTGTTATTAGTAATTTACGTCAGAAATTTCGGGAAAGCGGTCTGTGACTATTCAAACTCTAATTGTTTTAGATCTCAATATTTCGTCAAATTTTATATTTGTAATAATACATGTTAAGTGTGAAAATAGTTGTCCTCAATGCACAGAATGTTGCTTTTATCGTCCTTGTTTTGTAATATGTTCGACTAACTCTTACGTTGTAAGTATATTTTAATGAGTAATGTGACTGTATATTTTTATATATTTTCTTCTATGGTGTGTTAATTAAGATAAATTTATTGTTTCTAGTTGTCTCCTGATGAAGTCAATAAACATTTGACGAAATATTGAGATCTAAAACAATTAGAGTTTGAATAGTCACAGACCGCTTTCCCGAAATTTCTGACGTAAATTACTAATAACACGGTCGAGAATACTGAATCTATATATATATATATATATATATATATATATATATATATATATATACAGTGTGGTCATTTAAGTGCGCAACATATGGGAATTTTTTTTATTAACTACACAATCAAAATAAAAATATTGCCAAAAGTTGGTGCATTCTTGATAATCATATAAAGTGTACTTAGAATGGTTGCAAGTCAAACAGCATACAGGGTAGGTCAAAAATATTAAAATCATGCAAGAGTAAAGTACCCTTATTTCCACAGATTCAGCAAAATCTTATTGAGAAAAGTTGTTTAGCATCAACAGTTATGCCTGGATACCAAAACAGCCCCTTGAGAAAAAAAATTATTTTTTGGGAAAAATCAAAAGTTTTTGAAAAATTGATTTTTTTGATAATTATCATAAACACTTTCATAGTTTAATCAAAATCAGATCAGTTTCGCATAACTCCGTTCAAATTTAAGTATACTTGTGAAATTAACTTGGATTATTAATTTTTAGGGAGTCAAGAACTTTTGTGAAGAAAATATGCTTATTTAAAAACTTTTATTTGAAGTGCAAAATTATATTTGAAGTGCAAAATTATAAAATTGTTAATAAATAACTGTACACATAATTGACAAACCTGAAAACCTATACTAAGATAATCGCGTACCCATGGAAAAAACAAATCAGGGTTAAAAGTAAAAATTATGACAGTTCGGTGGCGTTAATATTTCATTCTAGAAGAACAATTATATTATTGTATATTAACTTTATTTGATTTAAAATGCCTCCTCCAAGACAATTAATGCTAGTCGAGAAGGCAGAATTGGTTTTGATATGTGGGGATAATTATAAAACAGTGCGTGACGCAACAGATATTTTCAATGAACGACATCCAGACAAACAAGTTCACTACTCAACTGTAAGTAGAATTTTAATGAACTTTAAACAGACAGGATCTTTAGACTATAAATATAAAAATGAACGTGTCAAAACTGTTTGTACTGAAGAAAATCAATTAGCGGTACTTCAGTCAGTTCTTGAAAACCCTAGAAGATCCTCCCAGGAAATTTCTGCTTATACGTGTATTAAAAAAAGCTCTGTTGAGAGCATTCTTAAGAAAAACAAGTTTCATGCTTATAGGCCAATGTTTATTTGCACGTTTCAAGAACGAGACTATGACATCAGTTGTGATTTCTGCATATGGACTCAAGGACGAATAGATCAGCGTGATGTTCATAGACACATTCTCTTTGGGGATGAATCCACGTAGATATCACTGTTTCTTCCCAGAATTGTAGGTGGTAGTCGGACGCAAATCCAGATTTTGTTATTGACAATAGGAACCAGTATTACCAAAAAACAAACGTGTGGTGCGATATTATCAACGAAAAATTATTTGGGTACTTTACTCTTGCATGATTTTAATATTTTTTGACCTACACTGTATGCTGTTTGACTTGCAACCATTCTAAGTACACTTTATATGATTATCGAGGACGCACCAACTTTTGGCAATATTTTTATTTTGATTGTGTAGTTAATAAATATATATATATATATATATATATATATATTATATATATATATATATATGTATATATATATATATATATTCTTTTTTTATTTTTTAAATATATATATATATATATATATATATATATATATATATATATATATATATATATATATTCTTTTTTTATTTTTTAATGACTTTGAGAACTTTCTGATTTTAGTTTTTATTTATTAATCTCTTGTTAAGTAATATATTTTTATTGTGTTTATACGCTATGCTATTTTATTTTATGACTAACCTATTAATTATATAATGATAACCCTATTTAATATAGGCTTTAATAAATTAACATTTTAGTCTTGTAACCAGTCTTTTTGACTATAAAGTATATTATTTCGAACTGAATTGAAAATCTTTTTCAAAAGACTGTACTTTTTTACTTTGGTTTTTTTATCTCTAGAGATATTATAATCAGGAATGGCCTGATGGACCAAACTTTATGAAAACCGATCAGTTATTTTTGAATTACCAGGAGATTTCTCCAAGGAGTATCAGAAGTTCAACTGGAACGCGCCTTTGCTTTTTGGCTCTTGATGTCTATTTAAATCTGGCCATTGAAAATTGTATTACGCGTTGTACCTACATCTTTATTATATGTAGAATAGAGTGTTTTGGATTTGTTTTAAAATGTTTAATTAAGTAATGTACTATAATTTAAATTATAATCGGATTTATCCGAGCATTCAATCTTTATTTCAAATATTTACGTAAACAAGAAGTAGATCCAAATCGGACCTACATGTAGATCACATACATAAAACAAGAAATCTTCTAAATATTATATTACAATGGGCTTGACTAAGACAAATCAATTTTTAAGTAGGTACATAGTTAACTTTCCAGAATATATACATTAAGCAAAAAATAGTTATCATAGAACTAAAACTTTCACGGCTGTGGTCAATTAAGAAATTGTAGTTCTTGGAATTAGACCGTATCAAAATGTAATCACTTTTCGACGTTTCGCCCCTTCAAGTGCACGAGGCATCTTCGGGATCATTATTTTACGAGTTCGGAACACTGAATGAGCACGGAGAGACCTAAACCGGCTATTTACAGTAGACCAGGGGCGTGCAGTCTATGGAAGCAAGGGAAGCAGTGCTTCCCCAAAAAAAATTACAAAACATCTTCTAAAATGTAATTTTTGAAATAGGAAACCATTAATTTAGTTTATATTAGAAATGCTAAAATATTATCTTAATTATCAAACTCATAATAAATGCGGGTTTGACTCCGACCTAGCAATAGAATCGAATAGAACCTATGCCAGCCGCTAGCTTCTCTGCAGTCAACTCCTGTATGCTTGATTTCCTGTGAATCGAGCCAAAGGTTATTGAACTGTCCGCCGGCTGTTTGCAATTTTTGCATTTCAGTCGCGTGCTTTAAGTGGGGGCGGAAGCTATCGTTGGAGTAGGTTCTTTGTTTGAACGGCTATACGTGTGTTGTGTGAAAGGTACGTCGCGTCGTGCATGATGCGATATGGAAGACAATAATACGGACGTGGATATGCAAATACCGTCAACTTAGGCTGTCGGTAATAACGTTGAAAATGTTGGAGAATTTAGTAAGAAGAGTGTGTGCGCATGTGTGGTGTTTGTCTTAATAATAAAGGGATTTTCAACATTAAACTTTGCTGATATGCCTCAAATAATTTCCAAAGCAAGGGCAAAACCGCCTACGAAAAATTTACCCACAAAAATGAAAAACTGTATTAGACATTTTTATCCGGAAAAACAAAACCAACAATTTAAATGGCTAACAGGGTGTGAAAATATAAGTAAATTATTTTGTTTACTTTTTGAAAATGAAAAAGGTCTCTGAAATAAAACTGGTTTTTCCGATTTAAACAATTTCCATAAAGCTGTAAAAAGACACATTATGTCCAAAGCGCATTTGCAGGCCGTCATAAAGGAAAAAGTCTTCGGCAAAACCAGAATTGAACACGCTTTTAATAAACAGTTGGAAATTAGCCACCCCCAACACAATGAACTAGTCGATAAAAATAGGCAAATATTAAGAAGACTTATCGATGTTGTTTGTTTTCTCGGACAGCACGAATTGGGATTTATAGGTCATGACGAAACAAGGGTTTCTTCAAATAGAGGAAATTTTCAAGATTTACTTAGTTTAATGGCTAAATATGATGATTGCTTAAAAAATCATTTAGAGCAATCTAACGTTTTTCTTGGAACGTCGAATCGAATCCAGAATGATTTAAATTCCGCTGTTGCAACCATTATTCTAAAAAGAATTAAGCAGGAGATTGGCGAGGAGCGGTTCATTACTATTGTTCTGGACGAAACAACTGATATCACTAATTTTAGCCAATTATCTATAGTAATATTCTACGTTGAAACAGACGGAAGTATTCAAGAGCGATTTTTAGGTTTTAAGAATGTGTCCGAAAATCGTACAGCAGATGCATTATATACCTTAGTTTATAACGTTACTAAAGAAATTAATGGAGAGAAAAAATTAGTTGCTCAAAGCTATGATGGAGCTGCAGTGGTGGCAGGACAATTAGGGGGTCTGCGAGCTAAAGTTCGAAAAACTTTCCCAAGTGCTGTGTTTGTCCATTGTTTTGCTCATAAATTAAATTTAGTTTTCAGTTCCAGTCTATCAATCACATTAAAGAGTGTAAAGTATTTTTCGTTACTTTAAGTGGCATGGCTGCTTTTTTTTCCAAGTCAACAAAACGTACACAAGCTTTAGACTCCATTGTCCACAAACGATTGCCCAAAGTAGCTCCTACTAGGTGGAACTACAATGGAAGACTTGTGTTAACAGTATCTGAAAATCGTGAATCACTGATTGAACTATTTGAGAATATAATGAAACGTGGGACTCAGAAGCAATAAATAGTTTTAGGGGGTTTTTGGACTGTTTGAAACGAGATTTTAATTTTAATTATTTGTTATTTTGGGAGAAAACGATAACGCTAAATGTAGAGCCACAAACCAAGCGTCTTCGAACAGACAAGGTGGGAGATGTTCAAACATCATAGAGACGCCTCTTTTATGAAATAATCGATCAAATTCAGCAACAAATAAACTAAAGATTTAACGGTTTAAATGATTTTAAATTCCTCGAGCTCTGCAATTTTGATGCATTTAAAGGAAAAACTTTTCCAGAAGATGCGTTTAAATATCTTCTTCTTCATTATGGCCAGTTCTTCGACCGAGTGTTACTGCGATCTGAACTAAAAGTGATTTACAAAACTGATGATATTAGCACAAAAAATAATGCTAAGGAACTAATACAATTTTTATAAGACAAGGAGCTGGAAGATGCCAACACCCAAGTGTCGAAATTGTGTGAATTAGTATTGACAATACCTGCCACAAGTTCATTAGTAAAACGCAATTTTTCAACGCTTAAACGTATAAAAAATTTCGTGAGAAATTCAACGAGGCAGGAGAGACTTTCGCATACATCGCTGTTGTCCATTGAAAATAAACTTCTCCAAAATATGTCGGAGCATCGACGTCATTGACAAATTTGCAAAACATAATCGAAGAATCGAATTACATTGCAAATAGGTAAGTTTCTAAAAATTGCTTCCCTTTCTTAAAATTTCACCGCACGCCCCTGCAGTCGACTTGTGTTCTCCGAACCGTAACCTGGTGTAGCGACTGTTTTCCATGTATGATGTAGCCTGAAGCCCATATCTTTAAAATTGCTACAATTATTATAAATTTCAATAGCTTTTCTAATTTTCCGTTTATAGAATTCCGAGACAGACGCAAGGACTTTGATTTCTTTTACATTTATAACATGTCCAGTGGAATGTTGGTGTTCAAATACAGTTGATTATACAATTTCTCTCTTTATAATTTCTTTAATATAGACATCACCAGAAACAAGGAATTGTATATACTTCCGCTTGGAAAGAAGTAATGTCCTTTGGCGATCGCAAATATTGTCCAATTTTCTTGTGTGTTTAGAAGATTGTACATATGTTGGACTGGCTAAGAAACCCTGCCGTCTTGTCTGTGATTCCGTGTATAAATGGAAGAAGTACACTTCATTGGTTTCATTTCTTAGAGTAGATTATTTTCTAATTGATCATCTAATATCTTTAGTACAATATCCATTCCCTCTTAAGTTTGAATTAGTACAATCGGAAGCAGAGAAACTGCAGGGGGGGGGGGCAAAACAAAAATGGCAAAATTTGTAGTTACACCACTGTTTTTGTTGCAAAAGGCCCAAAGGTTCTTTAAAAAATACACAAAAATCTGGATTTAAATACCTATTACTGGATTAATTTTCAATTTCTCGAGGTCCGTCGCTCCTATTCTAAAATTAGAAACTAAATAAAATATGAAGCCAGCTGCATTCAGTAGAAATAATTTTGCTGTAGTGACGTCAGTTCATACTTCCTTGCTTTTATTGTTCCTTGCTGGATGGACGCCAGCGAGTCTGCTCTCCGGCACTATTCTCTATTCAGTTTTATGGATTTTAAAGATACCGAACGACTCTTGCCCAAATACTTATTATTAGGAACAGTAAAGTTATTTTGTTAGTCGTACTTTGAACTTTAAAAGCCAAGAGATCGCTAATTTTCAAGCCTTTAGTTTTCGTCAGTTCAGGTCCGTTTACACGGTATACGAGCTAACACGAGTCTGTCTACCTGTCAATTCAAGACACAGCTAATAAATCTACTTACCCGACTGCCTTCAAATTTTGGTCAAAAGTTAGGAGTTTTATGGCATGACTTAATAACATTTTGGTAAATATCCAATATGGAGCAACAATATGATGCCCTGGTAAAAATGTAAAAAAATTATGACTTAAAAAATAATTAACTAATTTACCTTAATTTGTGGAAATTAACTAATAAAAATATTTAAAAAATCACCTTGAAAAAAATGCTTATTTGATTGATTTTAAATTTTGTGCAAGCATTATGTGTGATATAGAGATAAACTAAGTAAAAGTGTGCTAAGAATTTAAAATGTCTGATCAAAATAGTGGCCAAATAAAATGTTTAAAATCAATGTACATTTTTCATAGCTTTTAAACTACAACGTTTTCAGAAATCAACATCGCTAAGATGTTTTAGAATTTAAAAAAAAACAAAATGAAAGAATATCTTATTTTAAGTAACGATGGAATTGCTACGTTAACAACACCAGCCGGGGGCTCCTTAGCGTCATAACAGGTTTTGACAAATACTATTTTAAATAAAGAAAGTTGTTCGTTTTATAAAATTCGTGGCATTCAATGTTTTCATAATATATAGTTTTTATACCTTTTTTATTATTGCAATATCTCTTAAGGGAGAACTGCGTGCAAAAAATGAACAATCAGCGACAAAGTCTAGTCAAATTCAAAGTAAGATAAAAAATAACATACGTATTAGAAAAAACTTCCTGCGCGTCCGACCTTAAAAAATTGTGCTATGTATAGGCAATTTAAATCATATTTCGGTTAGAAACGGATTCAAGAGGGTTCATGTGCAAATACAAAGATATAAATACGATTTAACTTATCAAATTTTGCATTATGTAGACTAAGGATTTATACAAAGGGGTACAGGGCCATTTTGTGGAAAAAAAATTATATGCGACGGCATTTGCGTCAAAAAATGGTCGAAAATGTACAAATCTACTTATTTGATCATTCTAGAGTTGATTTTTTTATAAAAATTCGCATGTAGTGCCCAACTCTACATATTTCTCTATTTAAATCACATTGAAGCTAATAAATATCTCTCAGCTTTAACCTAAAATTGCAACGGCGGAAGGCTGATGATCCATAATACTGCGTGAGGTTCTCCCTTAATAAATATTTTCGATTTTCCAAGTAGCACAAATTACCTGATGAGCTTTTTTGCCTAACAGGTAGTCATAAAAGACACAAAAAAACCAGAGATTTGTCAAACGATTCCTGGTTTGTAAAGGTAGCAATTTTCAATGTAGATAGGCTATAGCCTAATTACTAGGCCAAAAAATACCTTTTATGTAGTGCTACAACCTTTTATACTGCTAGCACATAGGGTAAAATGCTCCGTGTTTAACTCGCTATTCTCGCGGACATACAGTTATATTTAAAACAATTTTTATACCATCGAAAAAGTGTTAGTTCTATTAACGTAATTCGAGTGTAATATATAAAAAAAAACATGGTTAGCAGGTGTAAAACGTGTGATAAAAATATCAATCGAAGCCATCCCGGTATACAATGCAGTGGTTTTTGTGCGAATTTTTATCATTCCAACATTCAGTGCAGTAAACTAGGACGGGACCAAGCCGAAATGTTCAAATCAACTCCTGGTGCAGCATGGACTTGCGAGGACTGTCGATCGAACGCGCCCAGTACTAACGGCAGCGGCTCCGGTCGAGATCCCCACTTGCCGCATAGATCCTCGATGTACGGCTTTAGTCGAGCGGAAAATGTTGATTCTACCAATTCTCTGGCAGTCGTTCATGAGGAGCTCAAACTTCTTAGAGAATGGGTGACTTTCTGTAGTGATAAAGTGTCCGATTTCGAGGAAACAATAAAGAAACTTGCTGATTACATGAAACTCACTGGCAAATTGAAAATGGAGAACGAAAAACTTAAATCAGAAGTAAATTCCCTTTCCACTAAAATTAACGGTATGGAGCAAATGAGCAGGAGCAACAACATTTAAATAAGTGGAGTACCCGAACATAATAATGAAAATTTGGTCATTTTTAGTGCCACATATGCCAGACAGTAAACATCATATGTCTTGATCTTCTGCAATGTTCTCGTATACTGACAGAAGCCTAACTGCTTTTTATCAAAACGTTAGGGGAATTAGAACTAAACTATCTGATTTCCGTTTGAATGTGTGCTCTAATAACTTTGATGTTGTGTTCATAACGGAATCCTGGTTAAACAGCTCTGTTCTTGATCAGGAGGTGATTAATCTAAACACTTATAATATTTTTCGTCGAGACCGCGAAACTTCTGGATCACAAAAAACGGATGGTGGTGGTGTCTTCATAGCCACACGCAATATTCTTCGTGCTTCCTTGGTACGTGAGTTTCATAGTGAGGCTGAAGATATTTGGGTAAAATTAAAAGTGAGTGATAATGAAAGTGTTTATTTGTGCTGCGTCTACCTGCCTCCGGGTGATGACATAGCTAGGGTATCTTTTATGTCAAAATTGGGCTGGATCACTGAAAGGGTGAGTAATAGTAAAATTATAATATGCGGAGATTTTAACCGCCCTGTCATAAACTGGGCCTTTACTACCGATAGCTATTTAGTACCCTCGAATGCGGATGTAAAATCTGCAGATCTCGTTGATATGCTTTCCTTTTTCGGAGTGGTTCAGTTCAACTATTTAAGAAATAGACTAGGAAAAACATTAGATTTAATACTGTCAAACGACTATAACACAATTACCTCTATTTTTCATTGTACATGTCCGATGGTGCTGGAGGATCCTTATCATCCAAGTTTGGAGTTTTTTCTTGATATAGGGTTCGCCAGATCACTGCACATACCAAATTATAAGTTTTTAAATTTTCATAAAGCTAATTATAATATTATAAATGACGCAATATTTAGCACCCCATGGAATAATTTACTTAGTAGTAATAACTTAGAAACTAACATTTTAAAATTTTATAACAGAATAAATAATATAATATCGGAATTTGTTCCAGCTGGTTACCGTAACAGTAAATATCCAGCATACTTTTCTAGTTCCACCATTAAGGTGATCAAAGAAAAAAATAAATTCCATAATAAATGGAAAGTTTATGGAAGTTTGAGTGATTTAAATACCTTTAGAACTGTTAGAAGCCGTTCAAAGACACTAATTAGAGAAGACTACCAAAATTATATCAATCATATTGAAGCGGAAATTCCCACAAATTGCAAAAAAGTTTGGCATTTTGTGTCTGCTAAACGCGGAAAAACAGATATACCTTTGGAAGTGTATTTTGAAAACTGTACAGCTAGTAATAATAATGATGTTTGTAACCTTTTTGCAACTTTTTTTAAATCTGTATTTGAGCCAAAAACTAATAACCTAATAACGTCAGAGAGTTTTTCGGGAAATGCGACTTTCAGTCGACTTCAATTGTGTGAGTCGGAGGTTCTTTCTGTGCTTAGAGAACTGGATCCTAAAAAGGGAGCCGGTTCTGATGGTATTCCGGCTATATTTGTCAAGAAATGCGCCAATGGTTTATGCCAACCACTTCTAAAATTATTTAATCAATCGCTCAATGAGCGCCATTTTCCTACTGTATGGAAAAGGGCCATTGTTGTGCCCATCCATAAGTCTGGTGATAGGAGTAACATAAAAAATTATAGACCGATCTGCAAACTCTGTACGTTTGCAAAGGTATTTGAAAAGTTAGTCTATAAACATATTTTTTACCTAGTTAAAAACATAATCAATAGCCAGCAGCACGGATTTTTTGCAAATAGATCGATTTACTCTAACCTCATTAGTTACTCGCAATTCATCTTAAATAGTTTGGATAACCGTCTTCAGGTCGATTCAATCTACACGGACTTTAGCAAAGCATTCGATAAAATTAACCATGAAATTCTTATAAATAAATTGTCCGATATCGGTGTAGACAGCATAATCCTCAAATGGTTCAGATCTTATTTAACCGATCGGGAGCACTCCGTTGCGGTTGCGGGATCCTCGTCTGATTCATTTATCTCGACATCTGGGGTACCCCAAGGGAGTCATCTGTAATCAGTAAATCAGAAAAAAATTATTTGTTGCCAAGTCGATTCAACTGATCTTTTATCCCAAATTCCAATAGCAGTTACTCAAAGAAATTTAAGAAACACTCGTTCGTTTGTACCTCCTATGGCTCACACTAATAGCTGTGCAAACTCTCCTATATTTACAATGTTAAACTCTGCAAATGTTCACTGCGATAACATTGATTTGTTCTGTATGTCCTCCAAAAATATTAAAAAAGCTTTAAAGACCGATTTTCTAAGTGGGTATTCAGACATAAGTTTTTTTTCCAGTATTGATTATATAGTACTATATGTTAAGTAATAGATTATATGTAGCTGTGTAGTTTTAGGTGTATGTTAACGATTCAATTAACATGTAAATAGTGGACACAATTTTGTGGGCTAGACCTGTATGTGTCCCAAAGAGAAATAAATAAATAAATAAATTAAACCTCCAACATTAATTTTGGTAATACTGGATGACCAAAAAGTAGAAATATCTGTCAATTTTGTTGCCATAACGTAACCAGATATATTCTAGTAAGTATTAAAGTTAAATTATAGTAAGAATAGCTGTTGCCAAATATGACATTTTTAATCAATAGAAATAAGAATAAGGTCAATAAGTAGGCATTTTTTCTCAAATGCTATTTAAGTTTAATTATAGTGATAATAGCTATATAAGAATGCCAGATTGTGACATTTTAAGACAACAAAAATTGAAAGGAAAAAATATGGCTTTTATCATCATATTTTTGTTTCAAAATTAAACTAAAAAACTTAACATTTTTTTTGTTTTCGATGTTTTGACCCAGTAGATTCACGCTAAGAATATTGCAGTTGAAACAGATTATGCTTGTTTTGGACATACTAAATCATAACAAATTAGAGTCGCACCATTCCTTAATTAGGCATAAATCATTGTGGATCGATCGGGTCAAGAGCGACATATCAAGATTGTTCCACACTAGCGTGGTATCATCTGCGAACAGAGTAAAACGACCAGAAATATTTAATTTGGCTAAATCATTAATATAAATCAAAAATAGAATTGGCCCAAGAATAGAACCTTAAGGAACCATGTTTCAAATACTGGCTGAGACGAATCCCCTGACCAAACTACTTTCTGCGATCTATTTAAAAGATATGAACAAAACCAATCATAGGTGCCTCCCGGGAAACAGTTTACGCAGCAGTGTTCTGTGATCTACACAATCGAAAGCTTTTGAGAAATCACAAAACACTGCAGCTACCGAATTACCCGAGTTTATAGAATCGTAAACAAAATTTCGAAATGTAAAATTGGCGTCACCAGTGCATTTTTTGCTTGGAATCCAAACTGATTTTGATCTCGTGACGTCGGACCATACAGCTCACTGTCGGGGTTGCCGTTCTATTACAATTGTAATAGATTTATTTATTACTATTGTGAAGGATCTATTACTCTATTACCTAATAGATCAAATCTATTAATATAAAAGCCAAAAGCTACATATATTTTAGAGATGCATTTATAAACGTAGCCACAAGTATTTGTTTTATCCTACAATATAGCTAGTTATTGGTAATTGTCATTATTTTTTATCATTTTTGTGCCGTCGTGATTGCCTTGTTTAATTTTATGGTTTTGGCCGATCTCTGTTTTACACTACTGTTCTTAAATTTTGGATGTATTATTTACCATATAACTAGGAGCCAAGTTAAGCCAGGTAAACTTTGTCGGCTCTGCCTATTCCCAGTTTTAGCGTAAGTAAAGATGAGCACAATATTAAAAAATTCGATTTTCGCACAAATAAATTTTAAGCAAACTATGATCTGTTAGTATTTTTGAAAATCTATTACCTTTTTACTAACCAATCTATTACTGTAAATCAAATCGCTGTAGTTGTGGCAACACTGCTGAGTAGTGACTTGTTTGTTCTTCAGTATATTAAACGGGATAATGGACGTTCATGTCAATAAACTCGATATTATTGATTTTGTTATATTCAGGGAAAAGAATCGGTTTTTAATACGTTTATAAGTGTTTTATATCCTTTCAAAATGCCTTACAGATGTTGTGTATCCGGTTGTAAAAGTAATTACCCGAACGATCCAACAGTGCGACGCCGCTTAAAATGGCAAAGTGCCATTCATCGAGAAATCGCGTATTATTTGTTCCTAGTGACAACAGCCGAATGTGTGAGTGTCATTTTGAAAAAGAAGATTTTATTTGGCAGATATACCAGCAGGACTTCAAAACGGGTGAGATCGTTTCTGTCCACAAGATTGAAAGAACACAGCGTACTAACTAAATTTCCGAATTATCCAAAATACTTCAGAAGGGTATTGACGAAAGCAAGTGCGAAATGTTAAAGCATAAACAGCGCTCAAATTTTGATTCTTTTGAAGGGTTCTGTAATTTATTTAAGATATTTAATTTAAGGAAATGGTGGTTTATGATTGACGAAAAAGTGTCTAACACCCTCTTCAAGACAATATACTCCTGGGCCTACAATAACGTGGGCCGTTAAAACAAATACCGATTTAGAAATAAGTACATCTTTATATGGACAACCAATAAGTGTACAAATTGATATACAGAAAACGCCCTTTTTGTCAAGTAGTTTGGACGAATTACGAAATTTAATTGATAGCATTGATTGTTCGATGAATGTTCTTTCTTTAGAGACCGAACAAGATAATATCCCCCATTACGGCCGAGATCCTGAATTTGAGAAACCAAAAAATAGCAACGATTTATCAAAAATAAATCTAGTTGTGAACTTTGTTTCAGACTTGCTAAAAAATTTAAAAGTAGACGATGCCAATTATTAAAAAATCTGATATTGACAACTTAAAACCCGAAATGCCCGTGGTTACTTATTTAGGAGGCTATTGTAGCCACATTGCTTTAAAGAGACTAAAATGCAATTATTGCAAAACTTCTTTGATATGCGATAAAGACCTTATTGTTGATGATCATTTTAATCTCGTGACTAACCTAAGCAGAGGGGCATTACAATATGCTCGAGATTCTTTAGTTGAAATAGTTGTGATTGGTTATATTTTATTCCAGAAAATACCAAGTGACAAGGAGAATAAATTCTTGAACATTTTTTCTCAAAAATTATTCCTGACTTATATATATATATATATATATATATATATATATATATATATATATATATATATATATACTTATATACTTAAAGAAGAATTTTTAGTTTATTTCGAAGGCTGCAATACGCACTCAGCAAAAACAATTATTGAAACTGTACTTAGCAGTATTACTAATACTTTGATTAAAAATTACTATAGCAAAAAAAAGTCCATTAAGTTAATAATTGGCCTTGATATATTAACTTCAGCTAAATAGTGGCTAGGTAATCCAATGATGAAATGTAGAGACATTCTGCTATCTGAGGATGCACATTATCTAGACTCGTATTTAGAATGTTATAGATTATTATAAGAGTATTTTTCTGCTTGTCGTTTCTCAGGGCTTCATTTCAAAACGGCTTTAGGTAGGTACCTATTTATTTCGATGTACTACAATAAGACAACATAACAATATAAAAATAAGTGTAACAATTATTAAAATATTAACAAATCCAGGAAAAATACATACTATTGCAATAATTAACAATAGTACGTTGTTTTCATATGACCACGGGCGATGACTTCACAAATCAGCGCCTTGGCCTTGTCTCGTAGGAGGTATTGGTATTAGCCAGTATCACAGCATTTTAGCCCATATATGATTATACGTGCTACTTGGCTTAAAAGTGACGCCCCATTTTTTAAATACGTAAATTTAGAAAATATTGTTTTTTAGTATTTTTTAAATGGCGTTTAATATATTAATTGTATTATTCTTATTGCTAAAATTATTTAACTAAACAGATATTTCTTCTTATTCAATTGACTTCAGATTTTTCCCAAAAATTATATTTGATATACAGGATGTCCCAAACTGATTTAGCCAGGCTGTAGTTCCCAAACCGTTTGAGATATTTAGTTGGAATAAAAACTAGAATTTGTAGCTAAGAGGATATTTTAAAATGACTTCGAAAAAAAAATGTTTAAAAAAAGTAGTCCCAAAAAATTCGAGCCTAACCTTAAAATTTTAAACGACTCCCTGTATATTTTTTATATAATTTTGTAGGATTGTAAATTCCATATTCAGCACTTTTTCCGATTTAAAATCGGTTAAGAAATAGCTTAGAAAATTAACATTTTATCTTCCGATCAAGTTAGCCATGGGGTAAATTAAAAATCCGCTTAAAAGAAAACAAGAAAATTACAATGTATTTTTTTTATTTTACAGATTATCTACGGTAATACATTTTCAAATTGTAAACCTTTAGCGGCAACGCAAGCTTCAAATCTTGTGTCAAAAGGTTTCGCGCACATGATTTGTGGCGTAATTCTGCGACAGGCATTTCTAATTTTATACTTCAGGTCCTCTACGTCATTGGATTTACTTAAATATACCATATCTTTTAAAGTTTCCCACAAGAAAAAATCTAATGGGGAAAGATCAGGCGAACGTGCAGGCCACCTTATTACGGGAGAAGCATTTGCGATGAAATTAGCCTCAAACCTGTTCTGGAGAAGTTAAGTAACTATGTGAGGAGTATGAGCAGGTGCTCCATCTCGCTGCCACCACATTTGTTGTCTTTCAGCCAACTGAATTTCTTCTAGAAGTTGAGGTAAAACGTGTTGTAGAAAGTGCAGGTACTTTTCTCCCGTTAAAGTCTCTTCATAAAAATAGGGTCCAATGATCCTTCCATTAAATAATCCACAGCAAACATTGACAGTCCAAACGCGTTGAAATCTAGTCTTTATTACCCAATGTGGATTAACTGGAGACCAATAATTGGAATTATGCCTGTTAATGAGACCAGTATTGTGGAACTTGGCTTCATCACCCCACAATATTTTAGCTAAAAAGGCTGGATCGTCTTCAATTTTAACTAATATGCTTGCAATAAATTGCAGGCGTCTGTCAGTGTCACCTGGATAGAGTCCTTGCACCAGATGAACTTTATAAGGAATATGCTTAAAGTCTTGTTGTAAAATACGCTCAACAGAACTTCTTGTTATATTAAGTTCTTCAGAGAGACATATGCTAAAACATTTATATTTTCTTCATTACGTACCGATCTTCTGGAATTATGGCGTTTCCCAGTCGGGACATGTCCTTGCCTCAGGATACGTTCTAGGTTCACAAATGTATTTTCATTTGGCGTTGGACGATTAGGAAAACGAATGCGATATACGTCTCCGTCTGTTCTTTTATTTTTTAAGCACTCACCGTAAATTAGAATCATATCAGCGTATTCTTCTGCAGTAAACAAACTTGGTATTTTAACACGAAATTGACAGGAATAATAAAAAACCTCACTTGCACTCTCATTAAGTTCAATTTAACAAGTGTCAAAAATGTTTTGTTTTTGTTTTATCGAATCATGGCTAACTTAATATTTTAATTTAGCCCATGGCTAACTTGATAAGAAGATAAAATGTTAATTTTCTAAGCGGTTTCTTTTTCTAGTTTTTATTCCAACTAAATATCTGAAACGGTTTGGGAACTAGAGCTTGGCTAAATCAGTTTGGGACACTCTGTACACCTATATCATGCTGGTATGAATTCAACACGACGGAATAAAATATCTGTCTTAAAACAATCAATATAAAAACTACTTATTCAATTTATTTTAAACTAATGTTTAAAAACCAGATGTATCATAGGTAGAAACTGTTTTCTATATTTGTATGAATGCAATATGGAGGAACAAAATGACCCCAAAGAAATGTTTGAAAAGACAGTATGTGTCACTAAATGATGTGTTACTAAATTACTATGTTCGGAACTAAATAGGGATACGCTTCAGTATTACTAATAAAACGAAATAGGAAAGTTCCGGGTAAAGGAAATTTACCGATTTTTTCGCTAATATTGGTAAAAAGCTGGATTTTTGAAACTTTTTTGCAATTTATACCCAATAGTTCCAGCATATCAAAAATCAATGGACTTAATGGAATGGCAGTGTTTATTAACACACAAAGGTTTAGTGAGACAGCACTTTCTTTCTAAACTTTCATACTTTATCCACTTTGTACCAAGAGACGTATATTTGCTTCTTTATCGTTTGTTTACAAAAGCAGAGCGATACGACCGACGCCAGCGAGCAGCGGTTGGAAAATGAGATTTATCAAGTTTTTAACAAATGGGTTTTGAAGTAGAAATATTTATTGGAAATACTGGGACGCAAAGCGAAATCTTCTGGATTAAAAATGCAATCTTGCAAATATGTTTGGTTTATAGTTTAGCAAAGTGCATATTGGAAACTTTGCTAAAAGGTTTTGTGCATTAACATTGGCCTTTGTAGAGTCAAGGTCAGTCGCTGTTAAGTGAAGGAAAATCCTAGAAGTTGTAAAAATGTCGTTTATTCTTCTAATTAAAATTAATTACAAATATAACTCATTTGCGGAAGGAAATGGAAACATATATGTAATGTAAACAGTGCTCAAGAAAGCGCTTTTATTTGAGGGTCCAGTCTTCTTTGCCAAAGCGTCACAAACATACTTTTTATACAGGGTGTTTCAAAAAACATGCTCCAACATTTAACAGGAGATTATTTATAAGAAAAGCTTATATAATCATGGGTCTTCAGATGTTTGATTTTCCACATACAGGGTGTTACATTTTTTTTAAAAAATGTGATATGATGTTTTAGTTATTCCGAAACAGTAAGAGCTATTTGATAAAGATTTGGCTCAACCTTATAGGTATTTAAAGGCTATATTTTGACGGTATTTAACAGTTCTTATTTCAATTATGGGCCTAGGCATGGGTAACCATCCCTGACTTTCTTAATACAAAAATGATACTCTACTGATTTTTTAAAAACTACTAGCTATATCATTTATGGCTAGTAAATATATACAAAAAATGCCGCATAGTATTTTGTGACAAGACGAGTCGTTTTTGAGAAAAAGAAAAAATTGTATTTTGATGCACGCCTCTAGCCAACATCTCCTACAAGACAAGGCCAAGGCGCTTATTTATGACGTCATCGCCCGTGGTCATATGAAAGCAACCCAGTATTGTTGATTATTGCAATAGTATGTGTTTTTTTCCTGGATTTATTAATATTTTAATAATTGTTATAATTATTTTTATATAGTTACGATGTTCTATTGTAGTTTTTCGAAATAAAGCCGTTTTGAGTCAGTGAAACGACAAGCAGAAAAATACTCTTATAATAATTTAAGCAATTCTTCTTGTAGGCCATTTTGCACCTGCAGAAATTATATATTTCTGATATTATACATATAATAATATACATAATCCATAACATCCTAAATGCGGGTCTAGACAATGTACATCCTCAGATAGCAGAATGTCTCTGCATTTCATCTTTGGATTACCTAGCCACTATTTAGTCGAAGTTAATATATTAAGGCCATCTATTTTGAATATGTATTTAATTTCCTTTTATGACTTTACCTAATCGATTTTTTTTGCTACTGTAATTTTTAATCAAAGTATTAGTGATACTGCTAAGTACAATTTCAGTAATTCTTTTTGCTGAGTGCGTATTGTAGCCTTCGAAATAAACTAAAAAGTTTTCTTTAAGAAGGATATAAGTAAATATGAGTTTAGTCAGGAATGATTTTTGAGAAAAAATTTTCAAGAATTTATTCTCATGTTCACTTAGTATTTTCTGGAATAAAATATAAGAAATCACAACTATTTCCAGTATAGTTATGAGATTAAAATTATCATCAACAATAAGGTCTTTATCGCATATCAAAGAAGTTTTGCAATAATTGCGTTTTAGTCTCTTTAAAGCAATGTGGCTACAATAGCCTCCTAGAGAAGTAATCACGGGCATTTCGGGTTTTGAGTTGACAATATCAGATTTTTTCAATAAAGGTATTTTTTAATATTTTGTCAATTTCATTAGAATTATTGTTATAATATAACAGTCTTCAACCTTGCCTGTTCGTTACATTCAGGTGATTCATAGAATTTCTCTATAGATAAGTTCCCAAATTTACAAGATTTTAGTGTCAGTATTGATTGAATCCTAAGTGTTTTTTTAGACTCGTAAAGTTGTCTAATTGAAAAATGGTAAAGTCCCTTCGCCAACTGTCTGTACTTTCCAAAGCGGTTTTCTAAGGGATCAGTTTGTAATTTTCCTAATAAAACATAATTTAAATTTAATTTATCAAAACAATATTTAACTATTTGTAGCATACCATAAATGGTATAGTATAGAGCTTTTTGAGTTCGACGTGCTAATTTAATTTTTTTAACAATTCTTCTAACCAAGTTAACATTTGCTCTAAAAACTCAAGTTTTGGATCCCTTGAAACATTGCTTTTCTCAATAGGTTCCTGAAAAATGTCACGCAAATGATGTTTTTACGTTTATTATGTTCCACCAGTTGAGTATTATTTTTCAAAAATCGGCTGTATCTTGCGCATTAGGGATATCTATTTCAAAATGTTGTAGGCCTTCAATTACAAAAGAATTAAAAATTTTCAATTCAAGTTTTACATTTTGACTTTTCAAGCTAGATGTATATAGAGCTTTTAAATTCAAAGAACAGTCAAATTTTAGTAACATGTTTTGTTCTAAGTCAGGCATTTTTTTTTGAAAGTTGAAAAACAAGCAGTTTCTTTTTCACCGCTGCAAAAGTCCGGATATATAAGTGTCTGATCAGGTTTTGAGTTTAGCCAGTTATTGAAAATGCATTTTAAAAGGTGTACAGAATCAAACAAATAAAATAATGGCCTTTTTGGATCGACAGGATGTGGATACACTATATTAAGTTCTTTTTTTGGGGAAAAATTAGACATTGCTTTTCCATTAATTGAATTCTTGTCACTGAGTACACAAAAGACTGTATATCCTGCAGCCTCTATACGAGTAATTATCGTTTTGACAAAATAGAAAAGCAATTCATTATTCATTTTTGATATAGGGGCAATGTGAACAACTTCTTTAACATCTGAACATATACTTGTAATCATGAACGCATATGCAGTTGTTGCTATTGATTCATTGTTCACTGATGCCCCAACCACATTTCCACCCTTATAGTCAAGATAAGGATTAATATGAATTTCATCCATTAACAAAAAAACATATTTGTCTTGGTTATTTAAATATTTAAAAATATTTTGAGCATAAGTCAAAAATATTCTTTTCTCATTATATGGGGATTGGTTAAAAAATTATTACACACACCCTTGATTGTATAAGGATAGGGTAAAATTATTTGTAGGCATGAGGACTAATTGTATATACAATTGAACAAAATACCATAGTTGTACATGAATATCGGTATCGTTCTTTTGGCAAAATTCTTAATTTTATTTGCTCCGAAATAAATTATAATGCTTCTGCGTTAGCATCGTCTACTTTTAATTTTTTTATCAATTCTGAAACAAAGTTTTAACTAGATTTATTTTTGATAAATCGTTGCTATTTCGCTCTTTAAAGAAAGAACAATCAATGCTATCAATTAAATTTCATAATTCGTCTAAACTACTACAAAGGGGGTTTTCTGTTTATCAGTTTGTTCACTTGCTGGTTGTCCATATAAATATGTATTTATTTCTAAAGCGGTATTTATTTTAACAGCCCACGTAATTGTAGGCCCAGGAGTATGTTCAATTCTGAAGAGAGTCTTTTTTCGTCAATCATAAACCACCCTTCCCATAAATTAAATGTCTTAAACAAATTATAGAACCCTTCAAAAGAATTATAATTTGTGCGCTGTTTATGCTTTAATATTTCGCACTTTCGTCAATACCCTGCTGAAATCGAATTTCGTCTAATTCCCTTAGCTTTTCATCCCTGCTTTTTCGATGCGTTATAGTTTTCGATAAGTATTTTGGACAATTAGGAAATTAAGTTGGTACGCTGTGTTCTTTCAATCTTGGTATATTTAAGTTTACAGAAACGATATCACCCGTTTTGGTGCCCTGCTGGGATATCTGCCAAATAAAATCTTCTTTTTCAAAATGATACTCACACACTCGGCTGCTATCACTAGGAACAAATCCCTCGCGATAAATGGCACATTGCCATTTTAATCGGCGTTCTTCAGTTGTCGGAAAACGAAACACCCGCACTGTTGGACCGTTCGGGTAATTACCTTTACAACTGAGTACACAACATCTGTAAGGCATTTTGAAAGTATATAAAACACTTATAAACGTATCAAAAACCGATTCTCTTCCCTAAATATAATAAAATCAGTAATATCGAGTTTATTGGCACGAACGTCTATTATCCCGTTTAATACTGAAGAACAATACAAACAACAATCACTAGTCATGAGTGTTGACACCGCCACACAGTGGATCGAAGCATAGGGACCAGCGGGACATTGGTAATATGTTTTTTTCTACTCGTTCGATTTTGATGATTTTGTACTTTCTAGGCAGCTGACGCCTTCACTTTTAAAATTTAGTCATTAATTATGACATTTTGCGAAAATTCAAGATGGCGGACATCATATAAATTAATTTCGGTGTAAAGTACATTGACTGGGTATATATTATATGGAGTTCTGGGTCTTAGTAGATTTTTCTTTTCCTATTTTTTTTTATACGTTGCTTTTATTGACCTGAGTATCACTAAAAAGGATGTGCGATTTTAATAACTCTACTGGGTGTCTTTAAAAACCATGCCAAAATTGGTATTGTATAAAAAATGATTTTAAAAAATATTGTTTATATTTTTTTTAGAAATTATAGAACGTGAAGATTCAATTCAGCAATGTATACAAACTTAAAAAAAACTTGTTATACAAGGTGGTTTTATTACCCATCATGACCATTTTTACATAGTTATTTTACCTTTTTGATACTACATACCTGTTACTGCTGTAGTTAGAATTTATATTATTAAACTATTAATATATAGAAACGTTGCAAATTAAATGTCCAAAAATATATACAGAGTGTCCCAAATTATGCCTCCAGAACAACCAAATTAAAATAAAATAATTATAGACAACTATATTTACCTTTAACATTGAGAACATCTCAAAATATATTAATAATAAAAAAATCAGGATAACTAAAACACGATTGATGTATGATTAAAGATATGAAAAATCAAATAAAAAAAATTAAGTCTTACAAAGGATAATATGAAATCTTACCTTTTTTGCTATGGTTATTTTAAAAAAATGTCTATAAGTATGGGAAATACAATTTTTTGATCCATGAACCATTTACACAGAAGTCATACACTTCACACTAAAGTTTTCGCATAACTATACATTTTCTCGTTCTCCATAAACAATATCTAACTGATCATATACTGGGAAACATTCTAATGCTTAAAATTTTTAATTAACTAAAAAGTCTCTACAATAACAAAGATTTGGCTTTTTCGGTTAACTCAGAATTAACCTTCTTTGTAGAAAAATTTAAAGATATTCTCAGGTTTGATATATATGGATCAGAGGTTAGAAGAAGGTTATGTAGAATATCCTCGTTTGTAAACATTCTATTACTTTTTCTAGATTTTGTTTCTCTATAATTACGGAAATGTTTATTTCGTGCCTCTGCAGCTTCTTCTGAGAGGTAGCCAATAGGAAGTTGAAAATTTTTAATTATTGATGAGCCATGTACTAAAATTTTATGTAGAGATGCAGGCATATGATACCATCCATAACGATCTACATATAATTTTGCCGTTATTTTTGCATGAGTATGGAATTTTTCGGCATCAATCTCCTCTCCCGCTGCTAAGACTTGGAGTACTATATAAATATTCTCTATCAGTCTCTGATCAATCCCTGTTATTTCAGCTGTTTTTTCGAAATTTTGAAAAAATCTTCTGGCAGTATTGCCATCGTTAGATGTTCCATGGCCTTGTCTTACGAAATCAACATTTAGTCCCATTTCATTTCTGAATCTAAAACCAGGGAGATTTGTTTTATTATAGAAATATATTCCTTGATAATAATAGGTTTATTTTAATGGAATATTCTGGAAAATGTCCTAGCTAAGGATATTTTGCATAGACTACCCACCTCTGTTGAATTTCTTGCTTTTTATTTTCTTTCAGTTGCTTATCTTCAACACTGCGTGCAGACCACTTTTTAAATTCCAAATTATAGGATATGTGCAATAAACATTCCATCGACCTTATCCAGGAATGTAAATTGGAGATTCCCAGATTATAATTTTCTTCATTTGGTGTCTTTTTTTCGATTAACTAAAAAAGTTTTAAAATATTCCTGTGGTTAATGGTTCTAGTAGTTGTAGGACTCACAAATACGTTACTTTTTTTATACCTACCTCCAATTGATTCATTTCTGTGGGCTTGGCTCTACAAATATAACACACCATTGATGATGTTGTATCTGCCAAACAGGAACAAATTTTTCCGTCAAGCATGGTTGTAAATATATTATGGTTTGTTATAATATCCCCGGAAATATGAGTTTCTTCAAGTAGGGAAATTTCGTTTTTCAATGACTCCCAGCATTCGGATATTACCTATAAATGATTTCATACTGATACATTGTATATTCATATTTATAAAAGAATAATATGAGAAACAAGCTACAACCAAAGCGTAAGTTATAATTACCTCCTTGGACTCTTTAATAAATTGAAAATTTAAAGGCCTGCAAAAGAAAGTTGAAGATGGCTTAGGATTCTCCCATACTATCCTTGTATGGTCATCGGTGTGCACTAGTTTTATTGGCACATATGCAGCCATAAATATGCTGGAGTCATCAAAATCGGTTTTTTGCTTATATTCGCTTTGGCCTGAAGCGCCATCAAAACCACATTTGCCGAACAATGTTAGCTTTGAACCTGGATCACAATGGCTAAATGCTAAAATTCTGGACACGGTATGATCCAGTAAGCCTTGTAAAGTTATCCTGGCAAACCGATCCGTGATCATAATTGTCTGTTTAGAGGGATAACATTCTTGTTTAGCTACTTGAATTTGGTAATATGATGGATATAGCTGACAATTTTTTTTAATGGCTGCTTTCCTTTGATTTATATACTGGTGTTTAGAAAGGTTTAAAGAAACAAAAAGGGCTAAAGCTTCATCTCTTGAATAAAAATGATGATATTTTTCCATATCGTTGCAAAAATTCAAAACGTTTTTAACTTGATTTGGATTTTCTTTTAAAAATTTTAAAATCTTGTTGATATCTTGATTATCTAAAAAATATTGTATTAGTATTTTTTCTAATGAAATAGTTTATTATTATTATTATTATTATTATTATTATTATAATCATTATTATTATTATTAAACATTTTAATTTTTTCTCTGTTTGTCTTTGTAATAATAGAATACCTTGACTCATGTTTGAAGCCATAGCAGAACTTAGCTCTTGAATATTTTCTTTCCTGAGTTCTTTTGTTCGTCTCATTTTTTGTTTTGTTGACAAGTCCTCAAATGGTTTACGCAGTTGCCTTTCTTTAGGGCGAACAGTCATAAATCCTGGCCAATTAAATTGGCGAGCCAACCAAGATTGATTTATGCGTAAAAAAACGTTCTTCTGTTCTATTAGATTTTTTCCATTTGCTAGATAGTGTTGAACAGTACTTTCGCAATATTTTCGATATTACGTATTTTTCATCTTCGGTGTAGTCCACGTTTCTCATTTGCAATATATCACCCAGTAATCTCTTATGATCCTCAAAAGGAATGCTGTTGGTCTTCAAATAATTGAAAAGTTCTTCGTTTGAATTTAGTTCAGCCATTTTATTTGGGATTATGCGCCAGCTTTAAACAACTTTTATTTTCAGTCGCTAAATCCGAAAAAAAAAATAAAACTTACAAAAAAGTCAATGACAATAAACAAACGATTATTAAACAATCTTTCACAGCATTTAGTCAATTTTTTAAAATTAAAAAAGCTAAGTGCCTTCGGTGGGAATCGAACCCATATTTATAGTACTCAACTCTTTTTCAATTTTAAAAAAAGTCTGAATGTCGTAAAAAATCGTTTAATAATAATTATTATTATACAGACGTTAAACATAGTACAATAATAATTTTAAAGTAAATTTAAGTTAATAATTTTCATCTAGAAAGTGCCTTCTCTCCACAAATAGCATAGTCACTTTTCCATAAAATGGGGAAAAGGTGTTTAAGATTTTAATAAAAAGTTTAAACTTTCTATTATTTTATGATGACCAATCTTCAGTTTAGCATCGGTTGTATCTTATATTTTAAAGCACCTTCTATGTTTCTATGAAAAACTATCTTGTTTAATATTTAGGCTTAACTTAATAGCATTTGAAAAACAAAAGTGAAAGCTACGAAATCGCTGAATAGAGATTTTATAAGGAAGCATATTGTTTTACATATTTTCTATTCTTGACTATTGGCATTTGTATGAGTATAGGTACGTTTGTTTGGCATTTTCCAATATAAACTATAAAACTACATTGGAAATCAAAACGTATACGGCCGCAAAGAAATGCGAATAGTCGAGAATAAGGGCTTAAATATTTTAATGATTGGTATGAAAGTATCAAGGTAATTTCGCTTAAAATTGATAGAAGCACAATAAAGCAAAACATATTGCTGTTTATAGAGAGTAGGTAACCAACACCTGGCAAGACGAAGGGCGGCTGATAACTAATATTATAGAATAACTTACATTTTACTTACCGCTTAGAAATTAATTTAATAGATAGGCGTAATAATTTATAAAAACTCTCAGTATTTCACTTTTGGTTCATAAACACACACCACGTTCTAATTTTACTAACAAGTTTATTATACTTTTTCCGATCTGTCAGATTTTAAACAAAAGATGAAAAGCGCGTCTTCGTAAGCTAAGCCTACCTCGATTAACCTAAATATTGATTTGTGGGTAGGGTCTTTTTTTGCGCTAAAAACCTTAATTTATTAGAGGATTGTAGCCAAAAAAAAATCGAATAAATCTCAAAGGGGCAGCTATTCTTGATGGATACATTTAAAGCAAGGTATGGTTTATGCCTCAGAGGCAAAAGTTGCGTGGACACTTTTGGCCATTTTTTTAAAAATCAAAAATTATTTATTGTTTGCTATATTTTCAAAGACAAGTTGCTGCACTCTATCTTACGGTTACGATACATGTTTTAAATATCCTGTTAATATGATGTTATTCTATCATCACCCTTATACCTAGATATTGTGCGGAAAAGTTGATAAAATATAAGTAAGTTCAGATTTTTGAATTTTAGCCAACCCAATTTTTGTATCAATTTGTGCTATATAAAATATTTGCATATATCATCGAATCTCCTTCACTAGAGAATGCTTCAAAGAATTTGCTATGTTGTTTTTATATAACACTAATATGTGTGTAAAACAAATATGAAACAGAAAAACCCAAATTTGCATTTTCAGAAAATGCCCAATGTCCCAATTATAACATGGGGTCGATCCACTGTGCGCCACAGCGATTTGACTTAAAGTAATACATTGGTTACTAAAAAAGTAATAGATTTTCAAAAATACCAACAGATCATTTGCTTAAAATTTATTTGTACTAAAATCTAATTTTTAATGTTGTGCTTATCTTTACTTACGCTAAAACTGAGAACAAGTAGAGCCGATAAAGTTTACCTGACTTAACTTGGCTCCTAGTTACAAGTTATATGGTAAATAATATATCCAAGATTTAAAAAACAGTAGTGTAAAACAGAGATCGGTCAAAATCATAAAATTAAACAACGAGGCATCGAGATGGCGCAAAAATTATAACAAATAATGATAATAACCAATAGCTACCTATATTGTAGGATCAAACAAATACTCTGGCTACATTTATAAATGCATCTCTAAAATATATGTAGCTCTTGGATTTTATATTAATAGATTTGGTCTATTAGGTAATAGAGTAATAGATCCTTCACAATACTACAATAGTAATAAATAGATCTATTACAATTGTAATAGAACGGCAACCCCGACATTCAGATGTAGGGTCCGACGCCACGGGGGGATACGGCACGAAGCAACGATGCCAGATCGAGTTTACTGTATCACTTTATTTCATGGGGGATTTAGAATAACCATTATTCTCACTGTTAATTTTTACTCCAAAATAAAAATATAAAGTATATGAATGTGCGACAACTATACCTTCGTTGAATGCATTGGCGAGAAGCGATATAGTACCCGCAAAAGACCTCTAGCTTTACGCCCATTTAACGTTGCTTTCTGAATAAGTGTTACGATTCGTAAGAAAAATTAGCATTAAGCAATAGCCCCAATGGAATTCTGCTGTAAAATTATTTTAGCCTAAATTAATAATGAATTTGAGGTATTTATAAACTTCTTACGAAAAAAAAAATGTTTTCTTATGTTTCTTAAAATCAGAGTTTTGGCCTAGTTTCACAACGTCGTTTCAACCTAACAAGCTAAAAATGGCTGAAGGCGAATGTAAACCGATAACTAGCTATATTAGAAGAACGGCAAAGAATGAACTTTTGACTACGGAACGTGACGTCACTAAAAAATTTCATCTCAGCACCCTGGCCTTGTCTTGTAGGAGGTGTAGCTCTAGCATCTCTGAACTAGTTTTTGTTACAGTTAGTATTACTCAAAACTCTACAAAAGTGATTTTTCGGATTTTTTTTCCGCAAATATCCAATTTTTGAAATACAGAGCGTTGAAGTGAAAAAATGTTTTTTTTAATTTTAACACCATGTATCTCAAAAATAGGGCAATAAGAGTATAACGCAAACTGGAGGTATTATAAGGGAAATAAAACATCATTGAACAAATCTCCCTTATCTTTTGAATTTGTGGAAGTTCTTTCTATTTATAGTAAAATTATTGCCCTTAATGTTTGAAGTTTTGGTAAATGACTTATAATAATATAAAAAGTTTTGATATGAACTTTTTATATTATTATAATATAATAAAAGCCTAGCCTTTCAGACGCACTTAATATGCCACCCAGTTGTTATTTTTAGATTTTTAAATAATATATTTTTATTAGAAAGTAATGTTTGGTGTCTTATTTACCTTCTTCCAAACGTCCTCAAGTTATATCAAGCAGTTCAAAACTTAGAAGAGGTGATTTCAAAATTGGGCTGTTTTTATTTATTTTTCTCAAATAGTAGCAAAATTTTCTTTCTTTCCTAACAACTTGTTCATGCACCACTCACAAATGTAGTTTTGTTGGCTAAATTTGTCTAATTTGACTTAACTCAAGGTGAATATGTTAAGAGCATTGTTAGTTTTTTATTCCAGCCAAAACTTAACAAATTAATGACCTCAAAATTAAAAATTAATGAACAGATTACGAATTTTACTAATATCAGTCTTTATTACCCCCAAAACAAAACCACTATAATATATTCTTGAAAACTAATAAAAGTCTTAAACATGCTTAGCTAAATAAAACAATTATTGCTTAATTATATGATTATATATATTATTGTTCAAATGCCCAACTTTTAGAGTAGGTTCATTCCAATTTGACCGTTTTTTCTGCACTTCAATTAATAATTCCCTTGCTGTAGCGGGCTCTGGAATTAAGTCCATCAAAGCCTACTGCAATGTAGGCCATCCGGAAAAACGGTGCCCATAAATCCGGTTTGATTCCGGGGGAGGGCTCAGGTCATTGACCTAAAAATTCGTTGGCCTGGTGAGGCAGTTGCAAAGTGCACCCGGTGGCCTAATTTTCAAGGCTGTATCGACTGTTTTGCAAGACGATGATCCCATTTCGAGGACATCTGGGAGTATGCTACTCTGGATTGCTCCAATTCACATTAAACTTAGATGGTAGTAACTAAATATTTGTCAAATTTTAAAAATACATGGCAATGTCAGTAGCAAAAATTAATACGAGTTTTGAGAAATCTTGCATTTGCCAGAAGATGAAATATAAAATGAAAACACCAATAATTCTTTTTTTATTTTTTGTTATTTCAGAAATGAAATAAAAGCAAATCCTCTTTACCACCTTTTTAAGGTAAAAATTTCGGGTTAGCCCTTTAAGTGAAACCCGTCTAAATGATTAAACAATTCTCAACAGGAAACTGAAAATACGTTTTCTTAATCGGTATATAAGAAAACTAAAATAATTTTATCTAAGACATCACATAAAAAAAAGAGTTAAAATAAATTTTATTACAAACTGAAATATGTGCACAGGATTTACTTTAAATAAATTGAAAATCAGAGACAACAGAAATAACTAGTTTGTTTGTGAGAGTTTGCCTTTTTAAGTCAACAGTTGTGATATAAAATGTTATAAAAAATAGAAAGACCAGTTTTACACGTAAAAGAATTTTTGCGAACATTATAATAATAAAATATCTTATGAATAATTTGAGATCATTTTTGATGATATTTCATGCTGTTTTACACATATTTCTTAGTAAAAATTAAGTTAAAAGTTATATAATACATTACATATTGAAAAATAGCTGACAATGACAACGACATTTGACGTCAGGGATTGCAAAATCTGTTTTGTGTTTTTTAATGCATTTCTAGGGAAGTACTGTAATCGTGAAAAATCACTTTTCCGGGGTTTTACAGATCTTTGCATTTTAGAGTTAAAGAAATTATTACTAAAAAACTACTTATCCAATTTATCTGAAATTTGAACAAACATCAACGTAACAATCAAATGGTAAAATTGTGTTAGGAATCTAAGATGGCGAAACAAAAGGGCGGCTTAGAAAAATATTTAAAAAATCAGCTTGAAAAAATCTTAAATTGATTTTAACATATGTGCAAAATAGTGGTACAAAGTCCACACGGCGGCCAAATAAAATTTGTATTCTTGAAGAAAATTATCCTCCTTTTTTTTGGCCTTGAGCAGAGCCCATTTAGCCACGAACATTCAAGATATAAGTAGAAAAAATACAGTCGTAAAAGAAACCAAATCCTAATCTAACAACTCAAGATCCCAAATCTCAGAATAGAACGATAGGAAATTTTACACAAGGTCACACACTTCTGTTGCAATTAAACAGTCGGTGGTTAAGATCGTCATTGGTCAAATTGTTACAGGTACAGGATGGGCTATTAGTGAGCTTCATTTTGAAGAGGTGGCTATTGACATTTGTATGTCCAACCAAAAATCGAAAATAAGAGACAGCCAAATGTCTAGGAAAATTCATTTTGTAAATTAAGGGTCTCTGATTAAGTTCTGGGTACATTTTCTGCATTTTCCTGCATTTTGGACGTATTGTTTATATTCTTGTTTCCAGTTCAAAAGTGATGTTTCTTTTATATAACCGAAAAGATCTGAATAGAGAATACTTCTTATACTGGTTTCAGAATTGCAAACTTCTTTTGCAGCTTTATCCACTTGTTCGTTACCGGCTATCCCAGTATGACCTTTTACCCAAAGAAAAACGATGTTTACTTGTATGGAATATAGTTTCGAAATGAGGTGCAGAATCTCTGTAATTACAGGATATTTACAATTCTCATTGTTTTTGATGGCCAACAATCATATCATCATATTTTTGTTGACATAGACAAATTCCAATGCTTTGAGGATAGCAAAGGCTTCAGACGCGATTGTATTGCATTTAAATTGTTTGACCATGTTTATTTGGGGTACTGTAAAGGCACAACCTACACCAAGTTGACTTTTTGAACCATCTGTATAAATTTTATAGTGATTTTGGTATTTATTTAAAAAACTTTTCAGCATGATTATATTAAAAGATGTAAGATCCGTATATTTAGGCATGCACACTTCCAGCTTCAAGTGAGTTATGTTCCACGGTGCTTCAAACAGAAAATGATTATCATTTTTTATAAGGATATCATTATGTGCTGCAGTTGTGGTAAATGCATCTGCTAATGGTGAGCTATTTTTATTAGCCCAAAAGGGTATAGTTAAGTTTGCAACACTTAGCTGATTAGTTTTAACTATAAGAGTATTAATACGGCCTCTCATATTTTTAATCATAAATTTTTCAGTCAGAATTTTTCGACGAATACACAAGGGTGGCTCATCACACTCTGCTAATAGAGCCTGAACCGGTGAAGAGCGCATTGCTCCTAACAGAAGTCTTAGGGCTTTAAACTGCACACAGTCAACTCTCTTAAGACGCGATTTGGTCGCAGAACCGTAGAATATCGAGCCACTATCAAGTATCGATCTAATAAAGGCCTTATAAAAAATTAGGGATGTCTTCTGTTCAGATCCCCACGATCTAGATACCACTGCTCTAAGTATATTTAAACTTCTCTCTGCCTTCTCGGTGATATAATTAATATAATCATTCCATGTCAGTTTTTGATCCAATATTACTCCCAAATACTTAAAAGATTGAGCCCAGGGCACATTGGCACCGTTAAGTGTAATACTATTGTCTTTAGCGATTCTGTCGTGAGAAAATTACCATTGCAGACTTTGGACTAGAAATAGTAAAATTACTGGTAGGGAAATAGGAATTACATAAAGACATAATGTGGTTGAGGTGTATTTTACAGTCTTCAATTTTTTTTTTACTACTATGTATACAAAAATCATCCGCAAATTGAAGTATAGTTGATTCAAGGCCTAATTTATGCAAGTCTGTCGTGTACAAATTAAAAAGAAGTGGACTCAGTACTGAGCCCTAAGGCAAGCCGGACGATACAATTCTTGATTCACTGATTTTGTGGCCTATCCTAATCGATACCCTACGCTCTTTGAAAAGCCTAACTAAATTATACACGAACGCCTTTAGCAAATTAAGTTGAATTAATTTTTGTATTAGAATGTTAAGGTCAACACTTTCATAGGCGCTTGTAATGTGTAAAAATAATGCAGATAAGTAGTCATTATTTGAGTACGTATTTTGAATGTCCGTAACTAAATGAGCCAAACAATCAGTAACACCTCTCCCTTTTCTAAAGCCAAATTGGAAGTCCGGCAATAATCGTTGTTATTCACACCACCACTCCAAGCGCTGCTTAAGAATCCTTTCAAAAGTTTTAAGCAGACATGATGAAAAGGATATAGGCCTAAATTCGTTTGGCCTTCCAGGTTTATTGATAGAGATAATTAGGGAATGTTTAATTATGTCTAAATCGTCTCCCTTGCCAATAACATTGTTAAAGGCTAGACATAAGAGTTCCTTGGCAGATATTGGCAAGTAGTTTAACATGCTGTATGTAATTCCATCAGGGCCTGGACTAGTATCTTTTGACTTTTTAATATTAATTTCTAGCTCTGAGATTGAAATAGTTTTAGTTAAAAAGTGATTATTGTTGCAAAACTTCCTTGGTATATCTAATGAAACAAAACTTGGAGCAGCCTTATTTAAAAGTGTGTCTGATAACTCATTTGAGATAGAGGATGAAGTATTATAATTCAAACTATTTTTAATACTATTGACTCTCTTCCTATAATGGAAGGAGATGTCTGAGAGTTTAAGCTAGTGCAAAAATGTTTCCAACTTAATTTGGCTTTGTTTTTAAATATCAATTTACTTTTAGCTACCAATTTCTTATATTCTATAAAGTTTTGTAAATCTTTTCTATTGCGAAATTCTTTAAAGGCCTCTTTTCGGCGCGTTGATATTGACTGGCACTCATTATCCCACCAGGGTGTATAAAATTTTGGGTTAATGATTTTTGGTTTTTTGAACACTGTATTTGCCGTATCGCTAATAATTTTGCACACAAGTTCAATAATTTCGTTTGCTTCTACCGGAATTTCATTAAGAGATTTAACCCTATCTTCGATTTTATATCTGTAATCGTTCCAATTGACATTGTTTAAGATCCAACCAGGTAGATCATGTATTTCAAAACAATTTTCTGTAGTTTTATTTAATGTTAATTGAACAGGGAAATGATTTGATCCATAGGTATTCTGTAAGACTTCTCAAGTCAAACCAGGAAGCAGATTTGACGATACTATTGTTAAATCTATTGCGGATTCGATATTGTTATATCTATTGATACGAGTAGGATGACCTTCATTTCGAACAATTAAATTTTGAAAACTTTCTAAAGCATTTGTTAAAGTGACGCCTGCAAAATCTTCTTTAACACTTCCCCATAAGGGATGATGTGCATTAAAATCACCCGCGATTATGCAATAATCATTCACTTGCAAAAAAATATTTTCTTAGTCTTAAATATTATTAATTGAAATTATGTTATAATTTGGTTTATACCAAGTCTCACTTATAAGAACAACATCAAAATTTGTGTCAGAAGTAAGGTTTTTTAAAAGATTGTGGTTAAAATAGGCGGACCTGGCGTTCCAATGTATTAGTTTTAGTTGTTGTGTTGTTGTCCCCATTTTTGAAAAATGTCATGTAGGGTTATGTCAATTATATTACTAATGTTATTCATTATTATACCCATATTAAAATCTTTCTCAGAGTTTAGCTTATAAAGGACATTATCCTTTAGGTCATCCTGAATTTAATTTTTTAAAGCTTCTAGAGTGTCTTTATTGATGCTTTCCTGAGTTTCAATCCATGGCAACCCTGTATAGGACCAATCAGATTCTCTACGAGGTGTTTCATAATTTGGACTTTTATCTGAAACTTTTCGTTTTTTATTTTTATGATTATAGTTGGCACTAATGTTAGGTTGAGGAAAGAATGAACTTATTGTTTCGTTTGAGGGGTTTTTGGGGTACTTTGCGAATTACTCTGACAGTGAGTATTAATTGCTGATAAGGCGGGGAACTGTGAATTATCAGAGGGTAGAGGCATACACTTATTTTTACTGACTAAACTTGCATAGGAAGGTAAATTAACGACTTTTTCAGCTTCTTTGAAAGATACATTTAGGTTTGCCATTGCTTCTTTAATTTTTTTTTGACTATTATATCTAGGACATTTTTTACTAGTAGAGTTATGGGTATTAGATTGACAGTGGATACAAGATATATCACAATTAACACAAGGGTTGTCTTCATTCAGAGGCATAGAACAATTACGGCAACGTTTTTTGTCTTTTATTATCCTCCTAGAATTTTCATATTTTCACGTTTTAGCATTCCTAGATCCTAGCTGTGAAAAAACATGTTTTTTCAATTTCGTTGGTCTGTCTGTCAGTTCTCAGCATGGCTAAAAAACTACTAACCCGATTGAGAAAGTTTGGGCATAAAATTAAGGATCTTATGGAGATGACCTAGAAACATGTTCGTAAAAATCCAATATGGTGGAAGAAAATGATGGCCTGTGAAATGTTTAAAAAAATATTAAATAACTAATTATCCGGTTTACTTCAAATTTTCACAGAAATCAAGTGTTTATAAATTAACTGGTAACATTTTGGTATGAATCCAAGATGGTGGCTTAATAAAATATTTAAGAAATCAGCCTGAAAAATTTTTCATTAGATTTATTTGAAATTTTGTGCAAGCATTATATAAGAATAAACTAGTAAAATTGTGGCATTAATTCAATAACGGCCAAATTAAGTGTGATATAGAGACAAACTGGTACGAATTCAATCAGACGAATAAAATGGCGGTTTTAAAAATTGAGTGAGAATCAAATGTGGCATAAGTAGAAACTAGTAGAACATTGGTACGAATCCAGTGCGGTGGAACAAAATGGCGCCCAATAAAAGCCAGTATAATATGTATATGTGTTACTAAATGACTACATATGAGAGTCACTTTTCACTTTCCCTATTTAAAGGATAGATTCATGATGAGTGAAGTTCCGAATAAAGGAAATTTACATTTTACTTTTTTTAAATACGTTTTTTGTTGTTTTTTATTAAATCCCTACAAACTCAGCCATTTATGTATTGCCCTTATTGCAATTAGCTGCTATTTGATAGAGCAACTACTGAAAGAAAAACTTTAAAAAAGAAATGGTTCCAGTGGACAAAAAAATGGCTCCAAAGGATTAATGGTAGTTTTGATTTAACGCCTAAAACTTTTTTTGGATATCCTGCGTAGCCAAAATTAAATTTAAGGCTCTAGATCTAAGATTATGATTTTTATAAGTTACGCCATTTCTGATACTTCTCGAGCAAGCGTTATTTCGTTCCGGCCTCAAGACATTTCTAAAATCAGAAAAACGCGAATAATTGCCACTGGAAAAGGACGACGCTTTGGCGTGCATTTTGAAAAAGTTAATCGATATTTAAATAAAAAATATCTTCGCTTATGAGAGTGTGCTTCATACCTCTAGAGCTATCTTTTACAGTTAGTAATGAATTTAGTATAGATAAATAAAAATAAATTTACATGTTTCGCCTTTATTTAAAAAGGCTAACTCATTAAAAATATATATATTTTGGTTTTTAGGGAGTTGTTTTATCCCCCTAGGGCTAAACTCTATAGTAAAAAGATTATATGTACAAAAGAATAAAATAAATTTGACCTGTTTCACCGTATATTAAAAAAGCTAATTGCTTTTGACATAATTTCATTTAATTTTTAGGGAACCGTTTCATTCTCCTAAGGATACACTATATAGTCGAATATAATGGTTTTATAGACAAAACAAAAAAGAAAATTGACCTACTTCAACAAATCTGAATTGGCTGTTTCACTCCATTCTTTTAATGTTTGTAACGCTTGCAGGGAGTGCGCTACCCCTTTAGGGTTACTCGGTATAGTGGTAAAACATTAGTATACAAAAAAAATAAAGACATTTGACAGGTTTGCCGTTTTTCCACACATGTTATACATTTTTAAAATATATATATAAAAAAATAAGCCAATGACTTCCACAACTTTTTATGTCAACCAATTCTCCAACCGTTTCTCTTCTCAATTTGACGATTTGCGTTTTCCCAAAATATGATTTTTTTCACATATTTATACTCCCTAAATATATCAAGGACTACGACCATGACACCCAAATCCAATCCCGTGAGATTGTGATTGCCCTATACTATTTTTGATGCAATTTTTTTAAGAAATCGGTTTGAACGTGTACACGTTATCGTGCGCGCAAATTTTGTTTATAAATACCCATACGTTCGAGGCTTTCGTTTATATTTTAGCACCTAGCTTTAAATATAGAAAATACAAAAAAACTTTAAATTCTAAAGTTGTGGGATTTTTGCTTAATTTTTTTGAAATATCAAAAATTAAAAAAGAAATATTAAAAAGAGAAAAATATACATGAGGGTTAGGGTTGGTTAGGTTAGGTCAACAGCAAACTCATAGACTTTAAAAATATAAATCTGTTTATTTCTCTACTTGTCGGTTTATATTAGACCATCTTCAGGAGATTAAAAATTTTAATGTAACATAGAGGATCTCATTTGTTTTGTAAGTAATACTCATAATAATTAATATTAAAAAAATCTATAAGATATTTTAACTAGTATGTTGTTATTGTTATATTTTGTTAATTCTGTAAGTGCTTGTGATCCTATGTATTTTTTGAGTCCACTGAATATGGTCTAATATAGTCCGAAACTACCTACCACTCATTATATTTGAGGTCACTAAAAAAAAAACTTAAATATATGCATAATCTGTATTTTATTAAAATAGAACACCCCCTATATTACTATTTAATTAAATAGGATAGGCCTCTTCTCACCAATTATGAATACACCAGGTTCAATACCTTTATCTTAGACAACCGACAAAAACCCTGCCATAAAAGGCAATACATTTCTGTTGAATACACGTTAAATGTGCAGAGGTTAATGTTCTCTCTCACACACACACACACACACACACACACACACACACACACACACACACACATACACACACACACACACTGTCTAGCGCATTACGTTCTGACAGGGTTTTTGTTAATTTTCTCGGTTGTCTTTAAAGATAAAATATCAAACATAGTATATTTATAATCTGTAAGGAGAGGCTCATTTAATGAAAAAATAATATCATGTAAAATAATAATAGGTTATGTTCTACTTTTTAGTAACTTTAAAATTTTTTGATATTCTTAAAAGATAACACATATAAGAAAAATCATACAACTACTGTTGTTAAAGTGTTTAGTATCCCTTATAGTTTTATCTGTAGAATGATGTTAAAAAATAAATGAGAACCTTATACAGACTTTTTTTTAATTCGTGTTCTAGAGATTCCAAAACGTCATGAAATCTAATTTATATTTTTCGAAAATGTATTCTTATATTACAACTGCAGTACTTCTATATCTCATATATTAATAATAGAATATATGGGCTGTTATACGTGGAAGTAAAAATAGTAAAAAAAGATTAGTTTTTAGAAGCACGAGTTAGATGCCTTGTGCCTATATTATGGCGATTTTGCGGTTAAGGCATTAGCCACTTAGTTGCCGTGCTTTGTGTTTTATAGAGCTATAGTACAGTGTGGGCCATTTTGGTGATGCATGTATTAGGATCAAGGAAACTATAAGAAATACAAAAATGATTAAATGAGCAAAGTTTTACAGAATTTTATTGGTAATTTAAAAACGTCAGCGACGTGCTTTTAACTTTTTTGGTTATCGAGATATTTTGAAAAAACTAAAAAGTGGCATTTTCTCTAAAGCCCTGTAACTTCTTTATTTGTATTTTGTTTCAAAATCTATGAACACTTTTTATAGCCATATTGTATTAAATTTTAATTACGACGTTTCAGTTATCCTTCACAATCGATTTTATTCTAATAGGCTTTGGATCGCCTCGCTAACAATATTTTTTATAATGTGTAATAAATATTCAATGTAGTAATCACAAAAAATACGAAAAAATAATAATAAGCTTTAACTAAAAACATACACATGCACACAAAAGAATACAATATTTGGTATATTAAACAAAATGCTGTGCATTTTTAGCAACGCAAGCACGACACTTTTTAAAAGCACTATTTGTCTCTCGTCTAAGTGTATTTCTGTTAATATTAGCAAACACTTCCTGAGCTCTCTCTTCAAGTACGGCCAATGTCTCGGGAGGTTCAAACTCAAAAACTTCATTTTTTGCTCCCACAAAAAGAAATCCAAGGGTGTAATATCTGACGACCTAGCAGGCCAGGATGTAGGGCCCCCATTGGAAATTAATTTATCCGCAAAAGTTCTTCTTAATAAATTTCTAACAGCCCTGGAATTGTGAGCTGGGCAGCCATCCTGCTGAAACCAAACATTATGAAATTCGTATTGTACTGCATCTCTAATTGCTGGTAGAATTTGGTTTTCTAGCATATCTAAATATCTTTCACCAGTTAATGCTGGTAAAAAATGGACCTATAAGTCGATTCCCTGAAAATACAAAATTATGTATAAAGCAGTTAAACCAGCTAATATGAAATACTATTTTACCGTAAATGCCACACCAAACGTTCATGCCAAATCGAGTTTGCAACCTACGCTGTGCCAACAATCTATGACTCTCTGTTGGCCAATGTGACGATTGTGTTTGTTAGAGATTCCACGGTTACTAAAATATGTTTCATCAGTGTATATAATGGCATTGCTAAAATTTACATTTTCCTGGCATTTGTTAATGTACCAGTTACAAAAGGTAAGTCTCCTTCAATGAACCCTTGAACAATGGTCGGCTTGTATGGGTGGTACTTATTTTTCTTTAAAATCCCTGTGTTGTCCTAGGAATGTCTAGCTCTGTACTGTTTATTCTTGTCGATGAAGTTGGGGTTTCTATAAAGTAATTAATAACTTGATTGTCACTATTGTTGTTGTCTTTGTTATACTTTTTAGGCCTTGCCTGTTCGAAACTTCCACACGTTTTTAAATTAATCACAAGTTTTGAAAAATACCTTTGGTTTGGTTGTTGCCTCTCTGGGTAAGTATCAGCGTAATTATTTAAGGCTATAACTGCATTTCTATTGTTTTTAATATAACACTACAGCATATCAAATTTCTCTTCATTGGTATAACGCAAAGCCATTTTTAAGAATTTAAAATAAACGATAACAAAAAACAACAAACTTTGATATGTCAAAAAATGAAACAGTCCAAAACAAGAAAATAATATTGTTACCATGGCGAGCCAAAGCCTGCTAGAATAAAATCGATTTTTGGACATTTTGATGGGTTTTCTTTAGGAAATGTAAACTTGTTATATATCAATGAATAGGATTTTTCTCGATTATTTTAAAAAGACAAAAATCCAATATAGCGTCCGTAGGAAAAAATAAAGTTGGTGATAGTGAAGGATAACCGACACATCATAATTAAAATCTAATGCAATAACCGTTTTCTACATAAAAAATGGCTATGAAAAAATGTTCATAGATTTTGAAACAAAATACAAATAAAGAAGTTACAGGGCTTTACAGAAAATGCCACTTTTTAGTTTTTTCAAAATATCTCGAAAACAAAAAACTTAAAAGCACGCCGCTGGAGTTTTTAAATTACCGATAAAATTCTGTAAAACTTTTCCCATTTAATCACTTTTGTATCTCTTATAGTTTCCGAGATCCAAATACATGCATCACCAAAATGGCCCACACTGTATAGCAAAACATAAATCATATTTGTGCTTCTCTGATGTATTTTGTTATTTGGCCTAATGAATATGTATTTTTTATATAATATTTTAATTAATAATGTAGTTTTCCCTAGTCCTTGCTGGCGTCATATTAAAATATTTTATAATTATTTGTCTCTTAGAGTTTTGATCGAATTAAACAAAACTAACGTAGAGTACCTTTCTTAATTTAATTAAGGTAACATTATTTTGTAGAAAAAAACTATCAAATGTCAACTTCAAAACTTCTACGTATAGAACAAACCACACATACACGTGAAGCATATAAATGTATTTATGTAAATAAAGTTTCTCTTGATCTTTGGTTACGTTCAGCTACATAATAAAGTATTAATTAGTCAAATTCAACTTCTGTTATTTGTTTTACGTGAAATTTCCATGACAATATTGAATATTATTATTCATTATGTTTAAATAAAATTGGGTCATGGATGATTATTTACTGGCTTTATCAGGTAATAAATTTTAACCACAAATTGGTCGTTCAAAAGCGGATTGTTTTTGTTTGTCTTTCATAAAACCAATAAGTTTGCAGTTAAGACATTGAACATAAAAAGTGCTTGTTATATAGGAAAATAAAGTGTTAACTAATTGGTCGCCACGTTGCATAGAGCATTGGTCAAAAAATGCACCAAAATTATTCTATGGTTTCATTGTTGCTGGAGTAAATTTATATATTAGGAAATAAGAAAATATATCATGTATAGTACTAACAGATGTCATTTTATGGAGTGGTAAATAATTAGCCTGCCACACCAGAAAATTGAATTTAACAAGACAAAAAAATAATAAAAAAATAAAACCGACAAAAAATACACTTAAATGTGAAAAATAATATTTTATTCCATCTTTCGATTGGAATAAAATATTAATTTTCAGTTTATTTTTTTGAAGTCGGTTTTTGTATATATATTTTTATATTTCATCCTTTTTAGTTCTATTAATACGAGTTTTATTGTAAAAGTCAAATTTAACAAATAGCCACTTGATCCACTGCATACTACTACTGATAATGTCACAGTTTAAGAAAGAAACATTTCTCTCACTCCTTTGTTGTGCTCCCAAAAGCCGGCTTTTTGCGAGCTATCGTAAATCACAGCGAACACCTGCAACTAAAAGGTTAACTTATGGACTAAATTTGATAGGTATTAGCAACAAATGTAAAATAAAAATGTATTTATTATATTTGCGAAATGATGCAAAGAACTTCCAGCAATTAGTTTATTCTAATTTAAATTACAAAATTTATCCGAACGACAATCAATATGTTCTCGATAAGATATTAAAATCGATTGTACTTCAAAAACATTCTACCAAGTTCTTAGAAATAGAAAATGGGAATACATGTTCTCTAAAAAAAGCAGTATCCTAAAAGCAGCTTAAAACTTAAATAGCTAATTCTTAAAACTAATAGTCGTAAATCTAAAACGTGGTGTAACGCGAACTGGGTCTCGTTTGGCGCCGATATCAGATGTTCAAATTCCAAGGGGATGGTTGCTCACATATACGTAGAAACTAAATTATTTCCAACAAAAATCAATGTTAAAAAAAAACTGAAATTATCCACAAGATTAAACCGGTCTGCATTTAATAAGCCAAACCACGAGTAAGTGTCTTCCCCTTTTCTCAAGACTGTCTCCTCACTCTACGTATCATCTTACATTCTCGGGAAATTATAATCTAATAAGAACTGAAAGGCCCTTGCGCCCTAAATACTAGGAAATAAATATGTCAATACACACGCAGCTTACAGTACAGATTATTTTTAACTCTATATAACTACCAAATAATTTTTTTTAAATGCCTTCATGATTCATGATAACTTTATCGCAGTTTCGAGTCGGTAACTTTATAGGTGTCTTAATATCAGTCAAAAACACTACAAGAGCCATTGATCCAATGCAAGGGATTTAACGCCCACTCACATAAAACCAAACCACAAAACTGTTAAGCATTTATATTAAATAAGTTTTATATAAAAGCCTTATTGCTGCCATTAAATCCTTTTATTAAACAGTTTGCTCCTAACAGCTATGTTAAAACATTGGGGTTTTAATATTAACATCAAATAGTAGTAAGTGCTTTAAAATATAAATTAAATTGTTTTATAAGGCCTTCTTAAAACTTTTTTTGTGAATAAATACTGATTGATGCAGGACAGTAAGGAAACCTATTACTATTCCCTAGTGCAAACAAAAGATTTTCGTGAAACTTTACTTTAAATATCAAAAGCAAGGTAAATATCTTAAAATAAGGAATAGACAATTTACAACCCACCCAAGTCACCGTCCCAACAATGTAGCAAATCGTTTTCCCCTTCAAGTTGCATCGGACACTTAAAAGGAGAATTTTTTCCCCGTTAAGGCGTAAGAAAATCGATTTTTTATTTTTCAAATAAACTACCCCTAATTTTGAAAATAGTTAAATAAATAAAAGAATATTGATACTTAAAAGAACTCAAATTGAACACAATGCTAGGCTAGGCAGAAATCATTTATAGTTTTGAAGGCTGAATGTAAATTTTTATAGCAAAACTAGTAATGGTATATTACTAACATGCAAAATTTGAGAAAAATCGTTATTATGCCCATTTTACCAAAATTAAGTTCTTGGCCAAACTTCAGTAATAAAATTTAATAATAAACAACTTTTTAAAAGTTCTTTAAACATACCTTGCCGGATCTTGAGGAATTCGAAAAAATTATACGCTTCCCCTATTTATGTTGAACAGAACTAGCCTTTACTTGATGGAAATTCATATTAACAAAGTAAACAAAAAACACTTGCGTAAAATTTCCACTTAATTTATTTTACAAAAAAAATGACAATTGTTTCGCCAACACTGTGGCTTCATCAGATGTTAGATTTAAACTAAAATAAGAGTGTCCCACAAATTATAGATGAATGCGTTTTTTTACAACTGCGGATCTTATACAGTTCAAATGTTCTGGATTTACCCTTAATAAACTAATTAAGGTTTAACAATGGGGAACCGTTCAGGTCCAATTGATCGTTTAATAACGTGTTGTTATTTTTATGTTTGTTTATTTCCATAATTTCTAGTAAATTAAGTTTTTTACTTTTTTGTTCTACATGTAAAATTTCGAAGTTCTCATCAAAAGTATGGTTTTCTTGAATTAAATGTTTGGAGTAATTGTATTTAGCTTTATGCTTTCTGGAACTGAATTTATGTTCACTTATCCTTTTTTAAAATGTTCTGCCTGTTTGTCCAATATAAAATTTTGGACAAGTTCCACAATTTAATTTGTAAACACCCGATTTATTGTGTTTTTTGGTTTTACTCTTATTGTTTTTAATGTATTTACTAAGGCTGTTGTTAGTTCTAAAAGAAATTTTTGCACCTTTGTTTTTAAAAAACTTAGTAATAGTTATTGTTATTTTTCCTGTATAAGTGAAAGTATGGAAATTATTATTTTCTTTGAAACTGTTAGTAGGATAAATTAACTGTAATGCCTTTTTATGTTGTTTCTTTTCTACTATTTTATTTATTTTCTACTATATCTTATAAAAAGACAAACTACTAACAGTTTCAAAGAAAATAATAATTTCTATACTTTCACTTATACAGGAAAAATAACATTAACTATTACTAAGTTTTTTAAAAACAAAGGTGCAAAAATTTCTTTTAGAACTAACAACAGCCTTAGTAAATACATTAAAAACAATAAGAGTAAAACCAAAAAACACAATAAATCGGGTGTTTACAAATTAAATTGTGGCACTTGTCCAAAATTTTATATTGGACAAACAGGCAGAACTTTTCAAAAAAGGATAAGTGAACATAAATTCAGTTCCAGAAAGCATAAAGATAATTCCAATTACTCCAAACATTTAATTCAAGAAAACCATACTTTTTATGAGAACTTCGAAATTTTACATGTAGAACGAAAAAGTAAAAAACTTAATTTACTAGAAAGTATGGAAATAAACAAACATAAAAATAACAACACGTTATTAAACGATCAATTGGACCTGAACGGTTCCCCATTGTTAAACCTTTATTAGTTAATTAAGGGTAAATCCAGAACATTTGAACTGTATAAGATCCGCAGTTGTAAAAAAACGCATTCAGGTATTTAAAATCTATAATTTGTGGTACACTCTTATTTTATTTTAGTTTACATCCCCTATTTATTTTAACGTCACATCCATCAACACTGCAGTAAGAAGAATGACTAGCTTGATAAGCCATCTCCAAAAAGTTACGTTTAAATGCACTCTTATTCCAAATTCTATATTTTTGCTCACCGCTAGAAGCGGCAGTTCGTAGGTGCGGGAGGCGCGTAGGCAAGAGGGAAATTTATTGCGGAATAGCCAAGTGCTTGGACTATTTAAAGTATATATAGACTCTGATAATATAGTTATATTGCACTATCGCGCGTTGCGTAAACAATTCAAAATGTCGCCTTCCCGCCATTTTAAACATTTTTTTCAATACGCGTGCTACATACACTCCAGCAATATCCTGAATATGCTCTGAAAATTTCATTCAAATTGGTAAGACCATCGCGGAGTAATATACAAAAGGATATTAGTAGTCATTTGTTAATTTTTCTGTTATTCAAAGTTAGTTCTAACAAAGTCTGTAAGCCATGTACGCTTTTGTTATTATTATAATTAAATAAATTTAAATATGTTATGGCATTATTTTTTAACAACTCCTTGATCGATAACAACGTAGGTAGTAGTGGTAGCAGCTTCTGTAGTACCATAATATGTAAGGTAGGCTACATTAGATGCCAGTGATATAGCCTAGTAGGAAAGCTATGATATAGTATCATGTGTAAAATCACTGTTTCTATGGAATTAATTTTAAGTTTGTCGATGTCAACCTCCTAACTATATAAAAATTAATCTCTGAATTAGTTTAAGTTAGTGTTGGAGAGAATCGTATGACTTCAGAATCGAGTACTCCGTATTCGAGTTTATTTAAGAATGGAGTACTTATCCGAGTACCGAGTACATAAGCGTCATAAACCAGCCTTAACAATTTGCAGCAATATGCAGGTATTATTAAACATCGATTATGTACTCGAATACGACGTGTAAGTACTCATATAAGTTGTGTAGTTATCAGTTTTTCCAGCATTTGACTGTCTTGACATTAAGACTTTGCTTTTGCCTTGGTTTTCGTTTATTATTTATTCTGCTCGCCGTTTCGACTGTCTATCCTATAGTGTTGAGCTAAAATGTGACTTTTCAATCACAAATATAACTGTGATCCTGATTTTTTTAATCATTTTGACCTGTGACTGTCATTTTGCGATATTTCTTAGTTTATTTATAGTGCACGCCCTCATTTTACTGATCTGTGAATTTGATAAACGGTTAGTAGTTCACAAATAACGAATTTTTTACATTAGGTTCATTCGACACTTATTTAGAAATAGATGAATCTTTAAATACACTGCTGGAACTTCGAAGTGCACCAAGGAGATTTTTACTGGAAATTCAAAATGAAATATTTTCAAATGCAGCTCGATAAGGACAACCTCAAGACTCCATCGCAACAACGTCTTATAGACCCTGTCATTTTTTGACAAGTTTATTCGACCAGAACTCTTACTGTGAAAAATTTCTTTTTCATTTTGTGCAAGCAAAATAATCTAGAGCTGGGTACAAAAAAAACATTTTCTCGCGGGTTTGAAATTTTTACTTCCTTTTCGACATACAGGGGTTTTTAGAAAAATTAGAAGCCCAATAAAATGTTTAAATGGTCGGTAAAATTCTATTTCCAAAAAAACCTTCTCTTTATGAAGCAAAACAACAGCGGACATAATTTCTTTTTTGTAGACTATATAAATAATGTTATGAAAAATAAGTAATGATAATAGTAATACGAATAATAATAAATTAACTAAAATTTTGAAAAATGTATTACCAAATAATTATATGCTTATTTAGACTGTTTATTTATTGTAAGTAGAGGTATTCTATACGAGAGAAGTTGTGGGTAAAGGTAAATTTACCCATTATTTAACAGTTTATATTCGTTAATACATTTTTAAATCAAAGCTTGTTTTGAAAGTTTTTCATTTATACTTTTCATATTATAATATATCCTTATACTCACAATTACAGAACTGAAAACCCTTTCTATAATATAAAACTATTTAACCAAAGGCCAATAGCAACTAGCGTAACAATGTAAGCACACCACTGTTCATAACACAGCCAAAACACTTCAGCCGCAGAAATCCGATTTCATTGTTTTCTAATATCGGCGAATATTGGAGTTGGCAGAAGAGGAAACGGGGTCATCAACTGCGGGGTTGTTTACCTGTCCCCATTTTATTTAACTCAATAAGTCAGGAGCAGGCATTTCGGAGAGGACTGAGGCTTGAAAGTTCTGAATTCTTAATGGGATTTTAAATTAAAATGTTCCTAAGACTGTCGTTTCTAATTGAAAGGATCTATCTTAGAAAAACAGTCGTTTATTATTCTAGTCGATGGGATAAAAGAACATACTTTGAAAATATAGTATACCTTTTTGATTAGAAATCCTACATTGTTATTTCCTTCAAAAAATAATAATAATAATATTTAATAATAATAAATTATTTTCAAACCTAGCACACTCCCCAGTTTTCTGACCCAAGGAATAACATACCTTAAACCCAAAAATTCAGACAATAAAGACCCGTCAAATTACCGACCTATTGCGTGCCTTCCAACCCTGTATAAGATCATCACAGCTACAATTGCTAGGAGAATAGCACACAAAAACAACTAGCACACAAAAACATTCTAACGGAAGAGCAAGAGCAGCTAATTATAGACAGCGTCATCATGGTACAAATAATGAAAAATTATAGAAACATTCATACTGGTTACATAGATTATAAAAAAGCCTTTGATTCTATACCCCCCAGTCGGCTAACCAGAGTGCTAGAATTATACAAAATCAATAAAAACATCAGGCAATTTCTTTTGCAAATCACACTTAATACACAATAGAGTACGTGGAAAACTAAAATCAACCTGAGAACACAAAAAGATATCACCTATCAATCCAAAAAAGAGAACATCACTTATTTAATTGACATGGCTGACCCCAACGACGAGAATATCCAAGCGAAATACAATGAGAAGATCGCCAAATACACCGATTTGGCAATGAAAGTAAAAAGGCTGTGGAAACAGTCATCATTGTCGTCATATCAGTAACAGGTCTCATCCCAACAACGTTTACACCTCATTTGGCTCAATTAGGACTTAATACAGACATTCACAGGAACATCCAAAAATCGGTCATTTTGAAGACATTAATACACACTTAATACACAATAGTTGTTTTTTTCCATTTCTTTTTTTTGTTTTTTTATTTTTTAGTACTGACTTGGTATAATCCCGTCAGTATAAAATAGAAAAACAGGAATACTGTGAGATAACAAGTCATAATAATAATAATAATAATAATAATACTAAAAAGTTTATTGTTTACTTATGACAGTAATGATAAAACATTGTTTTCATAAGGAAAAAGGCGTTGTTAATGCAGCATACTACTTTTCTATTTAAAACACATTTCTTATCGGAAAAAGCTATCAGTCAATTTTTCTGAAAATTTGATATCTTGTAGTTCTTGATCCTCCTCAAAAGCTCTAATGACCACAACTTATCCTGACATGAAGGGTGTTAAATAGAGAAATTTGCATTTTCCATATTTTTTGTAAAACGTTTACTTTTTTATATATTAAATACTTAATAGGCATCCAAATAAAGCAGTTGTTGAAAATATTTTTGATTTGAAGCTAATGCAAGTCTTATTAAAAATAAACTTATACAGGGAGTAGCTGTATTACCAGTCATTTTTGTTTCATATGCGACTGCATCTAAAATACTAAAATTCCAACTGTCATTAAAAGCTCTTTTACGCTAAAACAAACAGCCAGATGTTGCTGTATTTATTATATGTTATTCAAAAGATGACATTTTTTCGATTTTTTTTTCAATTAGAGATAGAAAAAAAGTTAAAATATAAATATTGTCGGGTAAAAAACACGCCTTTCCTTGAAGTTTTTGCCCCGTTACGTCTCAGAAAATTATCTCGAATTTTGCCAAATTTTACAGAGTGATTCAAAATTTTTATATATTTAATAGCGCCATTGAAAATGATGACGTAAGCTTAATGACCTTTTACGTTGACGATAATACAGGGTATCACTAAAATACAAGGTGTCCCACGCTGTTTTGACAAATTTTCCCCTTTTTTAGCTATTTTCTTGGTTTCTTATTCTTGACTAATTTGCTTTTTATGTGAGTTGATAAATTCAGGTGTCACTTTAAAACTTGTATCGAATCGCTGCCTGAAACAATGTACCTTCAGAAAACGATTCCCATTAGATGTGTTTACTCTAGGACAGCCGTGTCCTGCTTTTCATTCATTTAAGTCAGTCTCCCTATAACTCCCTTATATATATATATATATATATATATATATATATATATTATCTTATAAGTTTTGCCCAAAATTCGGTCACTATCAGATTGGTAACAGGTAGGTTCCTTGAAGCTCTTTAGAATTGTATAGCTTTTGTTTGCCTTCGTGTATCTTAAGTTATCTATACCGTGTCATTGTGGTCATTGTGTCACAATTCAGCCTACAATCTGCAAGTTTGATGTATGTCAGTTTTGACTAGTGATTTTACTGGGAACTTAATAAGTTTTTAATTACGTTACCCAAAAACGTGTTTTTATAAGAATAAAAAACAAAAAATGAACCCTAACAGAAATTTGAAACCCGAGGATTGCGCTTACGAAAGAGGACTTTCTGAGCAGGGCTGCTTCCATCTCATATTGCACAAGTTTTGGGCCAAACTCAGGGGCAATTTCAAAAGTTCTTAAAAGGTACAAGGAAACTGGATCCATTGAAATAAAACCAGGACCAGGCTGTCCTAGAGTAAACACGCCTTAAGGCCCATTAATTCTATAGGTTGCCTCGAGCGATCTTGACATACCCCAACTCGGTGTGAGCGATCTACGTCACTCGGCGACCGGATTGCTTTAGCACGGCATTGTCCATAACTCTTTTGTGTGCGTTTAATTACATATATTAATCTTTTTTTGTTCAAAATTGAAACTTTTTTGTTACTATAAAATGCAGCCTTCAAGATATAATTTATTATAATTTTAAACTTATGTTAAGGGATGTTGGTTCAAAATTTAACCAAGTTGTGTTTTGAGTGCATTTCAAAAAATTCGCATCGTATTTAAAAAAATATAATGTATTTTATAAAGTCTCAAAAAAATACTCTTGTAAAAAATTTTAGCATGACAAATTGTTGAAGGTGTCCCAGTAGTGTGTTCTCGGTTTTAGTGATAATGGTTAGAGATAGAGAAAAAGTTAAAATATAAATATTGGTCTATAGGATGACTTATATACCTACTTAAATAGTTTTTCATATATGAAACACCCATATTTTATTACATATTTGAATTTTATCTAAAATTCTACGTCTACTTCGTATATTGTCCAGAGGCCTAAGTTTAATTCTTTTCAAGATATTGACATTTAAAAACTGGGATTTTCAATTTTGAATAGCTGTACAGTCTAAACTAAAGAGTTCAAATTAGAACAAAACGTTTTACACTTTCCTGATTTAGTTTTTAATAGTCTACTATGCATTTCTTGTCTATTTCTAACCGGTACTAAAATATCAACCGAGAACACACTAAGGGGACAGCTTATGTATATTATAAGTACTTTTCATATTTTATTAACTATAGGCATACTATTTGCAGTAAACACAATTATATATCTGTTAAAACATCTCAAAAAATACTCTGAAAAACACAACTGACAACTATCGCAACGAAAACGTCAGGCTGAATAAGCAATAGACTGGCCGCCTTGTCAGATCGGGTCGCCAGTCGACGTCACGACCTCCGTCTCACCCGCGCGTCCCCCTCGCCCGATAGCTGCTCATCGAGGTAACCTTAGAGTTAAAGGGTCTTGAGCAGGTCCAACGAAGATCGTTTCCTGAGAGTGCAGAAGGCTTTGTTTAAGAAAGCGATTTTCTACGATTTCAAAGCTAAAAGTTGAATTTGTCACTGCACATAGAAAGCAAATTAGACTACAAACAATACGGAACAGATTACGGGAAGTTGATATAAGAGCCTATGAAGCAGCATTGGGTCCCAAATTAGAAGCGAATCACCGCATGGCACGCTTAGAATTTGGCAAATGAGCCGTGGTGTGAAAATTAGTGGAGAAATGTTCTTTTAAGTGACAAATCCCGTTCACAGATAACCAGGGGAGCGGTGATGTAATCTTAAGGAAACTGTAAACTACGGAGGTGTGCCTGCAATAGTTTGGGGTGAGATTTCGTTGGAGGCAAAAACGGACTTGGTATTTGTAGAACATTTGACGACTAACCGTTATATTACGGAAATTTTAGAGCCCCACGTGGTCCCTTTTGCTCCTGCCATTGGAGATGGATTTATTTTCATGCATGACAATGTACGTCCACACACGGCAAAAGTGGTAAGGGAGTATCTGGCAGACTCTGACATTTCCGTAATGAATTGGCCAGCCCCGAGGCCCTGGTATTAACCCCATTGCGCATGTATGGGACCATATGAGAAGACAGGTTCGGGAAGCAGTGAATCTCTCGCAAAATGTACAGGAGGTCCGAATTTGACAAAACATAGACCAACAATTTATCCGCAATTTAATTTTAAGCATGGCCAATATATGTTATAAAAATATACAAATATATATAATATAGCAATTACTTGATGAAAATTCATTTTAATTAAGTAAACAAAAATACACAAAAATTTCTACTTAATTTATTTTACAAAAAACACATGATAATGATGATGATACAGATGATTTACTATTCCTATCCCCATCTTCTCATAATTATAGGGGTACTCCTTATGATTATAAATTCTGGCACAAAATCTAAAATTCTCATGAATACTTTATTTGTAAAATTATTCTTTGTACGACTACGACAAAATCGAAAAAATTAATAAAAGAAGAAATTAAAGCCCAGCCCACGTTCGGTAAATTTACTACCATCAATGACCTCCCTCCGACCTGCTGGTTAAGATTGTTGGAGAACAAGCTTATTCCAGCATTAAACGATATTTTTCCTAATGGTCTTGATGACGTATGGTTCCAACAAGCATTTTGCAGTTACTGTTAGAAATTATTTAAACATGATGTTTCCGGGACGCTGTATTAGGCGGAAGGGAGTTGCTGAGCTACCTCCAAGGTCAACGGACTTAAACCCACTAGATTTTTTCCTTTGGGGTCACTTGAAAACGACAGTATGTAAAACGAAGCCCGAGAACCTTGAAGTTCTAATGGGAAGAACTAGAGCTGAAATAGATAGAATACCCCCGATTTGGCTCCAAAACGCTATTCGGGAATTGTGGTTTTTTATTTCCTATTGACTTATTTTTAAAAACGTTTAATAAATTCTACAATTAACTGATCAGGATAAAAATTTGCAGTTTTGGAGTTATACTAATGATAATACGAGAAACAAATCACGCTAAAAAAACATTTCATTTGGTCTGAAAAAAAGATAGGTTAGTTTGCAGAAAAACTGAAAATCGGACAACCTTGCGGTACGCAATAAAGGGTCGGGAGTACTCAGTAGCGCCCAATGACCAAATATAGTTCGGATCGGTCTGATGGGTTTTTGAAATATTTGACTGTTTGTAGATTTCTGACTGACCCTGTATATACAATTATACATAGTATGGCCTTGGTCGGATTCTGTAACCTAAATATTTTATTCATGACAATTAGCATTATGATTTACAATACGTTAATAACTATCTAAAGATATTTGCAGCTGATTTAATATTGACATTATTACACCATTTAAAGCTAAGGGTAATAATAGTAACATCTTTAATATTTACCCACTACACGAATTTATGAAACTGCGTAATGGACTATCTATACGAACTATAATCGATTTTTACTACGATGTACAACTAAATTTGAATTAAGTTGAGTTGGTCATGGTTTATAGGCCATAAAAAAACCATTCAAGTTTCTCCAATAATATGGCTTAACTGGTCTTGGGGTATCTTAATGGCAGAAAAATTGCAGTCAAAGATTGCTCGTCTTTTTCTGTTCGTTCTTTCTTTTTCATTTTCGTTATTTATTTAAAATGTTTTATTGAAGAAGACATTTCTTAAGCGCCGGTCTAGTAATGTTTTGTTTAAAAGAAAAAGCTCATAAACAGCTTAAACTAAGCGGATGTGTATAATAATATAAAACCAAACACGGCTCTGATTTAACAATGCTAAATTTATAGTTCAAATTAAACTAGAAACTTAAAAAAGGTGTGATTCGTCAAATTTTGGAATTTCGGGTGTGTGTATGTGACCCACAAATAATAAAATATTTGTCTTTGAATTCACTAATTCTCTCCCACTTTAATTTAAAAAAAAATAATAAAGTATTGAATATTGTATTTTATATTTCTAACTAGGGAAATCTAATTAATTAAATTTTTATTTTTTTACATTTGTTTTTTGAAATAAGCTTTATTTTCAAGGAAAAATTTTATTTAACTTTTTTTACTCTAAGTTCCGTATTGCGTAAGTGGTCCTAAAACATCTAAACTATTATTGAAACAACATTACCTGAATATACAAGGTATTTATCATCTAACGAGTGTCGATATACATATTATTTTATTCTATTCAGGGGCAATGCAATAACTTTTAAATAAAAATGCCAACTTTATCAAGCAAAACACTAAAATAACAATAAACGAAAAACAAAAGAATTATAGTGTATTGGACCACCCTCCCCATTGACTACTATAGATCTTACTTAACTAGGTATACTGTCGGTTAGACGCTGAACGAATTACAGGGAAATAACTTCCCATATATTCCTATTGACATTCACTAAGTCCTCTACATTAATCCTCAATTAAATTCTGATCTGGAGACCTGGCAGGTCATTCTCTCAATGTTATTCTTAAGAATTCCTTGACAATGCGCACCCTATGGGACCGCGCGTTGTTATCAACATACATAAAACGTCTCATTTACAGTTACTCTGTTTCCAATTGTAAAGAATGTTCGACACAAATCGCGAGAGCTTTGTAAACCAAAGAATTAATAACTGATTGCTGCTGTGCGAGATGATGTTGTGGATTTGCATTTAGGTATCTCTCCGAATATATTGGTTTTCTATATACAGAGTATTCTAAGGCACCATACCCTTTCCTTCGTACAAGAACATCTAGAAAAGTTCATTGTAAGTTTTATGTTAGGGTGGTTAAAATCCATCAACAACAAGATTTTTTGTGGATTAGTGGAAAAAAATAGCAGCATCAATAGTAACATAACCTCAAACTTTTGAAATGGAAAGGCATATTTATGTATAGCTAAATTTATAATTTTCTTACTGATTACAACGACATAACACATATACCTTTAGTTTAGTCGTTTGTCAGTTATTAACGAAAACAGATCATAGTATTTTGAATAGAGCTCTAGGTGGACACCATTAAACATAGTTGGCTATGCTTCGTGACATTTCAATTGTTTTGTTTAAGAATGATATGTCAAAATTATAAATATCAGTAAAAGTTTTTGAACATGTTTACTGACGATGCGTTATGTATGGAAGCTCTCGATTATTCGTATTTCCAAAACTAAGAGAGCTAGAGAGAAATGTCACACCCAAAAGTTTCAGTTTCATTCTCGCGGAGTAAAGAAAAACTAATTATACAAGATCGGTCATATAAAGTCACGGCAACACAAAATTGCCTTATGTTAAATTGATCACCCTGTATATTATATGTCCATCAAATAGGGTTCTTCTTGGTGATTATAAAATAAGAGATTTAGCTAGAGGGTATCTATAGGGTCGATTAAAAAAAAGTGCTAAGATAATATAAAACTGTAGGAGGGCAATGGGAAGAAATGAACTGGGCGATAATTTTATAAGCCCCATATAGTGGACAGATCAATCATCATTTTCTACGAGCAGGAGAAATCACAGAGGTAATATACATTTTTGGGCCAATCAAAACCGAAGACAGATTGAGGAAATCTAGTGTTAAGTAAGACAATCTTTAAGGGTTTGGTGCAGTGTTGTCGGAAACTATGTATTATTGTAACTGCAAAATGCCTTTGCTTTATTGGCTGAGAAATAACTTCATTTTTTAAAAGATAATATTGAGAACAAGCTGCAGAATTTGCCCTTAGACGATTACCAAAATATTATCTGGCAATAAGATGGGGCCCCGCTTGTTGCCAAATAACTATAATAATAATGCTGTGAGACATTTTTAAAGTTAGCGCTATAACCAGTGAATTAGAAACTTTGGAACCATCTATTGGACACCAAATAGCCCCGATTTACTTTGCGGGACTTGTTTCTCTGGCGCCTCATCAAAGCCCTAGTTACCATATCGACGATCTAAGAATAAGAATAAAGAGGGTGGTGAATGAGATTCGGCAAAGCCCCATTATCTTACAGAACCTTCCTAGGGTATTACAACGGTCTATAGGTGTATAAAAAATATACTATATAAACATATCCAACAGTATAGCATAGTTAAACTAGTTGTAATGTTTTCTATGAAATCTGTTATTTTGTGAATGCGTAATATTCTTTTATATCGATAGAATGGTTCTTTTTATTGTTCTTTAAAGTCTTTTAATATCGCAAAATTGAATTATGGTATCATTATTAATATAAAAATTAGAAAATGCCACTTTAGCTATCCATGGCCTACTATGTTCAAATGAAATCCATATAAGCTCATTTCCAAATAATATGATCTGTTTTCGTGAATAATTAAAAAACGTGTGTTTTGTTGTAATCAGAAAAAAAATGTCTTATAAAATCAGCTATAAATATAAAAACCTTCCCATTTAAAAAAATTGAAGTTATGTCAATATCCTAAAAAATTTGATGCTGTAATTTTTACCACTAATCAACAAAAAACTTCAAGAATTTCAAAAAAAAATCTTTAAAAATAAAGCAGTTATGGCTATTCAAAACTGTTTGGGAACAAAATAAACAAACTGTACTTCTTCATAATAATATGATTGCTCTTTATTATTGAGATATAATCATTTATTGACATTTTGTTACTAGGAGATTTTTATATCATCTTGGATAAAATTACTTAAACAAAACCGGCAAATACTTATTTTAAGAAATATAAGGAGATATTTTTATGAAATTCAAGCAGACAATTCCAGTAAACAATTAACGATGACCCAATTTTTTTCGATGAAATGAAAATAACCGAACATGACGATTAATTGTGTCACGGACATTTTGATGTGGGGGCGCAATATTGTTTTGTTATTCTTGCGTTTGATTAATGTAAGCCGTGCTGTCAGCTGCATTCGACAAGGCTCTAGACGTAAGGGCGAAGCCTTGAAATATGTTTAATCCGGATTTGGGTATTTTGTAAATATTCTACAAGGTGACACAAATTTGTTTTTTAAAACATTATGTTTATTGTTGACAGGAAAGAAATTAATTTGCAAATCGTCAATCGAGCTTACTGGAAATGTCAAGGCAAATTTAAAATAGTTTCTAATAATAAGGGGCCTTATGACGTTGAAGTTTTACCTCAACAGGAAAAAGAAGGCCATACATTTTTTATGTTTGTAAAATAGCCTTGAATTATGTCTGATCCGGATTTTGTTATTTTGTAAATATTCTGTAAGGTGACACAAATTTGTTTTTTAAATCATTATGTTTATCGTTGACTGGAAAGAGATTAATTTGCATATCCTCAGTCGAGCTTATTGGAAATGTCAAGGCAAATTTAAAGTAATCTTTCAATAAGGGGTCTTATGAGGTTCTTAAGTTTTAACTCAACAAGAAACAGAAGAAATAAATGAATGTTGTCTATTAGTTCTCGGCGTAGCTTAAAAACTAATTATCAGATTGACTTCAAATTTTAGTCAAAAATACTGTAAAAACAGATGAAGTGAAAACACATTCATTTAGTATTAAATCATTGGCGTCGGAATTCGACTTAATAAATTTAGAAATGTAATGCTTGTGTTTTCCTAGAGTTTTGCCCTTTCTTACTAACATAATTAACTCCTGTATTTTAGAAAGAGCTTTTCCCGATGACTGGAAAATCGCTCTTTTTACGCCTTTACCAAAAAATCTAATATAACTTGTTTTAACGAACTTCGGCCCATCAGTATTTTGCCTTGTCTTTCGAAGGTATTAGAAAAAATAATCGATAAACAAACTGGACGATCCTTAGAGAATAATTCTATTTTACCGTTTAACCAATCGGCTTTCAGGAAAGGATATAGTTGTGCAACAACTCTCTTGGGTCTTACGGATGACGTCATCAGGGTTGTTGATATGGGAAAGACATAAGTCCTAGTGCTTTTGAACTACTCGAAGGCATTTGATATGATAAGTCATCATCTTTTGTTGTCAATTTTGAATTATATTGGATTTGCAAATAGCGCTAGAGATTGTATTAAAAATTATCTCTACAATACACTACAGTACGTCAAAGCTTCCACCGGCCACTCATCCAGAGAAATGGTAAAGTGTGGAGTACCACAAGGCTTTATATTGGGGCCTTTACTGTTTACAATTTATACAAATAATTTTAACTCATGTATAGATCAAGTCACGGCATACTTTTTTGCAGAGGATACGCAGTTGTTCTTTCCTTTTTCATCTGATGATCGGCGGGTGGCGGAGACAACCATATATAATAATTTAAATAGCTTAATGATTTTTCATGGCTTGGATATTAACCCTGAGAAGTCATGTGTTATGGCTTTTGGTAAGCATAAGAATCGTATTGAGGTTGATCTTAATACAAATATTGCAGGTAGGGGTTTGAAATTTAGCAAACGTGAAAAGAACTTGAGTATTAGAATCGGCACAGACTTGCGTTTTAATCAGCAAGTCGGAATTAACCTACAAAGGGCATACATGTCTTTAAACATGTTGTATCTACATCGTCACATCTTAAGTGAAGCTCTGAAAATTAGATTCTCTTGTACTTAGTCATTTTAATTATTGTGATGTTTGGTATGGACCTTGTTTAGATAAAGAAGATATAAATAGAATTGTTTACGTTTTATTTATGGTATACGAAAATTTAAGTCAGTAACATATAAACTAAAGGATATAAGATGGCTTAGTATGCAGAATCGACGTAGGGTGCATTCTCTGGTGTTTTTTCATAATATTATTTTTAACAACTGCCCTCCATAGTTAACAAATAAAATTGTATATAGAAGGGATGTTCACAGTTTAAATTTGAGATTTCGGGGTCTTACCTCTCCATCACCTTACAGATCAGCACTTTTTAGAAGATGTTTCTCCTTTTTAGAAGATGTTTTCATATATAAATTGTACAATACTGTGCCTGTCTCCTTAAAAACACTTAAGCCTGAAATATTTAAAAGAACTGTAAGGAAAATGTTAGTTAATCAATAATATAGTTATTGTTTGAATTTACTAATATATATAGATTCTTAACAATTATAGATATGAAATTTTTTTTTTGCTGCATGTGATCATTTTGCGAACATTTTGCTGTAAAATATGGTTTACAAAGGGGCTAAACTTTGAACAGTTTTTAATCGCATTTAGCTCCTTTTTTGCAAATAGTTAATAATGTAACAAAAAACTTTAAATGCACTATTTATTGTTATATTTGGAAAATAAATATTATTATTATTATTAATATTTTAGTAAAAATTCAATATTCCTGGAGCAAGATTGTGAAACGTTAAAAAAATTTTTACTAAACAAAACTAAGTATCCAATTTGCACATAAATAAAGTGTGATATAAGACCGAACTTGTAACATATGGGTATGAATACAAGATAGCAAAACAAAATGGCTATTCCAATAAAATATTTAAAAAAATCAGCCTGAAAAAACTACTTATTACATTAATTTAAAATTTTGTGCACGCATTAAGGGTGATATAGAGATAATATTATATTATTATATATTATATATTATAATATAAAATATTGGTATGGATCCAGTAACAAAATGGTGACGAATAAAGATGTTTAAAAGACGGTATATACGTGTTACTAAATGACTACGTACTGAAAATTGGGTCATACTTCATTGTTCCTAATAAAAGGCAAGATTCACAACGAGGGAAGAAGGAAATTTACCAATTTTTAATATTGCTTTCTGGCCTTTAGGCCACGAGGAAAAGAAGTAAGTGTTTTATTAGGATTATTAACACTAGTACTTTCATAAGCTGGAATTTTATTTTTTTAAGTAGCAATAGATTAATTTCATTTTTTTAATTTTCGTATTTGAATTTTGTTTTATAAAATATTTGATAGACAGAGATACAAAAATCAAAATTAAAACTTGTTATATAGCTTTGTTCAAAGCGTTTTTACAATTTATATTTCCCCAACGTAGTATTGAATATCTTAACGAAATTTTCACAAAACTGTTATATAAATAATATTTCACCTTATTAATCGAGGCATGTTAGAAAAAAACCTCGAACGATGCGTGCAACGGTTACAATGCTTGTATTTAAATGAACGGGAATCTATTCCTAGTGGACAATATTTCAATGTCTACATTTTTTGAACGCGGTTTTTATTTAATTATTAGTAAATTAAGTAAAAGTAGACTGAACATTTTTGAGGCTAAAAGTGGGTACAGGGAGGTTCTTCAAGTCTTAGATTATATTATTCTCTTAGAAGATATTAAAAGATTAAATATGTATAGAAACCAATTATTTTTAAGTTTATATTAATCTTGCAACAAATGAAGAACTCATCAATTTTTATGTAGAATTAATTTCTTGAAACTGAATCTGTAACAACTTTACATCAAACTGACGTTAAAGCTAACATGAAATAAGGATAAACAAACAATAAATCACAACCAATTATTATCTTCGTAACTTTTCCTTTCAGAACTAAAAAATATGTTTACAAAGGAGTGCTAAACAGGAAAAAATTTCTTATTTGTAAAATTGTGAGAAAAATATATTTAAGAAAATTATTTGTTCCTACTGTAAGTCTTATATTTTGGATGTGATAAAAGTATTTTATGTAATTTTTATTACGATTTACACGCTGTGATGCTTTCACTCCTCGGACTTCTACAATATTAAAGCACGCGTCTAACTTTAAAACATAATGCACCATAAACATGTATGTTTGGGTAAATTATTAGAATTTTCTTTTACATCTAAATTAAACCTTCTAGAAAATAAGGCCGACTGCTCACAAGGAATAATTATAGAAAATTTTCACATCTACGTGCAGCATATAAGTGGAATAGTATTTTCCAAATGTGAAATGCTTTTGAGGCTTATCATGCTAAAATCCTAGAAATATTCAATAAGGCTTTCTCTATTGTAAACACCAAATGCAAAGTTAAAAAATCTTCGATTACTAAATAATTAAACGTTTCATCTAAAAACATGAGATGTCTTCACATGTTAAGAAAAATATTTCAACGTGCCATTTATTACCCATTTTCATAAGAAGTATTTATCGGAACTCCATGAAAGTTGCAAAACAAATTTACTACAATAATCGAGTTACGACTACAGCAAATTAATAAAGGGAAATCTGGAATTATTATAGCAAATGGACTGCGAGGCAAGGAATCTGGTCGTTTTATTAACTCTAATCTGAGGGCGGATAAAATTAATCATTTTTAATGTACTGTTTCACAAAAATTGACCAGTAGTATCCCTAAGGACTCCATTGACTCCTTAACTTTTCTCAGCCATGTGTTTGTACCTGAGACACTTTATTTTGCACCCGTTACCCTGGACGAGTTGATAACGATTTTTCGTGACATGAGATATACAAATGCCTCAAGTTGGGACGAAATTTTAATAAAAATTTCTCAAAACTTGCTAATTCTGAATTGGAGACTCTTGCAGATACTATTAGCTTAAGTGTTCAGAATGGGAATTTCCCTCCTCTTCTCAAAATGGCCGCTGTCATTCCTTTATGTAAAGGAAGTGGCAGGGATTTACCTTCTAACTTTAGGCTAATTTCTTTACCTGCATTCAGCAAGATTGTAGAAAAAATAGTTAAAACTAGAGCGGTTGCTTATAAAATAAACCCAAACTACTTTCTGAGGCACAATTTGGTTTTAGGTTCTCCAAAAATACTGATGATGTTATTTTTCATTTTATGGAAGAGTTGTATCTGAGATTCTTTGAAATAGAGATGACTTCGGCAGTGTTCTGCGATTTGACAAAGGCTTTTGACTATGTCTGTCACAGGATACTGCTGTAACTCTATGGCTTTAGGGGTCCAATTTTGGAATAGCTTACATTTTATCTTACAAACCGTCGTCAGAATGTCCGTTTGTGGACTGTCATCTAAACTTGACATAACCGCCGGTGTACCTCAGAGATCTATATTTGGTCCCTTCTATTTCTAATATATGTCAATAATCTACTAAATCATTCGTACGCTATGGACAGTGCGTCTCATTTGAAGATGACCCAGCAATTTTATGGCACCACAAAAATCCTGACATTCTGAATGATATGGTGAATGCTGTTGTGCATAACTTACATAAATGATGTAATGCGAATTATCTATATTTTAATGTGTTGAAAACTAACATTTTAAATTTAAAATGTCAAATAAATGATATTTCTATTGAGAGTCAAATAATTGAAAACATGAAAGAGAACAAATTTATAGGATTGTTTATAGATAATAGATTGAGATTTGACATATTAATAACTTGCACAAGAAACTGAGTTCTGGATGCTATGATGTTGGAAGAGCTAGGAGTAAACTTAACGGAACAGTAGCAAGAAAAGTCTATTTTTTGGTCATTGAATCACATTTAAGATATGGAATTTGTTTTTGGGGCTCGTGCTGCTATAACTTATTTCGATCGATTTTCGTTCTGCAGAAACATACGATAAGATACGTGTAAGGTTTAAAACCACGTGATCCATGTCGGTCAGGCTTTAAATCAAAAAAAATTCCGACTTTAGCAGGTAAGTTTATTTTAGAATCAGTATAAGCCTGATGCACAGAAAGTATTCTGACAGAATTCATACCTTGTCTTTAGTGGACTGCGTGTGCCTTCATCAGCCCTAACTAAAAATTCTGGTTTTTACAATTAGAAAAGATGTTTAAATTTAAACCAGGTCTAACTTGACAGTTGTAGGTTTAAGATGACATTTTTCTTAAATGTTGCATAACTGGCATGGTGTTAAGTACCATGGCAACTAGACCTAATCTAACTCTTAAACATTTTTAGTGAATAGGGCCGTTAGTGATTTCTGAATAATTTTACACTGTTAAAGAATTCCTGTCTAAGAATTTTAATTAGTAGGTATTGCTTATGAGAGTGTCGATGTATTATGTATATATGTTACCGGCAATGTGCGTTGTGCAGTCATACCTAGGTTTGCCTAGCCAAAGTGCACATTGCCGTCCCGCTTTAGGCAAAGTCCGAAATTGTTCGTGATTTCGGACTTTGCCTGGGCTCTGTATTCTAATTATCACCATTCGACAGCTTGGGCCAATAAGTGACATAGTAAGATTTACTCAATGTATTCTGTTTCAGTATGTTTTTCGTTGGTTTTATTTAAATGTTATTAGTACTATTTCATTAAGGGAAAGTTTATTTGTAAATCGGTTTATGTAAGAGGCAACACACTATGTCATAAGTTGCTTTGCTTCTCTTTTATCGCAAAATGTGCCTCATGCTCGACATATAATAGAATAACTATGACAGTGACAGTAATTTATGACTGGCAGATTATTTCGGAGTTTGCCTGCCACACATTTAGCAAACCTGTTATTTTAGGATTTGTACGTACGAATGTAATAGCATTTTTTAAATTTTATTTTTATGTTTATTCAAGCTCATTGTTGAATTGATAAGATGTGTATGAAGCCATTTATGTATTTTTTTTTTCTCATATTGCTTATTATGTATATTCTGTTTTTATGTGTTATGACTGATATGTTATATATTTCTAAGCTTTTCGTAGTCTGTGCTGTTTTATTTAAATTACATATTTCTTATCGATTTATAATCTAATTTTTCTCAATTTTTTGTCAATAAGTATTTTAATTTAGTCTTTGACTTTAACAAAACCACTACTGGTTTGACTAGATAAAGCTATTTTAGTCAAAATATCCTAAACTGCAGACCCAAAAAATTGCATACAAATTTGAAATTTTTATATATATTTTAGACAGTAATTTTTGACTTGAAATATAATTTATTGACATTGTTCGAAACTATATAGAATTAATTAAAACATGAATGAATTCTGACGTTATATTGAATTTGAATTTGAAGCAACGTTTAAATTCAATTTGCTAGGATAAAACAACAATATCCGACGTACTTTTTGGCTAAATATGATTATTATTGCGTAAGCTTGACAGTACAAGTAATAAAACCATTTAATAAAATATTTATAGATTTATCTTTCTGCTTCAGTTTAAATCAAGATTTCCTCTTTCAAGAGCCGTCAAAAAAATATTTCTCTATTCAGATACGTGACGTTATTGTAGAAACTGGAGTGGAAAAAATATAGGCTGACGCCAGGCGTTCCGAATCGACTGCTGTTGCCATGACTACCCACCTAGTCTCTCTGTACGGGAAGAGTTATTGCATATAAAGATATCTAAACCGCTTACGACTGCCTCTTATTGATAGTATTTAGCCAAGTAAAGCATTAGGTTACTTCAGGACGACGTGCTCTTTTTGTATAAAAGATGCGCTTTTCTATTTTTTTGGCTCAAACAAATTACGTAATATTTACATTAGCTTCATCTGTTGATCTAGTTAGAGAGCTTTCTAAAACCACTTGATATTTATAGACAGGGTGTTAAGGAAATTATTGATTTTAGCACGTGAAAGTACGAATAATTTTAGTCAAAAAAAAACATACGTAACTAGGTGTCAATAGTTTTCATTTTGTTATAATTTAAGCTACTATTTCTTTCATATTATTATTCAGAACTATTAGTTACATTATTATAATTAATATTTTTTTCTTAAAGTACCAAAATTTAAAAAAATATATTTAAGTAATAATTTTAGAACACACAAACTGGCACACCCAAACAAACCTATTTGATGTTTTAGTCATTTGGGGATAAAATGGTAACATTTTGGTAAAAATTCAATTTGGCGGAATAAAATGGTAATCTAATGAAACGTAAAAAAGATTGTTAAAAACTACCCATTCAATGTACCTTCAATTTTGTACAAATTTCAAGTATTACGTAGAGACGAACCGGTAAAATTTTGGTACTAGTCCAAGGGAGCCAAAGCAATGGCAGCTTATTAAAATATATAACAATTCAGCCTAAAAAAGCTACTTATGAGATTGATTTCCAATGTTGTTCAAGGATTATGTGTGATAATGTAATATAGAGATGAACTGGTAAAATTGTGGTAAAATTCAAGATACAAAATACCGGCCAAATAAAATGTTTGCAATCGCGAATTTTAGATACCAAAAAATTATATTTTATTTTCTCAATTCCGTAGGTACGACCTGCCTGTCTGTTGGCGGCATAACTAAAAACTACTTACCCCGCGAATGACTTTAAATTTTGATCGAAAATTAGGACTCATATGAGGATAACATGGTAACATTTTGGTAAAAATTAAATATGGCGGAACAACATGGTGCCCTAATGAAATGTTAAAAAAATTATTACTAAAAAAACTTCTTATCTAAATGACATTAAATTTTGCTCAAAAAACGAGTGTTGCATAGAAGCTAACTGGTAATATTTTGGTACGAATCCAAGAGGGCGAAACAAAATCGCGGCCTAATAAAATATTTAAATGGCGTTTAAATAAAATGTTAAACGTCAAAAACTTTTATTCAATTGACTTGAATCTTGCACAAAATGTATATGTGATATAAAGATACACTTGTGTTGAAATGAAATTTTAAAAAAATCAGTGGAAAAATACGGAAGCGTATAAGGGCCACTATTTTTTTTATTTTTAAACTCTTAGAATTTAAAAAAAATTAAGTTTAAAGTCGGAATTTAATAAAATTGTGAGTTTAAAATCAGAATCTAACAAAATTCTGAGTTTAAAGTCGGAATTTAACTAAATTCTGAGTTTAAAGTTAAAGTTTAGTACAATTCTGAGTTTAAAGTCGAAATTTAACTAAATTCTGAGTTTAAAGTCAGAAATTAAATTAAATTCTGAGTTTAAAGTCGAAATTTAACTAAATTCTGTCAGAATTCTGAGTTTAAAGTCAGAATTTAACGAAATGCATTTTTGACATCTCCTTTCCAAACCTGAAATTGGTGTCAGGAGATAGATAATTAAATATTTAGACAGATAAGTTAAATCCATTTCGTTGCAAGTAAACTCGTTTCAGATTTACTGAGCTTCAAAGGGTGAAAATTGTCATTGTTCAAGCGCCATTTTCTCGGAAACAGTTAACTTTAGACATAAGAAAGGTAACTCAATAAGTGTTTGGATTTTTCAGAAACATTTAAAAATTCAATAAAATATAGGGCATTTCATTTAGAAAACGGATGATGCCTCCGGTTTGAGGTAAAAGCGGCAACACCGCGCAATTTAAAATATTTTACAACGAGAGCACAGATTAACAACCAATCAGATACTGCACTCCTGAAATTTTCATTCATAAACGTGTTTACTCAACCCCATTAGCTGGGCGGAGAACTCAGAGATGTACTCGAAATATGTTTATTTATTCTGAGCAGGACCCTATTAAAATATTTTTGAGTAATGTTTAACCAAGTTTAATTTATTTATATTGAAAAATTGGTGTATACATAGTAATTATGCACATACAGAGTGGTTTGAATTTTTATAGATTTATGAAAGAATAACGGCGAGGTTAAAATTTAATATTATTGTTAGATCAGTTATATCACTGAACTTGAAAACATTGTGTTTTAGTACTATGTTCATTACCAAAATTTGGTAGCAGCTAGCTGATCTGATCAGCTCGATGATACCAAATTCTACACATGTTCCCGGCTAGTAAACCCCTCTTATTTGGACTCATTTGGTTTGTTTGGACTAGTCCAATTCATAATTTGGTACCACCGAGTTGATCTGATCAGCTCGATGGTACCAAATGGTACCGATGGTCATTTGGTTTGTTTTGACGAGTCCAATATATTATATGGTACCATCTAACCTAAAGTTTGGGCTAATCTGTTTTTTTTATGAGCCCAGTAAAATGTGTAAAAAGTAAAAAAATAATTTATAGTTCAAAAAAAAACTGGAAAACAAGTTTTTGCCAGTAACGAACTAAATAGTACAAAATAATGTAATGTTGTCAAAATTAATTAAACGTACATGCTTCTGAAATAAACGAACAAGCGAAACACACTTTTTTGCATAATCATTGAACAAAATATATTTTAAGAAAATTACGTTATTTTGTACTTTTTAGTGCGTTGCTGACAAAAGCGCGTTTTCTAGCTATTTTAAACTATAATTTTTTTTGTACCGAGGATCACATATGGTTTTATTTATTGGCGTTCAGTGTTGCTCGCATTGATAGCATAAAGCATGTTTGTCATGTTAGTATTAAAACTATTATTTTATATCTAATCTTAGAGCAAGAAACTGGGTCATAGCTTGCAACAGAGAAGATCGCTGCTTTTAGATAAAATAAACGGTCCATATAAAAGTCAAAGGTTATGTAGCTTATACTTGAATTATCCTCTTACTTATATATGGATGTTACAAAAAAATATAAATGAACACAAAAATTAGATTTGCTGACCACAAAAACTGTGAAAATCAGAAACATAATATTCCATTTTTGTGATGAGGAAGAGTATAATAGTATATAATATTTAAGTTTTTCACACGCACGCCAATGGCAGAAGTGAAATTAATGTAACCTACGCTAAAACCCTTTCTACATGATACTAAAACACAATGTTTTTAACTACAACGATATAACTGACCTAACAATAATATTAAATTTTAACCTTGCCCTTATTCTTTCATAAATCTATAAAAACTCAAAACACTCTGTATGTGCATAACTACTATGTATACACCAATTTTTCAATATAAATATATTAAACTTGGTTAAACATATTCACAAAATATTTTAATAAGGTCCTGCTCAGAATAAATAAAAATATTTCGAGTACATCTCTCTGAGTTCTCCGCTCAGCTAATGGAGTTCGAGTAAACACGTTTATGAATGAAAATTCCAAGAGTGAGGTATCTGATTGGTTATTAATCTGTGCTCTCGTTGTAATTAACTTTAAATTGCGCAGTGTTGCCGCTTCTACCTCAAACCGAAGACATCATCCGTTTTCTAAATGAAATGCCCTATATTTTATTAAATTTTTATATTTTTCTGAAAAATCCAAACACTTATTGAGTTACCTTTCTTATGCCTAAATTTAACTGTTTTCGAGAAAATGGCCCTTGAACAATGACAATTTTGACCCTTTGAAGCTCGGTAGATCTCAAACGAGTTTACTTGCAACCAAATGGATTTCACTTATCTGTCTTAATATTTTAATTATCTCTTGACACCAATTTCAGGTTTGACAGGAGATGTCAAAAATGCATTTCGTTAAATTCTGACTTTTAATTTAGAATTTTATTAAATTCCGACTTTAAACTCAGATATTCTTAAATTCTGGCTTTAAAGTCAGAATTTAGTTAAATTCCGACTTTAAACTCAGAATTTAGTTAATTTCTGACTTTGAACTCCAAATTTAATTATATTTTGACTTTAAAATCAGAATTTTGTTATATTCTGGCTTTAAACTCAGAATTTATTGTTTAAACTTTTAGTTAATTTCTAACTTTAGACTAAGAATTTAGTTAAATGTCGGCTTTAAACTCAGAATTTTGTTAAATTCTGACTTTAAACTCAGAATTTTTTAAATTCTAATTTTAAACTAAGAATTGTGTTAAATTCCGACTTTCAAGTCAGAATTAAAAAAAAAATTGTTGCCCCTATACGCTTCTGTAGGAAAATTACTTATTTAATTTATTTTAAAGTATGTTCAAAAATCAAGGGTGTTATAGGCAGAAACTGGTAAAATATTGGTACGAATGCAATATGGTGGAACAAATATAAAAAAAAATGTTAGAAGAAAAGACAGATCAATCAAAATGACTATATGTGAAACTAAATTGTGTTATACTTCACTGTTCCTAATAAAAGGAAACAATTTTTACGAGGGAAGTTTTGGGTAAAGCAAATTTACTGCAAAAACTATTTTACTTATTTCTACCTATATTATTCGTTATTAGAGAAATCTAAGTATACCTTGGCGACTTAGATAGCCGACAACAGTTTAGCTCGAAATATTAAAATGTAAAGAAGATTTTAGATTTTTAGATTACTCCATTCACATAATATGTACACTCTACGAAAAATAGATGCACTCCTTTTTTACACAGAAACTGTGTAACCCTATTTCAGGGGCGATATAGACACTGCTTCTGGAAGGGGGTTTGAGACGATAAAAAGTTTCAACAACAAAAAAAAAGGTTATCACTTTATTTTAATTGTAGGTAAAAACCGGCTTTGGGGGTGGAGTTTTATCTGCCAATCCTGAGAAAAAAATCCTTACTTTATACTAAAATTATAGAAACATTTTAGCTTAAATAAAAGTGGCTCTGGGGGAGAGGTTAATCCCCCCCTTATATACGTCACTGACTCTGTTACGCTTGCACTCCTATCAAGCGTTGCAGCCGTTATATATTCACTTACCATGGTGGTGAAATTGGTGATAAAATCGATCTTCCTTACACTTTAGATACAAATTAAGCAGATTGCGAAAACTCAATTAGCTGTTAACAAACAAGATAGTGATGGTGCCCATTTTCAACACTTACTTTACAAATGATTTTGTTAGGGTAAATATATAACCTAGAGATTCTTTTTTTGTATATATCTTAATGAAATAAAAGTTAGGCATGAAATAAATTTCATTTAATTATCATATTTATTATTTTTTTACTTCCCTCGTAAAAGGGAAGTATTGTAATTGTGAAAAATTCACCCTTTGATTTTTTCAGATCCTTAGGTTTCAGGGTAGATGAAAAAAACATGTTTCCTCAATTCCGTCGGTTCATCTGTCTGTCTGTCTGTTCGCGGCATAGCTAAGAAACTACTTACTCGATTGAGTTCAACTTTTGTTAAAAAATTAAGGGTCATATGGGGATGGCCTGGTAATATTTTGTTAAAAATCCAATATGGCGGCCTAGTTAAATGTTAACAAAATTATTCCTCAAAAACTACTTATCCATTTTATCTCAAATTTTGCACAAAATCAAGCTTTATGTAGGAATCAACTGGTAAAATTTTGGTACCGATTCAAGATGGCAGAAAAAATGTCAGTTTAATAAGATATTTAAAAAAAATTCAGCTTGAAAAATCTACTTTATAGATAGATTTCAAATTATTTCCATAACTAATTGTGGTATAGAAATGAATTAGTAAAACTGTGGTACTAATTCAAGATGGGGGAATGTTGTGACCCCATTATTTTATAGTCATTTTATTTGTGAATAGTCTTAAGTATTATATATTCATTAGTCTAGAGATAGTTTGACACGTAAATGCAATATTTAGACATACATTATATTTCGGCAGAACCTTCCGACAAAAGCTGCTTTAATGGTCGTTTATTGCAAGGGAAATTCTAAGTAAACAATATGTATTTTAAATTCTACTTCAAATTATATTTTATGCACGTTCTTCCGCCCCAAATATTATTATACCCGAAAAAACCTATCATAAACTCATTTACACTATGTCGATAAAGCTTGGGAAGGTTCAGCTATAAAAACATTAAAAGAAACCATTGTAGTACAGTAAGCAGTGGCGTAGCAAATACTCAAGCAAATTACTTTTATAGACACCTTTTTTAATCAATTTTACAGATACGCCACTGCATCTCAAATTAGGGAATTCATATAAAAATAAGTTCTAGGTAGTCAGTATAGAGCAGGTCAGTCATTATGTCAGTACTATATTGTCAGTAGAATTAAGTCAGTAGACACAGTACATGTGTTTACATTTACTACCAGTGCTAATACAAAATACTAAAATTATTAAATCATAACAGTGGTGGCATTCGGCGAGTAATAAAAATATTAAAACATAACAGGAACAAAATGGCGGCCAAATAAAATATTTGAGATCGTGAAAAAATCACCCACTCCGACCTTACATATTTTTGGAGTTTAGCGCCCCTAGATGCCAAAAAATATATTTTAACAATTCCGTCGATCCGTCTGTCGATTTGTCTGCCTGTGTGTCAGTTCGCGACATAGGATAAAAACTCCTCAACCGGCCGAGCTCAATGTTATCTAAGGCATCACCAGAACTGCATGTTTTTGTTTTATTCTTTGTTGATCTTCGTTAGTTTGATAATTTAGGTTTCTTAATTGTTTTTTCATTACCAAAATAATTAATATCTTGATTTAGTACATAATTATAATACATTTTTATGAGAATTTAATTATATCCATAGGATGAATCATTGTGTTGCTTCATTTGGGCATCAAATGAAGCAACATGAAAGTTTTTTTAATAATTTTAGTAGTATCTACAATACATTGAAACGGTAAAACTGGAAATACAAACTACTGGCATACACACTTCCATGAACAAATATTCTAGAATGTAAATAACAGGAGATTTGAAAAAATTGTATCAAAGGTCCCCACTTTCCCCTAATTAGCGCCTGGTCCTTTGTTTAATTATCCAATACACATGTTACTATTTTGTACCCGCACGTAGAATTTATTAGGTCCCGGCGGTATATCGATAACGCCAACGCTTATAGCATTCCCGGGCTCTCTACGTAACCTTTGACATTTCGGCTCAAAATGTGGTCGAGCATTTTATAATCCCTTTCTGCGTTTGACAGCCGTAAACAGTATATTTTCGTTAAACACTGGATCGGCAAAGATTACGAGCTACCGAAGGAAGCCGTTTTATTAAGACGTAAAGCCGGAGAGCTGTAAATTTTTTGCTTGTTTGCTACCAAGAGAGGTGTAAAGGCATTTTCTTTAGCTGTAAAGCTCTTTAGGTTAGAAAAAAAATTGTTTTTGTGGCCAGTTAAACTGACTTTTGTTTATTTGCTTGGAACGAACAGTTAAAAGGCTGGAGTTTGCTCGATTTACTCAATAATAGTGCTCGACTAAATAGGCTGTAATTGCATGATATTTGCCAACTTTGCTCAAAAAATAATGGTTATGTGAGTATGGTACGGCAACATAGTGGTAAAAATCTAATATGGCAGAAAAAAATGTCAGCCAAATCATATGTTAAAAAACTATCGAATTGACCTAAAATTTTGCACAATAATGATGTGTAATCTAGAGAAAAACTGGTAAAATTTTGGTGCAAAGTCATTAAGGATGAACAAAATGGCGCCGTAATGAAACGTTTAAAAAATCAGTATCAAGTACGTGCTCAATCCAATATACTGGCGAAAGTTTTTGGTGGCTCAATAAAATGTTTAAAAATTCGGTAAAATTCCATCTCCTGGAATTAAATCCTCGTTTTTATGGAGGAAAATAATAATTAAATGACTCTTTAGTTTTGTTTATATAATGTAAATAAAATTACGAGAAGGAAATAATAATAATAATGTTATTAAAATAAATTTAAAACCAGCCTCAAAAAATTGTAGTTGAGAGCCGTAGACAGTATATTTTGTTAACACTGTTAAAGGCTTTTTTTGAGCTCTAAAAAGCTTTAAGTTGTACGCAGTTTTTTTGTGGCCATTTCGAACTGGCTTCTGTTTGCTTGCTTGGAACGAACGTTTTAAAGGAGTGCCAGAGCATACTTTGCTCGATTTACCAGATATTAGTGCACGAATAAATAAGTAATTTTTATTTGAAGGGTATAGATAGGATTGGAATAGGGATTTTCAAAAATTTTAAACGTGAAATTACTTCATATATCACCAATTGTCTAATCTTAAAATACATAGATTGAAACATTTTTCAAAAATCAGTTTTTCTGATTTCAAAGACCAATTAGTATTCTTTCGGTTGAATTTAAAATTACAGAAAAACATATTTATAACCAGATATACAGCTACGCAGGTGGATTCAATATAATTCCTGACTGTGAGGCAGGTTTTCGCAAACATCATAGGACCTCAACCACTCTTGTAAATATTGTCAATATCATAAGGTTTAATGGAGACAATGGAGAATAACACGCTTTTAGCAACGTTGGACTTCAGTAAGACTGTTGACATAATAAATCGTAAATTATTGTTAGCGAAACTGTTTTGTTTTTTTGCTAAGCTTTAAATATGAAAGATCGTTGAAAATATCGTATGTACAATTTTATTAATTACCTGAGAACAATTTTTAATAATATTCTCCATTCGTATAATACAAGAAACATCAACAAATTTAGTATACCTAAGCACAGAAATTCAAATTTTCAAAAATCATTCTCTTGCTGTTATTCTTTGGAATGAGATATTACAATGTAAAAGAGTTCTCTTATAATAAATTTAAAAAGAAATGTATATGTATGTGTATATTAAGAAATCATGGTTCTTGGGATTAGGCATCTTTAGGGATCTTTACTCCACGAGATCTGAACATAGAATGAGCTCGGAGAGATTCAGGCGGGCTTTTGTACCCGACTTGTGCTCGCCGAACCGTGACCCTGTGTTAAGATCGGTTTCCACGTGTGATGTAGACCGTAACTCTATTGAATTTTTTTGTATGTTTAAAAATTTCAATAGATTCCCTAATTTTTCGTTTATAAAATGCTGGAACCGATGCTAGAACCTTGGTTTCCTTTACATTTATAATATGACCAGCATACATGTTCAGCTACAGCAGATTGAACAATTTGTTTCTTTTTAATACATCGTTCATGTTCCTTAAGTCTAGTTGATATTGAGCGTCCTGTTTCTCCCGCATACACTTCTCAACAGGAGCAAGGAATTTTATATACTCCTTCTGTTTGAAAAGGTACAATATCTTTCGGGGATCGCAAGCATTGTTCAATCTTCTTATTTGTATTGAAGATTGTACGTATGTTGGACCGCCGAAGTAATCGTCCTATTTTATCTGTAATGCCATGTATGTAAGGAAGAACAATACTACCTAACGGTGGGTCCTTATCATCCTCCTTTCGTGGAGTTGAATTGCTATATTTTTTAATTGAACGCGTAATATCTTCAGTGCAATAGCCATTCCCTCTCAGAGCTTCGATCAATCTCGATGTTTCTAATGTTAGAGAATCTTGATCAGAAATCGAAATGGCTCTAAATACTAGTGAGTTAATAACCGATTTCTTTTGTGCTGGATGGTGGTGGGAATTTGCATTTAAGTATCTATTTGTATGCGTCGGTTTTCTGTACACAGAATGTCCTAATGTACCATTTTCTTTCCTTTGAACATACACATCTAGAAAGGAATATGTCCAATTAGATTCAATTTCCATTGTGAACTTAATATTATGATGTTGTTGATTGAGGTGATGCAGAAATATGAGAAGATTATCTTGTCCAGTGTTTTGGTTTTAGTGGAGCGGATGTTAGAGCAATATCTTCAGAGGCTTCCATAAAGATATTCGCTACCACAGGTGAAAGAGGAGATTCCATAGCTGCTCTTGAAGTTTGTTCATAAAACGTTCCTTGAAAGATGAAATAAGTAGATGCAAGACAAACTTCCACTAGGTCTATTAGGCTCGTATCAAGATTATTATGATCCAATATGTCTGATATAACGGAAATTGAGTCGTTGACAGGAACATTTGTGTATAGTTATTCTACATCGAAACTGACCAAAATATCTTCAGGATTCAACCGGATTTCCTTAAATTTTTCTACGAAATGTGCATAGTTTTTTATAAAAGAATCTGTTTTTCCAGTGAATGGATTAAGAAAGTTTGAAAAATATTTACCTAGTTTGTATGTGGGCGAGTCTATTGCACTGACGATCGGTCGAAGTGGTACATTGTTCTTGTGTATCTTGGGAAGACCGTAGAACCTGGAAATCTTGGAGCTACTTGGTTTCAATAATTTCTTCTCCGCTGGTGGTAGACTGGATGCCTTAATCAGATTGGTGATGCGTCTTTCTATTCTACTTGTAGGGTCTGTCTCCATAACCTTATAGGTGTTGTTCAAAAGTTGAGCTATCTTTTCCACGTAGTCCGTTCTGTCCATGACGACTGTAGCGTTGCCTTTATCTGCTGGAAGGACCAGAATGTTTTCATCTTCATTTAAGGTCTTCATTGCTATTTTTTCGGCTGCTTCGGTAATTTTGAGTTTTTAATGATCTTCGCTGTCTCATATCTGACTTCATCAGCTAGCTCTACTGGTAATCTTCTGATTGCTGCTTCAACGGAGGATACTATGTCTTCTACGGGAATACTTCTTAGTGCTATTGCGAAATTTTGGCCTTTGGAAAGGACGGACTGTTCTGTTTCGGTTAACGGCTTCGATGACAAATTGATAACTGTATTCTGCGGCGGTTTTACTAGATTTTTTCTGTTTAAGAGTGCTTCAAACTTCTTTTGTTGCTTAAGAGTAACTTCTTGATGGATTTTTTTTTGCTTGTGCCTTTGTGATGTTGTCTAAAGTTGTGAATACGGTTTCAAGTCTAAAAGCTAATTTCAGATGAATTTCTAGAAGTTTACGGGCATTTGTATCTAAATCACGACGTCTTGCCTTAACTCTTTCTCTAACTAACGCGTTACTGGCACGCTTATAAATATTCTTAGCAGTTTTAGAAGTAACATGTTGTCTCACCTGTAGTGATTTCGGTAATAAAATAGCAAAGCAGATTCAAAAACTTCAGTAAGCTTTGTACAACATTTTAAATTTATTATTTGTTTCTACCTAAGTAAGTACCTAAATACTTAAAAATCCGGCTTAAAAAAAGACTGCATATATTTGCACACATTTTCCTCGTAATTTAAAATACGCCTAGGGGGCATCTAGGAGGGCATAGTGTCAGGTTGCTTTGAATTTCACTCAAATGCGCCGTGGTTATAGCCGCTCTCAAAAGTAATGAGTATATGTTTAGTTGAATTTTATTTAATTTTAGAGCCTCAAAAATGGTTTTTTAGGCATTTTTGAGAACGGCATGGTAAAATTTAGATATTTTTAGGAAGATAGCCACAAGTTGGGGTGCAATACTTTCCCCAATTTTGTAAATTATCTTTAAGAAAATTTGTGTCATTCTCAGCATATGAGTAGTGTTGATATTCGTTTTAGAGAAGTACTATTCTTTTACCTTTTTTTGAAGAAGTTAGAACAGCTAAATTTTCTGTGCTTTTATGGTAGTATAATGTTTAACATAGGCAGTGTAACAGTAAATACGAATTTCTCTATTTTACTGTTTGTAATACGTTATTGTATAAATTCTGGTTTAAGAGCTGTAATTTTTTTCCTAGTGAAACATCTCGGTATAAACATCGATTTAAGAGATTGGAGTAATAAAATGTAAAAAATTTGTTTACGCAGCTGTGACTTTTAATTTTTTTTCTCTACTGTAACTTGTAGAAATATAAGTATTGATTTGGAGTTTTCCCAGAATTGGCTCTAGTGTCTTAACGGCTTTCACTATTTGATGACATTTTTCGGCACTTTGACAGGTTTTCGGTATACAAGTAAGACAAATATTATGTTATAAAAGGACAGTAGGTATATATAGGATATTTTTTTTTGAAATTTTGGCTTAAAAGCTGTAATTATTTTCATAGTGTAACATTTCAGTATACGGCTGATAGATAAGATTTAGAAAATTTGGGTACTAAATGGGCAAAATTTTATGCAAAAGCAAAGACGTTTCTAAAAGGGCATAATTAGAAGAAAGTACTCTATACAAGAAATATACTTTGGTGTTTAAAAAATCTAATTATGACGGATTATTCAAAAAAAATCAACTTTTTAATTTTTTTTTGCTGTCGCCCCTCCTTTTAAATAGGATTTTTACGGATGTATGTGACTCTTAAATAATTAATGGAATTAATTATCCAGAAAAAATTAATATTGAATATTTTAATTGGAAACTTATTAGTATTTATATATACGGGATGTCTCAGAAATATGTAGCAACCTCAACTTATATTTATTTGTATTTTTATCTTTTATGTTCAATAAATGGCTTTCTTCTTGCTAATTATAAATATACTCTCGAAGAGAGAAAGAGAGAGAGAGAGAGAGAGAGAGAGAGACGAAAAACGTTCTACTACTTATGGAATCAAATGAAACACATTACCCTTTATAGCAGAATTTTTTTCAAACTTTTCGAAAATTTTTGTAGATAAGGGTATCAATCTTAGTATATTTATAGTCAACAAGAAAAATTCATTTGATAAAAATATAACATACAGGATTTTTTCTGTTAGAAAAAAACATGATTCCGCACAAAAAATTGCTCCAAATTGCCATACAACTGAACTATAATACGTGTAAAAAATATGGAGTGTTGTCAATAATTTATATCAACCTGACTTCGAATATTTCATAGGCGTAGTTCCTACTTTTCGTTTCAGAGAAACAACCAAATTTATATTAAAACTTATTTATTCAAGAAATAAAATTAATATTATTTATCGATTTTTAACTTTGTAATAATTTATCAAATAAAAATTAAAAGAGAGAAAAAATAATCGGTAAATTTCCCGGAACTTCCCTCGTTATGGATCTTTCCTTTTATTAGGAATAATGAACTGTGACCCAATTTAGTGCAACACATAGTCACTTAGTAGCACATATGTACACTGTGCTCGATTTTTGTGAAACTAGAGATGCCGTAAACAAAAATTTCCCAGCCCGCTACGTTTCTGAGATACAGGGTGATTTTGAAAATACTGCATTTTGGGACCCCCCTCGTTGCTCGCTTACTGTTTGAGATATCGAAAAGGTAAAAACTGCTTATTACGCAGTTTTTTACGTAGTATCCAGTGGTCAGATTTTTTTATCACCTACCATTTTTAAGATATTTACCAATATTATGTTTTTTTTAATGGGACACCCTGTATATTGGTTGACAGTTCGATAGGTTTTTTTTTGTTTTTCAAATATATAATTTGTGGTATTTATCTGTAACCGTTGGCCTAAGATTTACATTTTTAAATTTTTTTTCTAAAATATCTCAGATAGCCATGAAAAACAATTGCTGTATCAATTCCACTACCTAGATCTACTTAGATAGATACCTTAAATTCGAGTTTCAATTAAGATTTTATAATAAATTTTTAAGTAATATGAATATATTACCAAACATCAATAACAATTTTAAGAAAACATCAAAAACAAGTAACAAGTATATAACAATTCAATTCAACATTTCAACTATTTAAATTTAACAATTTCGACATAACATTTCAACAATTTAACATTTCAACATAAACTTTTTAAAATATAGCTTTAATAGCTTTAGCAAAACAAATACGTAATGGTTTAGTTTACTTCTTATTTATTATTTACAAGAATTGCTGAAAATGATTTCCGTTTTCTCTAACATATAATTCAGTCAGTTTTGAAATTCGATTAAGAGCATTCAATAATATGATTGATCGCCCTTGTAAATCTCGAAATGCCATTTCGGTAGCTTAGCTCAGTTCTTCCATTGTTCGGTGGCGGGTTTTATAGACCTTATCTTGTATATAGCCCCACACGAAAAAATCCAGCACCGAAAGATCGGGAGACCGCGCTGGCCACCTTATCGGTCCATTAGTGGCTATCCACTTTTGAGGAAATTGATTTTCCAAAAACGGGCGTACTAAATTAGAATTATGTGCAATTGCGCCATCTTGCTGAAAGAAGATATTATCTAAATGCGCCAGAGGAACGTTATCCAACAACTCCGGTATTACCTCCTGCAATATTTCTAGGTAACGAACCCTTTAGAGACTTCCCTATTCGATAAACGATTTGTGTGCCCAAAATGTAACATGCAACACTAAAGCCAAATCGACTTTGTTGCTCCCGCTCAAATACTAAATGTTTATTTTCCTGATGCCAGTGTCTGGTATTTTGTCGATTAAAAATACCAGCACTTGAGAAGAGTGCTTCATCAGACCATATAACCATCCTTGCAAAATTTACATTTTCTCTAACTTTTAATTGGAACCAATTGCAAAAATCTAATCGACGTTCGGCATCGCCAGGGTGCAAGTGCTGCACTATGTTTACTTTGTACGGAAAAAAATTGTATTTCATTAATATTGTCTGTGCTCTAAACCTAGTAACAACGACTAGCAGGGTTCTCCTCGACATAGGCCAAGACGTTGATTTCATCATTTTCGCGATTTTCTTTATTATATGTTTTTGGTCGCGGCTAAATAAACGCTCCATAACCATTCAAATTTTTTTTTCAGTCTTGAAAATATTGTGGCAAAAGGCTGTCGTCGCTCAGGATACCTAAAATTCTTTTCACCTTATAGATCCTAATTTTCCTTTTAATAATTATCAGAAAAACCATAGTTAGGACAATAGCATCCGTGGAAAATTAATTTAAATACCCGGAGGTAACACACCTACCCCTTCGAATAAATATACCTACCACGCTTTATAATAGATTTTACTAACTACTAGTTAACTAGATACCTACTTTCCTGTTATAATAAAGGGCGGCAGCCTCAATATTATTTTCATTTGACTGTATGTAACAAACTAACATATAATACTTTTCAAAATTTTCATAACTTCGCCATTTTTAGCAATAATGAAAATATAAATGGAAAATAAACAAATGAGTAAATAAATATTAAAAAATGTAAGATAACAAAGTAAAAACTCAACAATTAGGTATTACTTATCAAAACTTGACAGGTAATAAACAATTCATACACAATTGTTTATTTATTTGTTTATCCATGGCCACTTGAAATCTGACTACGCTGCTGGATTCTACGTAAAAACTGCGTAATAAGCAGTTTTTACCTTTTTGATATCTCAAACGGTAGGCGAGCTACGAGAGGGGCCCCAAAATGCAGCATTTTCAAAATCACCCTGTATCTAACAAACGAAGCGTGCGGGGAAATTTTTGTTTACGGCATCTTTAGTTTCACAAAGATGGAGCACAGTGTTGTGAAAACCGCAAGTCTCTATCTTTTCAGATAGCCGAGATACCCCGTAAAAGTACTGTCTTTTTAAACATTTTTAATAAGTACTATTTTGTTTCATCATATTGGATTCCTATCAATATTTTACCAGTTTCTACCTATGCCACACTTGATCCTTGGGCACAATTTAAAATAAATTCAATAAGTAGTTTTTAAATTGACACATACCCCCATTTTGTTACTTTATATTGAATTCATACCATTTTATACCTATCTCACATTTAATATTACTGCGAATTCAAAAAAATTGAATAAGATTTTTTTATTAGACCTCCATTTTGGTATGCTATTTTGGATTCGTACCAACGACATGGAAATAACATAGACCCAGTTGTTTACATTTTGGAGGAATCCAACATTAACCCTGGTTCGCCAAACCGTTACTGTGGCTAGATTATAACGGATATCATCCTTTATACTATTACCTAAATAAACAAGGAATTCCAGAAATTCCCAGTATTAATTTCCATATAGAATATTTTAAAACTGATAATTAAATAGCTTATTATAAATAACTCAAACCGAATCTGATTTAAATGTAATTTAAATCTTATGTAATTATTATCCCTTATTTCAAGAAGTAAAGCCCAGGATAATCGGCAACGTCGGAATTCTACCTTTTTCGAGTATACTACAGATTTCGTTCGGGATCATTCGGAAGACGCCGAAGACGGTCGTAGTCATTCATGATTTCGACCTATTTGATGCGCGGCGTTGCAATTGTTCTAGTTGCTGAAATAAGTATTTTTCAGAAATCCAAGTGTTTTGTGTGGCTATTTTCAAGAATCTGTTTAAAAAACTTTAAGAAAATGGTGAGAACTTGCTTTGTTTGCAGAAAAAAAAAACGATTTAAACCCAGAAGTTTGTTTTCGAAAGTAAGTAAGGTTATGTCATACCAGTGCTGTAGTTGAAGGGTAAAATCACCGTCTAATAGCGTTCTTATATTTGCAAATGAAGTATTGTTTTTGTATTGCACATTTCTGTTGGGCTTAAATTAATTTTTTATAACTTCAACTTATCTAGTCGAAGACACCTGATGATAAACGGAGTACAGCGTTTTGCTAATTTATGTATTTGTGAAAACTCTCAAATATTCCTCTAAAATGTATCAAACCACTTTTTTTGAGGGGTTAATAAATAACATAAATATACTATTTGGTAAAGCATAGATACTAAATTTTAATTGAGTAAGCTGTAAGACCCACTATTTTATGTTGTCATTAATTACTACAGGATGGTTTGCATTTTGGGTGAAATTTTCAAGGAATATTTAGGGTAGTGTCGGAGTTTTCATATAGCAAGCATATACAAAAAATGAAAATAGCCCAATAGCGTTACTTTTCAATTTTTCATTTAATATAGATTTTCTTTAATGAATTTGAAATGCTTTAATTTATTGCCTAAAAATTTGGTTTTTAAAAATAAGTAATCAAAAAAGTAAATAAATACCATCCTGAGGTACATTATCCCAACTAGGGAGAATCTGTTTTTATCAGTTGATTTCGGTAATATAAATAATAATATAATATATTATAATGAATGTTAAAAATATTAAACATCTAGGCACAAAATATTTATATTGTCAATAAGTGACATGTATGGCGGGGAAGGTGGATGGTAGGGAAAAAAGGGGGTAAATTGAGGGATAAATACCGTAAAGATATTGTTTTTCATAATATGGTTTTTGTGGTTTTTAGGTTCACGAAGCTCAATTTTGTATTCATATTAATATTGGGCCATGTTTATTGCTGATTTTCTGTAAATATCAATAGATCCAATACATGTAAATGTGGTGCATTTTTATATAATATTACTTGCCGCGAGCCTGGCAAACTTTTAAAAGTAGTGGACCCAAATTTTTACCTAATTTCGCGTAAATAGAACTAAAATGTGTTGAAAAAAGGGTGAAATCAAAATGTTCTGAAAAACAAACCCGATTTCAAAAAATAGGTTGCATTAAAAAGTGATAAATTATATTTTATTACATATTTCCTATGAAGTCAGTGATAAGCTGATAAAGAAAGGTATTAAATAAGCATTATACTCTTGGTATAGACATCAAAACACAAAGTGGGTACATGTAACAAAATTTAGTTTTATCTTCACCTTTAGTAACAATAGTTATAAGAACTCACCCTGTTATTGGTTGTATTTTGTCATGGAAATGCTTGTTCTTTAATGACTAAGCTTATTACTAATAATAAATATTGCCACATGAACCACTACATAAATATGTCTTTTGCAGGCACGTAGCCAGGATTTCAGTTCTAGGAGGATCCAACCCTGTCAAAACCAATTCAATGACAAAAAAATTATTAAGAAGAATGCTTTTTTTTTCACTTGTTGCTAGTCCCCCTGCAAGTGCAACAAAATATGAAAAAAAGTTGGAAAAAACTAGTTATTTGCCAATATCTATTAAAACATTGCAGGTAGAGCAATTATGAAAATGTAAAAAATTATAGGTCTATCTTGAGCAAATAGGACGTTGGCGACTTTTGCTTAATATTTTTAGGTTTTATATATTTAATAGTATTTTAATAAATAAGTGCTTAGTCACTTTGTTAATATCGAGGTTAATGTGGTGTTATCTTCCATAGAGGGTCTGGAATCATATTGCTACATTAAAAATCCGGATTTCTTTAATCATAAACGTATTCATCTTTCTTTTTAATACTTTCTCGAAATTCTAAAACTACTTTTAATGAGCGTTTGCTTAAAAGTTTTTCTTTTTTTGAGAATTCTAAATATTCCTCACTGTCAAAATTGAATATTTTTTGGAGGTAATTTTTTTCAATCCCCAAAGGTAAATTCAATAATTTTCTTATTCCTTAAATCGTGTTTTGTATACGTAAAGAAAAGAACTTCAAAACTGTGTGAAAATGGATCACGAAGAGAAATTTTCAGCAGCCATACCATACCATATATTCTAAGTTTAATAATAATTTTTGTTGGAATTATTATAAATTTGGTCTCGGCACGCATTCGCAATTTTGCTTATGACAGGAAATTTTTGTGGAAGAAAAATGAAATTTATTTTCCTATCGATTTATGTTAGAAACTGTCGTACTTACGAAAAAATCATTTGGTGCGTCTTTGTTTAGGGTAGCCTTTCTTAATTTTTTACATTTACGTATTTGCGAAACTTCTTTGCAATCGCAGAATGTCTAACAGTGTAAACTTGGGCTTGTTAAAAAACCCGTCAAAAAGGTAGAATTTCAAAAAATATGCTCCTTAATTTTCCTGTTTTCGAGTTAAAAAATAGCTGTAGTAAGTAGAGCCAATACGGAACTGCTAATCAGCAGTTATTGGAATTCTGCTTTCGTAGGTTAAATTATGTAAAAACTCCTAAATATTTTTAGGGCCTATATATATTTATATATATATATATATATATATATATATATATATATATATATATATATATATATATATATATATATATATATATATATATATATATATATATATATATATATATATATATATATATATATATATATATATATATATATATATATATATATATATATATATATATATATATATATATATATATATATATATATATATATATATATATATATATATATATATATATATAAAGCTATATCACTGAATCATTAAATATGTAATAGACGAGTTTAATTATTATATAAATAATGAAATATTAAATTAATTTGCTGTTACTTTTGTTTTGTCGATAATAATAGTTGTTTGTTATTATATCAAACCGTTTATAAATAAATTATACCAAACTTTTAAACTTTGTTTTATTTTTATAAACCACGTGTCCGGGTGAAAATTTAGCACATGCAGCACCACTTTCAACCCTGGTATTTAAATTTTTATAAAAAAAAAGTTCCAAATATAGTGTAAAATATTATACAGGGTGCTTCAGAATCACCAAACAGTTTCGATGATTTTATTTTTAGATATCTTGCATTTTAATGCATTTATTTACTTTTTTTATTATTGATTTCTTGATAAAAGTTGGTGGTTCAAAAAAAAATATTTTTTATAGTAATAAACTTTAGATCAGGATGTTCAAATAAGTGGATTTCACTAACAATTTTAAAAAAGTAAAATTTTTCTGACGGTAGTTTTAAGGGCTATAAAAATCGTAAATATGAAATGAGTAAAATTTCTTATATTATAGTTATGGAGATATTTAAGGTCAAACAGCAAAAAAACATTTTTCTATTTAAATCTTTCTTTAGCTATTACTAATATGACATAACTAATACTAAACCTTTATTTACGATTTTTTACGGCCGCGGCAGTCACAAAAATTTTAATTTTTGAAACACACTTTTTCGTATTTTTTGAACGCCCTGTATATCTGACTTAAAGTTGAATCTTGTGAAAACTATTTTTTCGACAAACACACAAGTTTTATCAAGAAGAAAGTTTTTCGAGAAATTGATAATAAAAAAGTTTCACATTTAGTGCAGACTTTTCCACGACATAATATCTAAATTAATTATTGTTTTCAAGTTATTATTAAAACTCCCACTTTTGCAATGTGAAGTCGTTCCTGTTCATCTTAGAACAAAAAAACTGTCGTATCCACCGTACTAATATATTTGGGCTCAAAAAAATATAGTAAATAATACATTATCTCAAAAATAGCTACGCCACTGGTAAGCCTCGCGAAGATATCCGACAGCGTTGCAATTTTCACCGCAAACTATTTTTTATGCGATTAGTCCGTCTTTTTTCCACTCATACACAACAACAAATTGATGTGTGATTCTATTTATTTCATTTTTATGAATGAAATGCGGGGTCTATTTCTTTTTGACGTCATTGATTCGTACTAAAATATTACCAGTTTATTCCTATGTATCACTCGATTTGTGTGCAAAATTTGAGGTAAATTGGATAAACAGTTTTTTTAGGAATAACTTTTTAACGTCTCACTAGGCCGCCATCTTGTTACGCCATATTAGGTTTTTACTAAAATATTACCAGGTCATCCCCATATGACTCTTATGGTTTGGTCTTCAGTCAGTCTGGTAAGTAATTTTTAGGCGATGCCGCGAACTGACAGATCGACAGACAGACCGAGGAAATGGATAAAGCATATTTTTTGGCATCTAGGAACGTTAAAACCTGAAGATATGTAAAATCTGAGTGAGTGATTTTTTTTTACGGTTACAAACACTTTATTTGACCGCCATTTTGTTCCTCTATCTTTAATTAGTATCGTATTTCTTTACTACTTCATCTCTATAATACAATTAATTATGGTGCACATTGAATTTTTAATAATCTTATTAAGCCGCCATTTTCGTCCGCCATCTTGGATCCGTACCGACATTTTACCAGTTATTTTCCATCTATGATTTTTGAGTAGTTTTATGGTAATATTTTTTTTACATTTCACTATTTTGTTTCGCCATACTGTACTTTTACCAAACTGTTACCAGGTCATATTACCATTAATTTTTGATCTTAAAGAAGACAAACTACTGAAAATCTTGAAAAAAAGTATTATTATAGGACAAGTCTGTTTACTAAATTTCCAATAAAAAGGACATTACAAAAAACTACAAACATTAAATTGTTTTGCCAGATATTTGACATCTTTTGTCTTTAATTAAGTCGTCTATTTGTGGTACGAATTTATCGGCGGAAATAACTTTTAAAACTGCGTCCAAGTGTGCGTCCGTTATTGCGGGAGATTTGTTTCCTTTCATGAAAGAAAATAGTTGTTCACACTTATAGGTACTTCCAAACATTGATAGGATTTTACAGGCAAATTTTCTCATTTCTTGGTACTGAACAGGCAAGTACTTATAAAATTCGAATGCACCAACACTATCAAATTTTTGTTTTAAATAGGCCTGACACTGAATCTCAATTACTTCCATTTGCAAGTGAGGGGGAACTTTATCAATATCGATAGTGAAAAGAACATTAAATAGAGAAAAATTGTTTTCTTGGATCTCAAAATCCTGAAAATAAATATATTTTGTATGATATTGGGACACTTGTGCTTTCCTGATATGCCTTACAAGTCAGAAAATGTGACAGATTATCCTCTGCTAACTGTTTTTTGCACAACATCATCTTACACTTGAAAGTTTTCACCTGATCAGGCATATCTGTAATAACTTGACGTGGGCCTTGCAATTTCGTATTTAAGTCCGACAAGTGTTTTGTGATATCTACCATAAATGAAAGATTTGTAAAAAAGGTACATCGCATAATAAGCTAACATCCTCTCCTTTTGTTTCCACGAAAACGCGTATTTGTTTTTTGAGTTTCCAAAACCGGTCGAGTACCATAGAACACGAAAGCCACCGCACCTCTACATAGTATGGTAAACCAGTGTACTCACTTTCTAAATTACGTAAAAATGCAAAAAACTGTCGCTGATTAAGCCCTCGTGACCTTATGAAGTGTATAATTTTTTTCACTGACTTTGAAACACATTCCAACTTGATCACTTTTGAGCATAAAACTTCTTGGTGGATTATACAATGAATATGGTGAAAATCTGGTTTGTCACTGCCCATTTCCCTGATCTTTGTCTGTAATATTTTAACGAAGCCATTTTTTACTCCGGTCATTGAATCTGTTGCAACGGAACACAGTTTTGACAAATCTAAATTGTACTTTTGCAGAAGTCCATGAACAGCATTGAAAATAACCTTCTCAGTTGTTGTATCATGCAATGGTACTAATTCCAGTAATTCTTCACACACATTGATATCTGTATCAACCGCACGAAGAAAAACAGCGAGTTGTGCCACACCACATACATCCGTACTTTCGTCACAGGCAATAGAAAATGCAATGAAATAGTCTGATTTTGTTTTTATCTGATCACTTATATTGGCAGCCATCTCAGCAACTCTTTCAGCGACAGTATTCCAGGACAAGGATATATTTTGAAATACCTTCACGCTCCCGGAACTTCCAATTTCCGCGGCCTTTACAAGGCACTCTTTTATAAATTTACCTTCAACAAGTGGTTTTGAGTGTTTCGCGATCAACTCCTACAGTACGTAGCTCGCTTGAAGGACAGATTCATTTTCTTGCTTTGGACGTGTAAACATAGGCTGCTGATCTTTCAACCGTGATTTTAACTTATTTAACTTTTCGTTTCTAACCATGCCTGTATACTTGTCAAACATAGTTTTATGAATATCATAGTGACGTTTTATATTATATAATTTTGGGACACCGACTGTACTATTACAAATCAAACAAATATATTTTTTTTTCACTTCACAGCAAAAAAATTCTAATTCCCACTTTTCTTGAAAGATACGATGCTCATCTACAAGTTTCCTCTTACTTCCACTTGGTTTTGAAAGAGGCATGTTAAAAACTGTATCTGAAATAAGTTATAATAAGTACTGTTAAGTGTTGTAACAATAAGTGCGCAACTCAACTCGAAACTCTATCGCAACTGACTCATAACTGACTAAACACTGAACGACTAAACTCAATCGAATACGGATTGTGATTTCTCGAGTTCTTTTCAGAATGTTCAGATAGCGTTATCTGTGTTTTTGCGCAATAGAATTTCATGGAACAAGTCAGATAACGTTTGGATTTAATTTTTAGGTTAAATATGTGTAGTTCATCCTCCTAAATAGAGATGGCACTATGTACAATTGTACATTTTATTATGCCAATCATTGTTGCAGCGGCGCGCGCCTTCAAAAACGGTTTTCAAGTTGTTCGCGGGCCGCATTATCTGGCTGTTTTCAAAACTGATTTGTTTGTTGCTCTATAGCTTCCACCACCATGGCGGTAAGTCAATTCACCTGTGTGGCTGAATCGACGAATCAGTCTATGTATAGTCACTGCTGGCGTATTAAAAATATTACTTAAGTAATTTTGAGCATTTTTTAATCTTCGTAGTCTAAAATAATATATGTGTTAAATTTTAGTTTGAACTAGTGACAACTTTACTCTTACCTCATAATGTTTTCCCTGTCGACACGAGTTAATCGAGGCATTTTATAATTTTCGAAAACAGAATTTTGATATAATGATTATATTAGTTTTGGAATGACATTGACATTATCATCAAAAATAGCATTTGATAATCTCCATGGATACATCGTTCCAACAACACTTTGGTTATAGAAACATAAGCAAACCACTGCTACCAATGCAACGAACTCCGTGTATCTCCTATATCTTCTACAACCATTCACCGTTGGGACATGCATCAATACGGATGATTTGGAAAATTTAATTCTGAGTGAGTGGGAGGCTACTTCAAATGTCCAAGTTCGAAACTTAGTGGACAGTATGACAAGGCGAGTTGCGAAACCTGTACGGGTCATGGGAGGCGCAACAAAATATTAATATTATACTTAAAACTAGCTGGCCTGGCGGATCTTGTTCTGCCTTTTCCATTAGATGTTATTGAAGAAAATCACAAATTTCTTTTCTATTCTGTATCATTATTTCCATGAATGGGAGGTAGTTTAATAACTTATCTACTACAGTCCGAAAAATTGACGTTCCGAATATGTCTCTGTTTTAAAAATCCTTGAAGGGAGCTCAAAGTTACGAGGTGTCAAACTTGATGTCAAATTTCACAAATTACATTTCAATTGATGGTCAATTTTTTGGCCGTTTAGTGCATTTTCATAAAACCTTTTGTCTTTATATTATTGTGTTTATAGTCTGATTATAATTTAAGTTTGTGCTTGAAAGTTGCACGTAATCAGTAATTTTTACTGCCCACCCCAGCGATTTTATAATATATAGTTAATATAAGACTTCATATGTAAAAAAGAATACCATCAACATTTTGAATTGTTTATTTCAGATTAAGAAATAAATAGTTAGCTGAACGTTCACGAAGTAGCAATATATTCTACATTAGACGGATTTTTTTTTCCAATTGATGCATAAGAAATTACGTAATACATTGAAATTATAGTTCATACAACCCATTATACTATGTTCTAGTGTAATATTCCCTATTCTGGAAAATGTAAGTTTGTTTTAAAGCGTTAAATCTTTTAAGACCTGTTTACTTTCCTGGCTAGTATAATATGAAGGAATATTCTAGTAAAGCTGCTGCAAAATTTTGTCATATATATTTTAATTAAAATTCCTTCCATTTCATGGATTTAAATTATCTTCGTTACGTCTTTTCTAGGTATTCTCGTAAGAGCTCTATAGAGTATTTAAACTGAAATTGAGTTTACTCAAGCTTTGAATTCTAATAAGTAAACGATGTACCCGACAAGTAAATGTCACACTTTAACTATCTGCGAAATAAACAACACTACCACAATCTTCACATCGTGAGAATATTTAAAAAAAATATATTATTTTCAATGCTATTGACTGGCTGTGTTTTTCATGTTAATACAGATACGCCAGGAAAATAGTACATATAATGTATATTTTTTTATAGGCTTATACAGGGTGATTACTATACAAGAACATTAAATATAAAAGCATATTTCTGCGCTAATTTTTGAAGAAAAGGTCTTGTGGACATGTGCTCTAATGTGTTTCGTTTTCATAATACACGACATAGACAATTTTTTTAAGTATTATCTAAACCAGCGATTCCCAACCTTTTTTGCATTGAGCCTTGTGATTATAATAATTAAATTTTCTCCCATATTGTTTCTTTTTTCCCCCGTAAAAGGAAAGTATTGCAATCGTAAAAAAAATTACTCTACAAGATTATTTCAGATCTTTACGTTTAAATATTCCTAGATGTCGGAAAACATGTTTTCTCAATTCGGTCTGTCTGTTTGCCGGTCTGTCTGTTTGCGGCATAGCTAAAAAACTGCTTACTCGATTAATGCCAACAGAAAATGGCGGACTAGTGAAATTTTAAAAAAATATTCCTAAAAATGTACTTATTCAATTTATCTCAAATTTTGTAAAAATGTTAAAAAAAAAAACTGTGTGTACCATAATTAATTGTGGTATAGGGATTAATTAGTAAAACTGTGGTACTAATTTAAGATGGCGAAATTAATGGCGGCAAAATAAAATATTTGCAATCCTGAAAAAAATTACCTTCTCACGTTTTACATATTTTCAAGTTTTAGCGTCCTAAGATGCCAAAAATATGTTTTATCAATTCCGTCGGTTCGTCAGTTAATTTGGCTGTGATTGCAAAATATTTAAAAAATATTGCAAAATATTATTAACAAGAACAAATATTATATTAAAGATTCAGTAGATTTAAAAAATAAAATAAAGAACACAAACATACCTATTACTAAATATTAATATCTTTGGAGGTGATATCTCTTAATACTAATATACCTACAAATTTAGCAAAAGAAGTTATTAGTAAAAAATGGAATCAGATAAAAAAAATTATACTGATATTCGACTTAAATGCAGTTTAGTTCAGACTAAATCGCACATATTTTGTTACAATGATAATTTCTACAAATAGGTTGACGGTTGTGCTATGGGAGCATTCATTTCCAGCGTGATTGCCCAATTAGTCCTGGAAGACCTGGAGGAAACAATTATTAAAAATATCGACTTTCATGTATCTTTTTTCTTCAGGTACGTTGATGATTGCCTAACAAAGCAAATGCCAAGATATTTTAAGTAATTTTAATAGTTACCACCCAAAACTTCAATTTATATTAGAAGAAGAGACATACATCAAAATTAATTTCTTAGACCTTACATTAAATCATGCCAAAAATGTTATAAAACTGAATGGTATATTAAAGACTCCAGGTCTTTTAGATATTTACATTTCGATTCCCAACATCCATTTTCTCAAAAAAAATCTGTCGTAATAGGGCTAGCGGATAGAGCTATACAATTATCGGATCTCAAATATAGAAAAAAATGTATAGAAAAAGCAAAATAAGCTGTAAAAATCAACAACTATCCAGAAAAAATATTAACAACATTTTTAAGAAGAGTATCCATAAATTTTACAACACATGCTATCTATAAAACAAAAATTTTACTTTTAATAAAGAAAACACAAAATGTTAATCTTAATAAAGAAAATACAAGTTAGTAACAAAGGCTATAATCTATTAAAAAATAATTTTAGTAAACTAAAATCAAAAATTCCTAAAGAAAAAAGAACTCATATAGTTTATGAAAATCCCTGTAAGGATTACAACCGTATATACTTTGGACGAACCAACCAATATTAAAAAAAAACAGACTACAATTACACAAGTATGATTAAAAAAAACAAAACAGCACCAACAAAACATATTAGTGAAAATCAACATTCATTCAATCAACACCACCAAAAAAAAAAGTGATAATTCTATGAAATTATAGAAATACAAAGCAATAAAAATTCAATCAATGCAAAAACTGATACAAAACAACTTAGTAGTAAAACATACCATAACATTATTAAATAACACGTAAATTAAAAGAAAAGAAAAATTTATAAAACTGAGTTGGACTCCTTAATATCATACATTTCAATTGTTCCTTTATTTCCTCAGATAAATCCATATTTTAATGTTAATTTCTTGTTTGCCTCCTTATAAGTCTTGTATCGTAAATGTGCCACTGTTTTATTTAATTTTCTAAATGTTTTTAAAAATGTGAAAAATTCATAGCGAGGGAAGTTCCGGGTAAAGGAAATGTACAGCTTTGTTCATTGTTACCGGGAACTTTCCCAGACCCTGTCGTTGGGATGACACGAAAGGAAATGCCAGCTGACTAAAAAAGTCAGGCCTTTCGCATTACAGTAATTCGAATGAACTAATGAGTAGATTTAAGACTTCAAATGGATTTTTGTTAGAATGTCCGAATACGTTGGTCCCCCCTTAAGACCTCTATTCCTTCCCTAAGGAGACGCGCCCCATAGGTTGGCAAGTCCTGATCGAAACGGTGAGAAAGTTACTTATTAATACTTACGCAGGTATAAAAATATTTTTATATCTGCGTAGTAAGTAAGTAGTCATAAGCGCAGATACCGAAAACCCCCTCCGATTTTTTCAACACAAAAATGGTACGCCACTGGATTTTTTGAAATCAAAAAACATTGACAATTAAATTGAATCAATATACTTAAAATATTGTCTTTTAATATTTGCTTTGATGATCAATTTTCAAGAAAATTGCGAAATTTAGTGTTTATACATCCTCTGATGGACAAATCCATGTGGGTTGGGTTGGGTGTTTTTTAAGTAAATATTTAAATATTTCTAATTTAGTTTCACACAGAAAAGAACCTACAAACATTTCATTCACGGTTCTTTGTTTTCAATATACACCGACAAAATCCTAAACGTAACTGAAAATCTAGTGCCTTACGCGATGTGATATGGATGTAACAGGTATTCTCCTTGGATTTTTGATTTTTTCATACTAGTTTCTTACATACGTTTAATTCAATTGCAATTTTTAGTTAGTTCATCTTCATTTAAAAGTGCCTCTTCCAATGTAGAGATCTTGGTGTTGGCCTTCCTGGAATATCTGTTGCCCTTGCAGTCAATGAAATCGAAGGAATGTCCGTACGTTTCGTAGTTGACAGTGTGTATAAAGTGCGGGACACGAAAGAAAACCGGGTGGTCCTTAAAATAAAGGTTCATAGTCTTAAGCAAGCGGAAAAGTAAAATTTGTGTACGCAAATAAATTTTATGTTATTTATTTGTTGTAATAGTTTGGCGCTTCACCTAAGTGCGCCAGATAAGCGGTAGGGAAAATTAATCGACGATTTAGTAAATTTCGTACTGGTCCACTTGTAATTGGAATGTGCCTAGAGTCTCCATGCACTTGCCGCTAGAAGGTTCTAGCTATTTCCAGTGGCGCCTATACATTTCGAGCATTTGTTTTCATTTCTATATAAATGCGTTGCGTTGAATTAGAATTATTATTTCGAAGTAACGATGGCGAGCAAAAGAGGAAATACAATTCGAAGCGGTGCTCGTGAAGTTATTGCGAGCGTCATAGAGGCCTGTACTAGAGAAGCTGAAAATAATAGTTTGACTATTCCAATTCAAAATCGAACAGAACGCGCTGCATTTTACACTGGTGTTTCGGAAAGTAGTGCAAGAAAAATTCAAAGAGAACATAATAATCGCTCATGTTCTACTTCACTTTTAAAATCTTCTGGTAAAAAAAGGCCCCGATTATCATACATAAAATTGACGATGGTGATTTTCAATTAATTCGACGAACAATAGAGGATTTTTATATAAACTTAAAGAAGGTTCCGACCTGCAAACCGCTATTCGTGCTGTAAAGAAAAAAATAGAATTTCCGTACGGGTATAAAACCTTAATTCGGCTTTTACGATCAAAGGGTTTTGTTTGGCGCAAGTGCCAAAATGAACGAAAATTGCTCATTGAGAGACCAAATATTTTTCACTGGCAGGTGAAATATCTATCAACTGTAAGGCAATATAGGCAAGAAGGACGCAATATTGTGTATCTAGATGAAACCTGGGTAGATAATGATATGACAGTGAACCAATGCTGGCAAAGTGAAAGTGTTACAGGTGTTGTTCAGAGAATCCGCTCTGGTAGTCGCTTTATTATAGTTCATGCTGGTTCAAAATCCGGATTTGTTCCAAGTGCTGCTTTAGTTTTTCGCTCGGGACTAACAACTGGAGACTATCATGAACAGATGAATAGAGATAATTTTGAAAAGTGGTTCTCCCTAACATTCGTCATCAGTCGTGGTAATGGATAATGCGTCTTATCATTCTCACGTAGAAGATAAAGTGCCAACTAAATGCTTTACAAAAGGTCATATGATATCGCGTCTTAAATCGAACAATCTTGTTATGTGATCCAACACAGAGAAAATATCAATTATATAAAGTAATATCAGCCAACAAGCCTAGAGAAAAAAAGTATAAAATTGACGGTCTTTTACGTAACCTTTAAGGCTGCCTCCGTACATGTGCGACCTCAACCCTGTTGAATATGCAGGAGTAAAAAAATATATTCGAGAGGTATTTGGTTGATCCAAATGGGTGTTGTCAACTAGCTGACATATTTGTCGATGCATATAATAAAATTTATACTTGCTGGTAAAATTAAAATTAATTTTTAAGATTTTTTTTTCGTATAATGTCATTGCCTAAAAAGCGACAGCACTGCCGCATACTTTTGAATCGCAGTATGCACAAATTTACAAAACTGTAATAAAATAATAAACCAAATAAAATGGTACTGCTTTGAGTAAAAGCAATGTTTTTGGCCGAATTTTTGAATTGTTTTTGACAGTTATGGGCATTATGGCGCGTAAATGCGAAGTGTGCAAAAATATAAACTATTTTAACTCGTAACATCTCTTTTTTCTTGTAAGTCAAAATGATGTTATTTTTAGATAATGATTGAGGTACAGGCTACGATATTCTTCTTAATATTTATTAATTTATAGGAAAGGTTAATATCTTACAATACATTACTTTAAAATATTTTCTGAGAGGTCGCAACAAAGTGAACAAAGAAAAAGAGCTTAGGTAAAAGTTTTTATACTTAATGTAAATAATAAATTAGGTATGATATTAAAAATACCCGGTGTGATAACAGATTTTAATTTTGATTGGCTGGTAAACGATTGTTCTACAAATGGGTTTGGAAATAAATATTTCTAATATTAAGCTCATGGCAGATTGACATATTATGTCAACGAAAAGAAGAAAAGAAGTCCTTTACAGCGTTGCTTTTGTTGCGTCCGACAAGGAGGATAGATATTTTATTCTTTGTCACACTTACTTGAAGTACATGCTTATTTGTTTTAATTATTGCATCAAAACATACACAATTTTATGAATGAAACAGCACAAAACGTTGGGCCTCCTATTATTATGTACTGATTCAGTTCATATCTTTATTAAAATTCTAATCAAATTTGAAATATATTGGTGCATAATTTTTTAGCAGATAGAAGACAAACCTACGAAAGTAGGAAAACTTGTTTTCAGTATTGAGGGATTCTGAAGCGTGAATATGTATTAAAACCGAACAGGGATTTTTTTACGATAACCAAAAATTGTTGATACTTCCTGTTAAGCAAGAAGCCAATTTGGTATCACATAAAGATACTCTTTACGTATTTCAGTTGACAAGGATATTCCTTTGAAACAAGGTAACTGAGATATCGATGTATTTTATTCTATACTGTATATTTCTAGCAATAAAAATACAAAATATCTTTGGTATTGACATTTATTCTTCAGTCAGTAGGATATAATAAATAATACACCCAGTCAGCATGAGTCTTAATTTCATAAATTCAATAATTGATGTTAACTAACAGTAGTTATCGTACTTCAGCTAGGATATACATTATATTTTTTATATATTATCAAAATATATTTAATATATACATTTATTGTAAAAAAATATGAAGAGATATGTACAATAGTGTGCGCTCTCTGCACCCGAAACTGACATCAACATATCACATGATCACTTTCAGCCTTCAGTAAGTCTAACGTCATAAAGTTATGTACAGGGTAAACCACGAAATATAGGTCGAACAAAGTCATTTGTATCTATTTCAGTTATTTAGCTTAACAAAAGTAATGAATAGATATATTTATTTTAACGGTGGATGTTCCGGAATCCATAACAGTTTTATGTGATTTTATGATTTAGTATAAGAACCCAAAATTGCCTACAATTTTTGATATGTTTTTAAGTTATTTAGTGCATGTTGACATTAAGCGTTTAAAATTAACTGACTCAAACTATATTTTTTGTTTAACTTTTGATTTACTTGTTATTATTTCCGTAGTTTACTCCATACTCAATACAATCCTATTGTCCTATTATCTAAGTGACCATATGATAAATAAATTTTAATTTCTTATATTTTAGTATAAAGCTAAGCCTGACCAAATTTGCACTACTTCAAGGCATATACGTCATTCAGTTTAAAAAGATGTTGGGAATAAGCTCAGGATATAATGTGTGAAACATATAAGCCCTCTGTAGTTTAAAATTGTTCAGACTAGCAGATCAAATATATGTGATAAACTTGTAAGCTTTTAATGGTGGTTTACTTTGTGTGGCTATTCTCATACATCAGATGACAAAATAGACAGGTTTTTATAGATGATCAATTTACAGAAGGCAATATTTGTTCAGAAGGCGCCATTTTATATTAAATTTTAATTGACAAACAATTTTGCAGTTGAAAGTTTCATCTGATATACAAATTGCCTAGCAGTTTGAGATAATAGTTTTTCCTTCGAGATAGTTATACAAAAATACGTATGTGCTGTATTTTCCAATTTCGCAATAGAGGTTTATTTAGATAAGCACAAAGCTATAGTTTTCTAAATCTATGGCAAAATAGAGGGATAGAATCTAAGTATTTACAAGTTATTTAGTGTTATTGTCAATAAAATCCAAGCAGGTATTTTCAGCTCTATTAGATGCGTCTGGGTTTTTGTAGCACATATCAATTACTTTATTAAATATTATATAGTTGATACATCAATTATATTTCAGAATCAGAATTCAAATAACAGAAAATTAAGCAAAACTTTTATATTAGTTGTTGTCATTCTGAAGCTGTCTGAATATTTAAAATTAAACTATATATTTTCACCGCACAAAACTTGAAGTTTAAATAAAGTTCTTGAAAAATTCGGTTAGGAGATCTACAATTTGAAAAAATTGAACAAAGTATACTAACATGCACAGTCCTTGTTTCTCTGTATCACAGGTGAAATCTGCAATCTCTGAGAGCTCCTTAAAAGCACATCTTAACAGTTTTAATGCGAAACCCTTAGAGTAATATAACATTATACTTTTGAAATATAACACTTTTAAACTACGGATGCATAAGTGCATAAACAGTGCAGATGAAAACCTTCTTATAACAGTGGTAGAACAAAATAATCAAATGTTTTTCCGCAATTATCTTATTTTTAAATAAAATATTGGCAGTTGTAATTTAGGTTAAACTCAGATAATTTGCAATTACATCAGACTGTGTCAAATTTGAATTAATATCGGACGTTTCCCCTTTGATTGCACAAGGCATCTTTAGGGATCTTTACTCCACGAGATTTGAACACTGAATGAGCTCGGAGAGGTTCAGGCGGGCTTTTGTACCCGACTCGTCATCTCCGAACCATGACTCCGTGTTAAGATCGGTTCCCACGTTTAATATAGACCGTAACCTGTATCCCTATTGAAGCTTCTTGTATGTTTGAAAATTTCAATAGATTGTCTAATTTTTCGTTTATAAAATCCTGGAAGCAACGCTGGAACCTTGGTTTCTTTTATATTTATAATATGGCCAGTAGTATGCCGGTATTCAGCTACAGCATATTGAATAATCTGTTTCATTTCCATACATCGTTCTTGTTCCTTAAGTCTATACTATCTACTTATCTACAGGAGCCAGGAATTTTATATACTCCTTCTGTTGGAAAAGTTAAATCTTTCGGGGATCGCAAGCATTGTCCAATCGTCTTATGTATATTAATGATTATACGTACGTCGGAGCGCTGAGATAATCGTCCTTTTTTGTCTATGGTACCCTATAAGTAGAACAACACTCCATATCTGTGGCTCCGTGTGATTCTCTTTTCGCGGTGTTGGATTACCCTTTCTTTTAATTGAACGCGTAATATCTTCAGTGCTATAACCATTTCCTCTCAGAGCTTCGGTCAGTTTCTCTGTTTCCGATGTTAAAGAATTTTGATCAGAAATCGAAACGACTCTAAATACGAGTCAGTTAATAACCGGTTTTGTGCTGGATAGTGGTGGGAACTTGTATTTTAGTATCTATTTGTATGCATCGAATTTCGTATCATTTTCCTTTCTTTGAACAAATACACCTAGAAACAAAAACGGTCCATTGAGATTTTCCTGTCCATGAGGCCAAACAACGAAATTATCATCTAAATACTTGAACCAGCGTTTTAGTGAAGAGGATGTTAAAGGAATATCCTGTTATGATTGCTTTGATGGTCCAACATACGTACATACACATAAGAAGGAGTATATAAAATGCTTTGCTCCAGTGGAGAAGTATATGTGGAAGAAACAGGACCCACAATATCCACTAGACTTAAAAAATATATACGATGCCTTAAAAAGAAACAATCTGCTGTAGCTGAACACCTCTATACCACTGGCCATATTTTAAATGTAAAAGAAATCAAGGTTCTAACGTCGGTTCCCGGTCTTTATAAACGAAAGATGTACTGATCCGCTCTTTAATAGTGTTGGAACATATGTGGAGCTTATGCTGCTATTTTATAGTTGTGACATTTTTAAGTTCCTTCACGTTTTATTTCTATCGTTTGTTGTGTTGTTTTTTTGTTATATTTGGCTGTTACAAAATTGACTTAATATGTTTATATGTATGTACGTGTATATGTATGTATATGTGTATATGTATGTGTATGTGTGTAGATGTATGTATGTGTACATGTATGTATTTGTTTTTGTGTGTGTATGGGTTTTGGTGTTTAAATATTTAATATTATTGATCCTTTTTATAAATTTTTCTTTTAATATTATCATATAGGTTTATATGTAAGTATCTTTTAAATTATTTATTGTAGTTATCTATAGTTGTACATCATATTTCTAGTTGTCCTGTAAAATTTAAAAATCTAAGTTTTGATGATGAATTTTGTATATGAATATGTAGTATTTAGATTAAGCTGTTAACATACAAAAAACTTCAACAGAGATACAAGTTACGGCCTACATTACACGTGGAAACTGATCTTAACACGAGGTCACGATCGGCGAGCACAAGTCGGGTATAAAAGCCCGCCTAAATCTCTCCGGACTAATTCAGTGTTCAGATCTCATGAACAATGATCCCTGAAGATGCCTTGTGTACTCGAAGGCGAAACGTCGTATATTAGTTCCACGGTACAATCCCAAGAGGATGATTTTTTAATAATTTGCAATTAGTAATTTAAAAAATCGTAAAATAAACAGTAGAAGAGGTACATTTGAAAATTTAGTTCTTTGATACCAAAAGCCTGCTTCTTAAGTTGAGACGTTTATTTCTATACTATGATAAATCAAAATAAAAAACTCTAGCAATAAGAGGGAACTAGTAAGTTGTCTATTATATTTCGTTCAACATAAAATTAAACTCTTCTATTCACTAGACCCTGTTGCATCTAAAAACGAATTATCTAGAATATTTAACACAGTTAAGCTACCGGGCGCGTTTATACAATTATATACATATTTTGGAAGAAGATAATAGCTTACGCTACAAAGCAGCTTTTTTATAATAATTATTAAACTATGTAGTTGTCGAATATTTAATATGATTATATATTTTAGTTTGTTAAATGTTGATCTATCTACACATTTGCCTATCTAAATTGGAAGGAATTTGTGGAAAGCAGCATCTTGAATTTTTTTCTCTAACAGTTCAGTAATACTTAAATTTGATCAGTCTTTATATCTTTTACTACAGATCTATTCTATATTCTATTAAAAGAATTACGAGATAATTTAAAAGAAAATAATGTTTTTGCAGATGCTGTATGTTAAGCAGTATATTTATTTTGACTGATATATGCCATGTGCTGCAATGAAGATGAAATGCGGTTTTTCCCTCACTATTCTAATTAAAATTTATAAGGGTATCGAAACGGAACATAGTCGGTAATTTTTTTTTCTTGGCTAGAGAGGAAACCTATTGAAATTTTAATGACTTTGAAATGCGATGATGAAGGACAAGTCCTATATACTAATAGACTATTAAAACATCTCTTAATTCGATATTCAAGAATATAGACTTCTAGCTACGTATACACCTAAGTTTTTGTACATGATTTTTTCCCGATTTGTTACCAGTTTACTGAGCCTTCTTGAGAACGGAAAGTTGTCTTGTTAAACTATCTTCGCTGGAAACGATTCGTTTTTTCATAGAGGGCCTTATCTCGGATTTGGATTCCGGCTGGTTCTATAAAGAGAAGAAAACCATTAAATAAGTAATTGTGCCAACATATACTGTTGCCTTTTGAACTTTTTCACGCAAAATTTGATACCATTTCTAAAAGGTTTTTTTTTTGTTAAAAAATCAAGTTATTTGGATGTTTATATTTTTACGTTATACATCAATTTTTGGACTAAGAGATTTTTCTGACATTTTATATTCACCGGTGATCTGTCCCCAGCCTGGACAAAAAAACCGGACAAACAAAATCAATCATTCAATTAGCAGCAAGTTCGAATGGATTTGATGTTATACAGGATGGACCCCAAAATTGCATTTTATCTCAACTTTCTGAATACCTTCTGGAAGAATTTAACAATACAATGAATGAAGTTTTTAAGCCTCATCTTTTCTTAACTTTTTCTTTTTTGATTCATATCAATATCTGAATGAGTGTTGTCATGTGATAAAGTAAGCTTTCGACACAAATGGCAATTGTCTTTTCCGGAATGTTTTCCCACTTTTCGAGAAAAGCCATCCAGAAATCTTGAATGGTTTCTGGTTTTCAGTCGCAAATTAGCCTTCCTAACATGCTCGGTATGGTTTAGATTAGAGCTACATGAAGGCCAGTCTAATCGTTGAATGTCCATTTCGTCGAGATAATCGCTAACAACTTTTGCCATGTAAGGCCTGGAAATGTTGTGCATTAAATAAAAATTTCGATGAACAAATGAAGCGAAAGTAATGACGTGGTCGGCTTAACATTCACCTTCAAAAGGTATGCTTAGAGATATGAAACATTCGTCATACACGGTTTTGTCCATCTGGAAAATGCAAACATGAACACGATGCGTCCGTAAATAACACAGATTTCTACTGTTTGTTATTCTGGTTTCTATATGCACGGACAAAGTTTTTGCTGGACACAATGTGCTACGTATATTTTCAAGTTGAACACTAATGACGATAAATGTTACTCCACGGTCCCGTAAAGTAGTTAGATCAATAACTGGTTTGTAACTCGTGATCTCTCTGATCTTGGACGTCGAGTGTACTCACCAGTATGACGAAAGTGACGGTTCGCTTCTTGTATAGGGCTCATAGATCTTCCCAAGACATTTGTAATATAGCGTATACCACGAGCATCGTCATCCAATATAATAGCTCGTTCATCATCACTTGACAGCATATTAAAAATATGCTAAATTGCAGCACACTCACAGTTTTAAATATTATTGTTATAGCTTAGTTTCTTTTAAAAAAATGTGTTTTCTGTTAGAATAGAGATATTGATATGGAACAAAAAAGGAAATATTAAAAAATGCTGAGGCTTAAAAATTTAATTCAAAGAAACATCATCGTGTCGTCAAATTCTTCTACAGAGGGTTCGAAAAATTGAGGCGAAATTCAATTTTTGGGTCTAACCTGTATAACACCAAAAAATTCAGCTTGATGTAAATCTAATATCAGATATACCACTTAACAGACAAATTATCAAAATAGATGCAAAAAAGTTATTTGAGATCGAATTTGTAAAAAAATCTATTTGTCCGTTTTTTTTAGATCCTGTAATATACATACAATGTAAAACATGAAGTTATGTTTTTATTAAAACTTTCACAAGTTACATGTAACTACCCAGAAAATAAATGAAGATGATCTATAAATTGTTTTTTAATTTACGATTATTTCACGCCCGCGGATAATCATTAAAATACACGTAAATTGAATTTTTGTTGAAATAATGCTTCGACATGATATGTTACATCTGTTAGATACTTTTAAACCCACAAAGTCAGCTGATATGACTCCAATAGAATATTATTGCTTGAACAAAGTCTAAAAAAACGGCATCAGGCACCTGAAAAATGATGCATTTCTGAAGAGATTCAGGAAGAATGGCCACAGATTGGGCAGTGTTAATATAATTCTGTAAAGTGCTGTGATAATATAATTCTGTATAGATGAATTTATTGCAAATCCTGGATTTGAACAGGCACAAGAAAAAATGTTGAAGAAAAATCCAGTTTAATTTTACTTTATTGTTTATTTGTCAAAGAAAAATAATCGTAAATCGAAATATGGGAATTCTTGTAACAAAACACAAGATCTTCCAAAAAACGCAAAGTACAACAATGCCAAAATGCTTCACACTTCAATTTACAAAAGCAGATATTTATATATTTATATTATATATATGCACTTACTTCAAGGTAACTCCATATAACTTCATATTTTACCTTTTCTACGTATATTAAGAGCATACGACGAATATAAAAAATAAAGATGTATCCTGTTTCGTTAACAAAATAGTTTTGATAATTTTGCGTGGAACATTGCAAACGGCAAAACAAAAATCGGTAGGGTTGATAAATTTGGTGGCAAATTATTTTTAGATTTTTCACATACGACTCCTAAACCCTAAATGTTTTTTTAATTCTCAAAGAATATCCGAATGATATACCAGGTATATTATTAATGTAATGTAAATTTTTGTCCCTATTTTATAAACTAAGCAATCTGAAATGTACGTTTACAGAAATTTTCTCATTTTTCTCTACAAAAGTCTTTAAAGTTGTATTATATTTTATACTTTGGTGACGCAGTGATAAGCCTTGCCTTCCGAATAGAAGGCATTAGTTAGATTTGGCGTAACGGGCACTTCTTCAGTGCTCGGCCAGTACCTTCTCGAGGTCTTTTTATCGATGAGATAATAAAATAACGTCCTTGAGATCGACTGCGAACAGTAACATGGGTTTTTACTCAACGCATACACTACGCGCCTACAGTGTGGTATGCAGACATTGCTTCTGGGGGGGTTTCAGACGATGACAATTTTCAACAACAAAAAAAAAGTCCTTAGTTTTTGTCTTCTACATAATTAACCGCAACTAATATGAACAACCAATAAAAAAGGTCATTTTTAGTTTAACACTAGGTAAAACTGGCTCTGGGAGGGTTTACCCGCCAATCCCGAAAAAAGGTCCTTACTTTATAATGTTTCTATCGTTTTACCTTGAATAAAAGTGGTTCAGGGAGTGTTTTAACCCCCAAACTCCCCTTTACATACGCCACTGCGCGCCAGAACTGCGTAGAAGATAACGGGAAACCACTACGTAGAACAAATTCCTTAATCTAATAGTTCATTGCAATGCATTAAAGGAATCAGATAAATTTTGATGTAAGATATGTTTCAAGGCACTCACTCTCCATGACCAATACCCGAATACGGATAGGGAACTTCAAAAAGAAGAAATCATTTAGAGCATAGTTATTATTTTGTTAAATAATGTTTATTAGTACCGCATAGGATGCTTTCTATCTCTATGTTAGCATAGTTATTTCATGGTTAATCTTTCTTCAGATAATAGCCTTGACAACTGTTGGCATTAGGGTTTAGGCAAGGAGTTATGTATCCCAGATGCAGCGAAATTACTTTTTTCGGTCAGTTAGACGTCATTCAGCAAATTTCAAGGCAAGAGTGAAACCATTGTGGAATCAATTCTTCTTGTGTTTAGCGGATATCGAATTTAAATTAAGCAAGCTATCTTCACAGATCTTTTCAACAAGAGATATTAAATTAATTAAGAACCTTGAAAATTTCAACAGCCACTCGGGATACGTACTATTTCATGTGAACAAACCAATAATTAGTCTGTTATTCATTGTTTTGATCTCTAGCAGTGAAAATCCCTGAAGATGCCTCTTGCAATCACAGGCGAAACTTTGGAACGTGATTCCAACTTGGCACGGTCTAAACACAAAAATGAGCAGCAATGGAAATCGATGAAATATGTAACAATATTGTTTGCCTTGTAGCGAATGAGATCATCATTCTTTATCCACTTTCCCTCTACCCCCTTTAAGAATATTAAATTAAATCGGATGTTTTGATCCAGAAAAATATTTTTATATTACTGGCTGTAAAAATCCCAAATATCATACTCTCGTATTATTATGACATGACCTCGTATCCCTTAGGATTATATGAAAAAAATAAATCTTAGAGCATTGTTTTGATGAAAACATGTTGACATCGTATCCGTTATTTCGTAACAAAACAGGCTCATAATATATCTCAGCGAACAAAAAGCCTCCATCTTATCCGAAACAAAGTAAATTGATCGACAAAAAAATATAACATTTTTTATATAGAAATTGAATTTAAGATTTATTTTTTAGGGAATATAAAACACCGATCGGAAAGCTTTAGAAGAACATTTTTACAAAATTAAGCACTTTATTACGAGAAAGAATAAAACACATAAAAATTCGAGCTAAGTACATAGACTTAGCCAAAAGTTTAGTCAGGGGTATTTTCTTAAGGAAAATTTTTCTTCATTATGATGTGTTAGTATTTTGAAGCCTCAGACATTATCTAGGAACATTTTTGGAAGTTTTTTGTTTGCTGGCTTATAACAAAAATGACTTTTTATTTTAAAATCTGCTGAAGAAAAAAATGATGAATTGTATAAATTTATAATTGGCCAGTACCGTATTTCTGTTGTGAATGACAACTTTGATTCATTTAAAAAAAATAAATTTTAAACGGGACTTTTTAACTTTTACAATGTGTCCCAAAATAGGGCTCGATCTTAGTAAGGTCATATGTAGGTGTAAAATATTTTACTTTGAAATACATACATATGCTACTAGGTACAGTGTGTCCCAAATTACATTCTATGAATTGCACAGTCTCAGATAAGATACTGTGTGACCAGTAAAGTCCACATTATATAGAAAGTTTTTTATTAATTGATCTTAGTAAAATTTCAGTTAAAACGAGGTTTTGCTTTAAAATTAATGTAAAATGACAATAAAAAAGTTAGTCACGTGATTTATCTTACCTGTTAAATTTGACATTTTTTTAATATATGGAAAGAAACATCATTTTTGCAAAAAAAAAATTGAAAACCCTTAAACACAGAAGTTGTTTTTTTTCTGATTGTTTTAGCTATATACCAATATTCAATACTAACAGTTATAACGAAATAGACTCTAGCAATGAATAGAATATTTTATTATAGAAGGATTCACGAAAGGGTATGTTCTTTTGGAGCTATTGTTCCTTTTCAGAAAAGATTGGCTGAAAGGATTTCTCCTTGTCTTTTCTTTCGCCATGGTCTTTCAGACCCAGAATTTATGAAATAAGCCGTATTGCTATGAATATATTCAATTTTCTTAAACCTAGCGTCACCTAGGCAGTTTTAAAGTAAATAGAGGCCACTGGGTGGGTACACTTTGTACGACCAATAAAATGTCTTTAGAGCAAGGCTTGTTAGTTTCAAAAAATTAACATTTCGTTTTAAATGAGAAACATAAAGTGAGTCTATGTCAAAGTTCTAGTGGTTAGAGTTGATTTTTAATTATTCTTTTTGTGCTGGTTTGTGGGGCTTTACATATACAGTAGGTTGCCAAAGTTGAGGGTGTATCAAAGATATTTTATTTTGATTCTTAGTTATTTATTTGGAGAGGAAATTTTACATATTTTCTAGTACTAATTTATGGTTTATTTAAATAGGTTTATTGTCCTTTTCTTTTGTTCTAAGATTGGGATCATTTTCTAGATTGAAATTTAGGATTAATAATTTTTTCGTTATTAATTTTAAATATTACTTTTTTGTACACATTTTTATTTTTGTTTATAGATGTTTAAGTTGTTTTTAAAAAAACCAAATCTTTTATTTATATAAACCACCCGTTTGTTAGAAGATATATATTTAAGAAGAAGATACCGACGTTATTGGAGTTCGCTATTATTGTACATATAAATGGCAGCTGAATTGGTTAGATAAGATATTTAATTAATTTATATTAACAGTTATATTAGAAAACATTGCAAATTAGAATCTACGAAGAAACTTACAGAGTACCTTCGATTTTAGTTATTAGATCTTAGTTGATTTCAGTAATGTTGACAGGGTTGCCCGGTAATTAAATACTCGATTAAAATCCATATGCCTGTTACGCTTAAATGGTGGCAGCGGTGAGATAAAATGTGATACTTTCATTTTTTTTCTTTGTTTTGTTCTTATGGTTTTGTACACTGTTACTACAAAGTTGACCTATTTTATTAAAGAACTCGTGCGGTTCTTTTTTATCTTGAGGAAGTTTAAGTCTCATTTTTCTTTTGAGGAAGTTTTCAAGAAGCAGATCTGCAACAGTAGTAATTAAAAAGTGTATTTCTTGTTGTGGCTAGTTTTTACTTTAATGGCTTGTAATTTTGTTATTAATAAAGATAAAATTATAAGGCTCGATTACCAATCTACAAACCTGTTGCACGGTTGAACTCAAATTTTTCTCATATTTTTTTTCTAAATACTATTTCACCTACCCGAATGTAAGCAAACTTGAATTAAACTGTCTATGTTTAATAAGTTCATGGCTTACAATGCATTTTCTTAATTAATTTAATCATTTAAACGCTATTAGCCATTTGCTATTTTGTTGAGAAAAACATAAATCGAATATATTTATTAAAGTATTAAAATAACCAATTTTAGCCTAAGTTATAAAGTATATAGAAACAATTAAATAAATTCTTCGGCCAAAGATTTTATTAATAAAAGTGCAGTGATAGTTTGATTGTGGTTTGCGCACATTCCGTATATTCAACATTTTCACAGTTTGGAAATATGATACGTTTGTTCAAGAGATATATTATACAATCCAATTGAAAACTAGCAAAAAAATCAATCTTTTATATCTTTCTATGGTATGCTTAGTTGTTTCGCTGATAATATTTATAAGTAATCCATAAAAATCTTCAAAATGACATGTTTACCATTTTCTTTCATCTTTATAAAGAAATAATTTATTGGGACCGTCCTCTTTCATCTCGATATTCCTGTACCTAGACATGTAGGAAGTTGATTAAAAATAGGAAGTAATAATGCGAGGAAAAAACTGCTGTTTATTGACGTCAGTGTGTGCAGCTGGAAACATAACGTCACTAAAATACGAACGATTATGTTTCTTAAAGGGAATCTGGCTATTCTATCTAGAACTGAATACCGCAAATAAAATCTCTCTATTGATCCAGAAGCTGCAACATCGCCGTAGCTTCCAAACTAGTCGCCTTCCATTCATGCCGACTGCACTGCGCTATAACTGAGCCTTGGCTCCCTGCCAAAATTCCGCAACTTGATTACATCACGGCCCCTTTTGTCGCCTATGACGTCAGGATCCGCCACTCCTTTTTATTTTTATTTTAATTGAATGTGCTCTCATTGTTTCTTTATACAGTTATGTCTTTGCCTTTAACGAACTATCAAGTTCGAACACGCAAAAAAAATAATTTTACTCTGTCTGAATATGGTAATGGTAATGGTAAGTGACAAGTCATAAATATATTTGTATATATTTAGTAAAACGTGCTCTATATTACAACTGCTTCCGAATATCTAATAGGACTATATAAAACATGTTTGAAGTTTGACGTTTCGCAAAAATAGTTGGGAAGAGAGTCAACGATAGAGTAAACTTTATTATCTCATTTGTTTCGGGAATTATGAAAAAATGTTAAATACTATAGTTATATTTCGACTATTTACTTGTATATTATTAATTTTTCTGATATATTTTGCAACATTCCTCAACTTTCATTGAGTATGTCATATATCTATTTTTAATAGTTTAAATTTTTACCCTTGCTTTTAATACACTTACGCTATAACATCAAAGGTGCCGTGGCAAAACAAAAGTGTAGGCAGTATCAAATTTTGACGTGTCTATTAAGCAAGTTAAAATAGTTAATTTGTTTGTAGTAAGTGACATGTAAAAGTAATAGTTATGGATTTTCCTAAAAATGAATTAATTTATATGGTTTATATACTGAGCTAGGCGAGAAAAAATTTGGCCAGTAAGGCTTAACGGAGCGCAGTACCCTAATAGACATATACCATCCAGAAAATATTTTCATTCCTCAATGGCAAGGTTTGATGGTGGTGGTTGCGTTGAAGATGCGAAACGAAACATGGTAAACCGAAATGCTACCAGTGAGGAAAAAGAAATTTGAGATTTTACTTCATGTTGAAGATAAGTCCCAGATGAGCAGCCGCCAACTACCTAAATCTGACACATTCCAATCTAAGGCTAATAGCACCACGAGAAAATCTTATTTTGTAAATATTGAAGAATGCAAAAAGCAATGTTATAGGTATTTTTATTAAATTAATTGAAGGATTTGGCGGTATTTCGACCAAAAGAAACCAAAGTTACCGTTTACTTTTAATAAGCACCCAGTAAACGAAACATGTAATTAGGGACAATTTTATAATGATTTAATAAAATTAAAACTAATTAGACACAAACATATCTAGATAATAGCTTTCCTCGACGTTTTTAAACCGACAAAGTACACACAGTACTTAACATGAGTAATGTCTATCTATAAAAATATATTGAATATACGCGAGACTGGAAGATCTTTTTCGAAAATTGCCTACACGAAAAATACATACAAGTTAACAATGTCGGATGAATAAGTAAATACTTTATCTACACTGTTAATTAAAAACCATTACACGATCCATCTTGTAATATAAAACGATTCACTAGTATGCCTCCGGAAAATGCAGAATATTATTTTTTGTAAGAATTTTGTGTTGCTAATTTTACATTTCCTGTTTTAAAATTATTCAGCGTTTTCTTTTGCCGTTTAGTAAATTTCAATGCGAAAATTAAGCTTTTTTGTAATCATGGGGCTTGAGGAGGCCTCAAAAATTCAATTAGATTAGAGCACCCGAAAATCACGATCTGCCACTGAACAGACTTAGAGCGAAGATAAAATTAAGTGTTAGAATTAACATGCGCAAATTTCCTGTTTTCAATAATCTCCATCCAACCATAATATACGCAAAAAACCTCTCATATTTTCTGAATTTCTCTTTTTCGTAGCTATTTGAATTAGACCTTACTTTACTTGGAAATATTTGAATTCCAAGGAACTGAAATGATATTTCTGCGGCGCATCTGGGGCCTAGAGATCAACTCTGGTGCACTTGACAGGCATACAGAAACCTTCTGGGGAAAAAGGAGCGTCCTTATTTGAATATTTTATTTTGTGAAAAGTGTAACTTAATTTTCCTTCATGAAACGAATACCGATGAGCTCTGCACGTTCTAGTTAAATAATTAACTTAGCAAGTTGCCAGTTGTATTACGGAATAGAAAATACTCACTCAAAGATCTAAAGTGTTTTCGCAATTTTTTTTAGTTAAGAAATTACAACGTTAATATAACCTATTCTTTTCACGACTGCATGCAGTTTTTAAATTCGCAATATATTGATAACTAGGTAAACCCGTGCATTTCTTTGCACGTACAGATCTAAGTGGATAAATGAGGAATATATAATTAAAAATATAAATTATAAAAAATTAAAATAAATTGTAAGATAACAGAGATAATGTAAAAGTTAAAATTCTTTCAAATAATGTTTCTTTACGAACTAAGTTTTTCCTACGTACTAGTACCATGCAGTTTTCATCTCTTAGGTAGGCAGTGGGGCGCTCGATCAGTAATATGCTCTTAAGTAGTGTGGCTCGTAACCGACGAAAAACTGAAGGTCCCATATCCCTGTGTCAAAACAACTAAGACACTCGGCACCGGTATGTGCGGAGGTAGACCGATATTCAGCAGTTGATGAAAAAAAAGCTGATAATGACTGGTACAGTTGCTTAAATATAAGCCAAATTCCAAATTTCTATCTCCTCTAAAAGACCGTTTTTTTTTGGACAAACATACCAACATTCTGTATTTACGCATAGGTTACGATACAAAAAAATTGTAGTAAATGGCCCCATTTTCACATGTTTCGTTGTGCTGTAACATTCTTCAGGAATCAATAATGCAATAACACCTACACTATACAAATTATTTTCGAACCAATTTTTCATTATTTTTGGATAAATCGTAGGTTCAAAAGTTTTGAGGAGAGCATAAAAATATTTTTTGGAAAATAGACAGAACCAGACTGAAATTTTTCCAATGTAATACTTTTAAAGCTGTTTTAAAAATAAAACACTCGGTACATCATAAAGTTAGTACATGGAAGATATCCTGTGAGATACGGCGCACTAATGAATCATCACAGGATGAAAGCACTTGTATACCTGCTATGTTTCTATAAACGCTTAAGGTAAATTTCAAAATTTATTACTTAAATAATATTATTTATATTGTGTATCGAAACATTCCGTGAGACTACTCTACATGTTGAGATATGTAATTTTTTTAATAATTTGTTTCACTCAGTTTAAAGTTAAATATTTTTATTCAGTTACAAAAAAGCTAGAAATTTGTTTACCGACTTCTCGTATTGGGATGTGTATTCTTTGGCGACAAATATTTTTAATTCAGCGCAAATTAAATTCTTTGAAATTATTCCTCTTACTGATGTTAATTTAATATTAACTTTTGTTTTTTTGCTACTTACTATTTTGGTATCATTAGCTGTTCTTACACTTTTCTTTCTCTCACGACCTAGTTTAATTTTTATAGACCCAATAGCTTCCCATAAATTAGTAACAGTTCTTAAAGGCCAATTCCGATCACAAAATATTTAAAATTGGATCTGCATTTAAAAATTTTCAGTGCAGTTATTTTTATTCAAATTTTTATTAATAACTTTATCTTCATACTTTAAACCCTTCGTAAACAAAATGACAAGTAGTAAATTTGACAGGGTTCATTGAAGCACAGTTATTTCTATTGTTTTTCTCAAAGGCGACTTAGACAAATTACAAAGTTAGGGTTTTATTTTTCTAAAAAATAATTATAAATAACTCAATGCCATTTTTCAGTTCTACTCTTTTACCTAAGATAGTTTTAAACTAGTACAATTCTATTGACAGTTCTTTATACGGTTTCTGATAAGTATTTCCCGTATATTAACTTTATGTTATATTTTATTTTTGCTATGACTATAAGCATCCTATTGGGAAAATTTTCGTAACTCCGGTTTAATTTTTTAAAGTAATTTTTTATCCCCGCGGTAGAATTTTTGGGCCTCCGATATATCGTAAATCGGTTAAAAGATTATTGGCTTTTAAAGATGAGTGCCGTTTAATTGGTTCACAGTGTATAGTAATTTATTTTATGTATGTCATCGACATTATCGTAACACCCTATATTTCTCAAATTAGAAATTTAAGAGCAAACCTAGTGAACCCTCTTTCTTTATTTTTATAAAATCAAATCAAATTTGAAGAGTTTTAAGTAATTACAACTCTTACTAAAATCTTACAAAAAAAAACGCACATTAAAGCAGAATTTAAAAATATCCTCAAAAGAATTTTTCTATTCTGTTTATTTATTCTTACTAACTCTGACCTCTAAAACTACCAAACTGAGAACATATCACTGGTCAATTTTTTTTCTTTAAAAAAATGAGATTTTTCATATCAACCTTTATGATTTAAAAAAAAAATAACTACTATTTGCAAAGCGTAACCTACGTAACTATTAAGTATTATATTGCGAAAAAACCTTCAAAAATGGATATTACCTTATTACCCTATAGGTAAAATTTTATATTCCGCCATATAATTCCTCTAATCGTAAAAAACGTCATCACCAAAAGTATTTAATTTTAAAAAATGAATACTGGTTCATCTTCGTAACAGATTTTGTAACAATGGCAAATAGAATTTATTATCTCAAACAACATATTAAAACTTGAACGAAATCTCTCGAATTCTTTATTTATTTGAATATATGAAGCTTGTTACCTGATATATACACATCTATACGCTTTTTTAAAATATAGTACATAAGATAAAAAAAATAGTACAAAGTACTCGTTTTATAAGACATTTACCCCCATATTCATTAAAAAAATTTAAGAGTTAAACCACGTCTAGTTGCCATGGTATTTGAAACCCTTAGTCCGCCAGTTACGTTTTGCATATTATGTCACTGTTATTTTGTAATTGTGACAGTTGGAAAAAATATTTGTTCAACTGTTAAAAAATGTTATCTTAAACCTGTAACTATCAAGTTAGAATTGGTCTAAATTTAAACCTCTTTAGTGAATACGTGTGTTAATCTCACTCACCAGCGGCTCGTTTTCTAATCTAGGGCTCGTGTTATATAATCATGTCCTATGAAACTAGTGTTTTAACAAAGTATTTTTGTATCCTTGACAGAAGAATATGAACAACCAGTATCCCTATTTCGTATGTGTAAATAGCACTGCTAAAATATATTTAACTAAATTCGATAAACATTAGCATTACTTCCGGGAATTAGAAAATTTCCCACGAGGCTTAGTTTTCATAACCTATTTAACTATGATTTACTATTTTTTTTTCTACGTACTACACAGTTAGATAGAACATATACCTGGTGACATCTCGGTTACCTTTTTTTAACAAAATAAATCTTAGAGACATGAGAAAACGATTAGCAATGATTTATATATACAAAATTGTGCGCTTTAACTCCACTCATCTGAATCTAGTACTTACCTCTTCATACTTCTCCATCTCCAGCATGTGCCTAATAGTGTCATATACGGATGGTGGACTCTTTCTTTTTTCTTGCTGATTCATCATCTCCAATACGGAATCAGAAAATGGATGTCTGACGGGTGTCGCTGGCCTCATCATAACTTCCTCTTTTTGACCTCTGACTTCACGTCTAGATCCTTCAGCAAACGAATCAGCTGAGGATGTTGGCATGACATCTTTTATTACAGGTTTACGATCGGTATAGACCACGACGTTGTCTTGACTTCTTTTGGACGGGTAGTCAATGTCGTTCTTTTGTTTGCGTTGTTTACGTTGTCTGTTTTTCCGTTGTTTCTGTTTCTTGGGAAGTTCTTTTAGTTCCTTAACGTCCTCATCTTCGACGTTTACGGAACGATCGTATGGGACGTCGTTCCACTTGGGCATATTGACTGCCTCGGTTTCATCGTTACTATAATCCGCGTAAGGATATTCGTCGTAATAACTGGAAGGTGATTTGTCTCTAACAGAATCTTGGTACATCTGCTGCATCATGAGATTGTTAAGGAAAGCAGCATTTGTTTCATCGTAGCTTCTGTCATTGTCAGAGTTCATGTCACTCTCATACCTAATTTCATGTCCGATAGGTTGAGACCTTTCTCTCTGTTCTCTTTCAATCTCTTGCAACAATTTTTCCTGATCATCTAAACTTGGATCGGCATAATTATAGTAATTGTACTTGCTTCGAGTTACAGGTACATCTTGATAGTAGTAGGGTAAACTGGTTTGATAGAGATCATACTTTGAAGCTCTGGGAGATACGTAGTATAAAGGATAAGCATCTGGGGTGTAATAATATTCATCAGGATACATTTGGGAGTAGCTGGAGTAGTAGCCATATGGATATCGTTGGGTTCTTGGGTAATACTCGTATGGGTCATTGGCAGGCCTGTACGTAGATCTACTGAAACGTTGTGAATTATAGAAGTTGCCGGGGTAGCCAAACACTAGGTTGTTAAAGAGAATTAAGAGAAGTTGGGCGATGGGGAAAATTTTGAGGGCGATCTGAAACAAAGAACCCAATTATTTTTCTAAAGGAATATATTCATGTTAACTGTGTACTAATAATCTCTATTTACAGAGTAATATTTGTTATTCATTTTTCAAAGTTTTGAAAAAATAATCATCATAATAAATCTATATATAATCCCAATACAATTGAAACTAGATAATTCTTAGGCTCTATAAATAAACTGAAATTAAAGTAATACGCTTTACGTCTGTTTTTAGTTTTTAAAATGCATGTGTACACCAAAGTCTAGATCTATGTTATGTAGCTGTTTTTAAGGTCTGGTAAAATATCTGCTCCTGAATCAATAATGATCGTGATCTACTTTTATTCTTAATGAATTAGTCAAAAACATAAAAAAATTTTACATACAGTATATTATAGGACCAAATTTTCTTCAACAAAATGAAAAATTATGTCGCAATCGGAAAGTTGGAAGTCAACTGGAATTAACTGACAATAATTACCTTTTTCTAAGTTGCAATATTTAGCTAAAATCTTTAGAGATCTTTTAGATAGTTGATTTAATATTTTGCGCTTCTTTTGTTTCAAAGGAAGTGATTTTTAAACAGACTGTAGTCATGGGTAAATAAATTGTTATTTTGCCTGATGACAAAGTAAGCTCTTTTATTCTTTGACACGTCAAATAAACTTTTTTAGGCAATATGTATTTTAGTACAATACAGTATCTCGTAAAGGAGATTATATCATTTTTGAAATTTCCCCCAATGTTTACCAAGACAATTTATAATCGCTATTAGTTATGCAAAAGAGAAGTAGTTAACACGACATTTTCAGATTTTTAGAAATAGTGTATCATATGAGACTGGGTTATGGATAGGTACATATCGTTATTAGAAACCCATTAACAAACGGTTGTTTCTAAATAGTAGATAATTAAATTTTCAAGCAATTTCGCATTGTATATACATTTTAGTGTTCTCGCTCATGTACAGAATGAATCCAAGGAGAATAAAAATGCTTTAGATCTTCGTTCTAATAAAAATGTTACAAATATAAGTGACTGAGATTTTTATGAAGAATTAACATTTATTTTCGAAAAAACAATTGAACATCAAATAAAAAAGATCTTTAATAGAAATATCCAAATATTTCCTATTTTAAATATTCTTTACTAAATTTTTAAAATCTACCCAAAAACTAACTTTATTTAATAGGTTCTATGTAAAAATATTCCATTAAAAAGACATTTCTGATCAAATTTATAAAATCTGAATTGCAGTTAATTTTTAGGACACTCTGTATAAATGTCGGTACCACATGTTCATTAAATAATATTAAAATTTTGCATTGATTTGACATCTGGAAACGAAAATATTGAAGTTTTCATTCACATATTTAAAAAAAAAAACACAAAATTATATTTAATAAACGGTAAGAGAAAAGAAAAAATATCCTATACAAAAAACTTAGACTGTTTCGCAGAATCTAAAAATAAAATAAACTACAGGGTGTCACATTTAAAATTCCAAAGTTGATGAGGTTACCAGTTGATCTGGCAATACTACACACGCGACATTATTTTCAAATGATTTTCGTTTGTGTTTAATCAGACACATTTTTTTAAAAACATTTATAGTAAAGGTGTGTAGATTACTAATATGTTTTGTATTATAATTCTAGTATTTGAACATAAAAACTCAATCTAAATATTTAGATAAAAAGGTGATGTGAAAAGTAGTGTGGAAATATATATTTTCCATGCTACTTTTTAATTATTTTCAAAGTAGGCCGTGAGACTAAATTAATATAATAATAGTTGATGATCTTAGATAGTGGATAGTAATTAACGGTATCAAAGTGAACAGCAATTGCAATTATATTATAATAGAAATATAATAAAAAAAGATATTTCTAAATTATCTACTTCATTTGGTTGTATAAATATGGGGCTTAAAGGAATTATTTAAGTAAAATACATGTTTTTAGTGAGACTGACTTACAATAATATTCAACCAACTTCATCGCCAAGTAAATTCGGGATTCTAAATAAGTTATTTGATGTTCCTAATAAATAGCAAAAGAAACGAGGGATAATCTTAATATAACTAAGATGTTAGAATGAGAGACGAAATTTTGATTGCCAAATATTAAATTTAATGAAGTCAATGGGTAAATAGTTTTTAGCTTTGCCGCGAATAGGCAAACAGACAGAGAGAGATACAGACAAAGTGATCGACAAACGGAATTGAGAAAGCATTTTTTTTTTGGGAAGTAAAATTATTGAAGCAGTTTGTTATTTACTTTAAAACCGAGCCGAATGTGTCATGATCGGCGCCAGACTTATCTGATATAGCACTTAGAAAGGCAGGAAGAGACTTTAAAAAATGTTATTATACTTTCAAAGTGAAAATATTAAAAACTAAATTTATTTGTAATATTCATGCTCGTGTTCCTTTTTTTTTAAACATTTACCTACATCAAAAGGCTGTTAGATGAAATTGTGCTTTAATTTTATCAGGATATACACTCACCCAATAATCCTTTATAAAAGGTGTATCACATAAGCCGTTCGGGCATGAAATATTGATAGAGAAAATTTACATGCCACTGATTAGATTGCTATTTGCGTCAAGCCTTTGATAGGACCGAGTTATGTGACGCAATATGTTCACAAAAGCGTAAACGATCGATAATATGACCTCAACAAGTTTGGAAACAGTAAACCGATAGCTAAGTAATTTGATATGTCTATTCAGAAAGGTTAACAGACTGCTGTTAAATACCTAACAGCTATTAAATAGCAAAGCGACATTGTTTTAATAAGTATTAGATTGGCAATTAGGATTGTGGCTATACAGTTTTCTCACGATTTCGGGTTATGCAAGGTATTTCACTTAAAACTCCAAATACCGTTTTCTCGGGAGTTAAGGATACTTTAAAGTTTGGTAAAAGAGTTTATTTGATGGGGTAAAATTCAATTGTTTGTGGCTAGAATATTGCAGGTGTCGGATTGCCAAGGAGAATCAAAACAGTTGCAAGAACTCTTTATTTCAGCAATGCATCTGTTTCTAAGGCATCTGTGATTTTGATATAGTTGTTATACAGCGGGTTTCACTTACAACTCCAAACACCTTTCCTTGGAAAATATTAATACGTCAAAATTTAATGAAAAGTTGTTATTTGATAAAGTAAAATGTAATTGTTTACAGATAAAATAGAACCTACTAGTACTAGTACACTAGCACAAGTGTCGGAACATCAAAAAGAAACAAAACAGTTGCAAGAACCCTTTATTTCAACAATAGTTCTATTTCTAGACATTTGTGTTATTTTCATATATTTGATGGCTACCCTGGTTACTCACTGAAATATATAATTAATCTCCAACGCAGTCGATTTTTCAAAGAATAAGGAAAATATCACCATTAGGTAAAAAGTAGTTATTTAACTGAGTAAAATACAATTATTTAGATTTAAATGAAAATCAACGTTGTCATCAATATAGGCGTCCCGACGCCAAGACGTAGTCAACATTTATACCTGTTTAGTGAATACAGGTTTAAAAGTCTAAATATCTGTTCTTTAGTAAGACTTATCTGTTATTTGCAAAAAATTTATACCTATTTTCTGCCATGCTATAGAAGAAGGACATATCTGCATAAATAAAAAATAATTTTGAGATATTTGAATTTTCGTGTTTTTGTAACAGTTATAACTTTAAATTTGTTGAGTTCATCTCCAGGGTGAAGTCGGAACATAATGATTGAAAAATAATAAGACCAAATCTTCACAAAAATGTATTTATTTAGGCTCGACGCGTTTCGGTTAAACAACCATTTTCAAGAGCATGTAAATATCTAAAAAATGTCAAAATTCAGTCAATCAGGAATAAAATAATATAAAATAAATCACTTACATCACGTTAACACAGGATAAACATTACATCAGCACATAAAAGACCAACGTTTAAAACACCTACATACATTAAAAACTAATTAATCTATCGAAAGATGAACTGTAAATGTGTCCTCGCTGTGAAAGTCAAACCTATTGACAAGTCGAGTATATAAAAACAAGCATATAAAAATAACATTCTTTTGGTTTAAGATAAGAATATAATATAGGAATTGCTTGCTATTTATTATTTAAATAATTTTATTATGTGGGCCGCCTCAACAAATTGTCTACCGATCGATGGGTTCATTTAGTGTCGTATATTTTTTTCTGTTTTTTTACCCCTGGAAATATTATGTAACATCTTAAAATTATTTTCAGTGTCGAAAGAATGTTTTGTTTGTTTGAGGTGAACGTCAAATGCTGATTTATTATCATTTGGAGATTTTTGAGGGTTGAGATGTTCTTGGATTCTCAGTTTGAAGCTCCTACCTGTTTTACCAATGTAAGAAGAGCTACAATTGCTGGTGGGGGTGCAAAAGGGGTTTATCAACTTGATTGTAACAATTGTAGTTCTTCTTACATTGGTAGAACAGGTAGGAGCTTCAAACTGAAAATCCAAGAATATCTCAACGCTCAAAAATCTCCAAATGATAATAAATCAGCATTTGGCGTTCACCTCAAACAAACAAAACATTCTTTCGACATTGAAAATAATTTTAAGATGTTACATACTATTTCCAGGGGTAAAAAACAGGATGATCTTGAGAGCTTGGAAATTGCGAAGATTTCAATTTATTATCATTTGGAGATTTTTGAGCGTTGAGATGTTTTTGGATTCTCAGTTTGAAGCTCCTACCTGTTTTACCAATGTAAGAAGATTTACAATTGCTGGTGGGGGTGCAAAGTGGGGTTCATTAACTTGATTGTAACAATTGTTAAGTAAGTAAGTTTTTCTTACATTGGTAAAACAGGTAGGAGCTTCAAACTGAAAATCCAAGAATATCTCAACGTTCAAAAATCCCCAAATGATAATAAATCAGCATTTGGCGTTCACCTCAAACAAACAAAACATTCTTTCGACATTGAAAATAATTTTAAGATGTTACATACTATTTCCAGGGGTAAAAAACAGGATGATCTTGAGAGCTTGGAAATTGCGAAGATTTCAATTAACCAAAATTACACGACACTAAATGAATCCATCGGCAGACAATTTGTTGAGGCGGCCCATATAATAAAATTATTTAAATAATAAATAGTAAGCAATTCCTATATTATATTCTTATCTTAAACCAAAAGAATGTTATTTTTATATGCTTGTTTTTATATACTCGACTTGTGAATAGGTTTGACTTTCACAGCGAGGACACATTTACAGTTCATCTTTCGATAGATTATAATTAGTTTTTAATATATGTAGGTGTTTTAAACGTTGGTCTTTTATGTGTTGATGTAATGTTTATCCTGTGTTAACGTGATGTAAGTGATTTAGTTTATATTATTTTATTCCTGACTGACTGAATTTTGACTTTTTTTAGATATTTACATGTTCTCGAAAGTGGTTGTTTAACCGAAACGCGTCGATCCTAAATAAATACATTTTTGTGAAGATTTAGTGTTATTATTTTTTAATCATAACTTTTAAAGCTAGGACTTATTTGTCTTTAAAAATATACTTACACAAGACGCAGAAAATGTGTTAAATCGTTACTACTCTATACTCTCTACTATACTCTCTATTTTTTTTGAAAATTGTAGATATGCCCTGTTTGCTTAAGAAATCAGTATCGGTTTTTGAGATATAGCGGGCTTGGCGTCGCAACGGAGTTCTGTAACCGTAAATATTAACATTTTACCCCATAACTTTTTTGTAGATATGTTGATTCATAACCGAAAGGGTGGTTACTGTGATTACTGAGACCGGGTCCTCCAAAAAAGTCTGCTAAAAAGACCCTTTTTATCAAATTTTAACACTTGGCGGTTTCAGTATAAAAAAAACCAGAATTCAGTTTTTATCTGAAAAAAGATCACCCCCAAGACTTTTCCGGATTTGTGGATTTTGGGGTCCTTAGACGCCATACTTGAAGAGTAACCTTATATAATACTTGAAAAGAAAGTTTTGTTTTGAAATCTCCATAAAAAATGATAAAAGTAATGCTTGTATAACTTTTTTAATTAATTAATGAAAAATATTTAAACTAAAAGTTCAAACTGTACCGTTATCAAAATTTAAATCTTATGAAAAGCTACATGATTATTTTACCGCATCTGTCAAAGTTTCGAGATTCCTAGATATACTAAAACCTTCTACTTTCAAATAACACTCTGTATATTTATGCACTTTTGAAACTTGGAGTTTACTTTACACGTGGCTGTGCAAATCACAAATCTCTCAACATTTTTGTTTTTTTTAAGAATGTTTAAAGTTGAAAAACCTGCTTTGTTATCTTAAAAGTGCCAAATAACGGCTCTTTTTGTAGTCTGGGACTGAGAGCAGCAACGAGAATTTAACACATACATGTAATAAAGGACAGAACTGCGTAGAAGTCAATAAAAAAGCGCTACTTGTAGATATTTTTTTTACACACCTTACATCCTAATTAAAAAAAAGAAAATGTTTATAATTTATCTTTGTTGGCTCTTATGAGGTGGCAGCAATTCAAATTAAATCAACACAACCATATATCTTAAGTGTTTTTTGTTAATTTATTGTATTTACAAAAAAACAATTTGTCAGAATATTAATTGACCATAATTAACTAATCAATAGAAGCCAGTAAGGTTTGCTCAATATATTTATTAAAGCGCATGTCTAACATTACTACATAAAAGCAGCAATCAAAAGCATAAAATCAAAACAGAAGTTATCTGTGTAAACTCATTAAAAAATATATAATATTATGAAAAAGATATAAATGGGTATGTTAATAATTTTTTTAATTATTAAGGATATTATCATACACAGAAAATTTAAATAAATATACTATAAAATATATTAATATAGATTTCACAATAAAATACAAAAAATAATAACTTTCATATATATATCTAAATTATTGACACTTAATTAAACGGCAGAAATTGTATTTGTTTTTAGAGGTCTTTTGTTGGTCATACGAATTGCTGCTTGCGCTTATCGAAGTAAATCTAATAAAACGTCAATCGTACACTTATCGAGTATGGAAATGGAAATTGCGATAAATTAGCTTTTATAAATTTATATCTGGAAAACTATAAGAAGCCAACAACAAAATCTGGGTTTTAATTTTCAAAATATTTGAATATACAGTGGAAACGGGGTACAATAAGCACAAATAACAGTACGCCAACCAAAATATGAGACCCCCTAAAAATTGTAAAAATCTTTTTGTTGAATATTTTGTTTTGATTAAATTAAACATTTTGATTTAAAAACATATTTTTATAAAAATAAAATAATTTTGCATTTAGTTTTTTAAATAGATAACTATTAATAATACTGTCCAATTATTAATTCCTAAATAATAATTGTCAATAAATTGAAGCAAGCTATGCACTTACCATTTTAAAAAAAACTGAAACACTGCCACTAAATACTACAAAAATTCAACTCGCAATTCACTTCACTATCTGCTTCTGTTCAACGGACGCTATCTTCGTGGAAATGTGTCACCCCCTACCGAGCTACCCCTATTTATAACCACCAATTCCCCTACATTCAGCACCCACACACTTATCAATGAAAAGCGCGCGGGTAGGGTGACCGCCTGGGATATGCGACATGATCGCACTGATTGGCGCAGCATTCAACAAGCTGGCCTCCGATTGGTTCCACTGAAATACAAAGTATTGATCGGTACAAGAGAGGCGCGAATTCTGCGAACAGGGCTGCTGGGTTTCCGTGAAGCGGCTTCATTCATAACTCCTGCAGGACATTCGGGGATGGGATGAGTTTCGCTACGTGGGACTCGGACTACGTTTTAGTTGGGCCAGTTCCTATTTTGGGTGTGTCTCCCATTTCTCGGAAAGCCATTATTTCCGGTATCAACTTGTTTTTAGAATAAAAAAAATCTAATGGCTACAGGTGCAATTATTCTGAGAATACACTAATATGGTAAACGTTAAGAGATATCTATTTTTTAATTAATTTTCCAAAGTTCCAAACCTATCCAGTGAATTCTACTATTCTTCACATTTTTCAGATTTCCTTTCGGTTTCTGTGAGATATTCTAGGATACAATAGTATTCATATAGCCAAAAACATCTAAGAATGTCTAGCAAATCGGGGTTTTGACTTCCCTCGTAAAAGGGAAGTATTGAAATCACCATCCGAGATTTTTTCAGATGTTAACGTTTTATGGTCCCTTGATGACGAAATATATATTTCCCGATTCCTTCGATATGTCTGTCTGTCGGTCTGTCTGTTCGCGACATAGCTAAAAAAACACTTACGCGATTGACTTCAAATTTTTGTCAAAAATTAAGGGTCATATGGGGATGTTCTGGTAACATTTTAGTAAAAATCCAATAGGGCGAAACAAAATTGCGGCCTAGTGAAATATTTAAAAAAATATTACTAAGAAAGTGCTCATCCAATTTATCTCAAATTTTGCTCAAAAATCAAGCTTTATGTAGGAATCAATTGGTTAAAACCCAAGATGGCGATTTAATAAAATATTTAAAAATTTAGCCTGAAAAACTACTTAATGAACTGATTTTAAACTGGGTGCCATAACTAATTGTAGTATAGAGATGAACTAGTAAAAGTATGGTACTAATTCAAGATGGCGGAACAAAATGGCTGTCAAATAAAATTTTTGTAAGCTGAAAAAATCAAGTTTTGCATATCTTCGCGTTTTAGCGTGCCTAGATTCTAAAAAAACATGTCTGTCGGTCCGTTTGTCGGCTTGTCTCTTCTGTCTGACTGTTCGCGGCATGTCTTAAAAACTACTCATCAGATTCACTTTAAATTTTGGCGGCCTAGTGAAATGTTAAAAAATTATTATCAAAAAAACTAATTATCCAATTTACCTCGAATTTTGCATAAAAATTCCAAACAAAATAGAAGCCTAATAAAACATTTTAAAAATCAGACTGAAAAACTACTTATTAGATTAATTTCAAATTTGGTGCGAGCATTAAGTGTGATATAAAGACAAACTGGTTATGTTACGAATTCAAGATAGCAGAACAAAATGGCGGCTTAATAAAATACTTAAAAATCGTAAAAAGATCTTCTTCTTCAATTGACTGTAAATATTGGTGAAAAATTAAATATGATATGAGGATAAACTGGTACGAATTCAACATTATGTAACAAAATCGCGGTGTGTGTCAATGTAAAATCTCCTTATTGAATTTGTTTTAAATTATGCTGCCCAAAAATCAAGTGTGGCATAGGTAAAAACTGGTAAAATATTGGTAGGGATCCAATATGTTGGATCAAAATGGCGTCCAATAAAAATGTTTGAAAAAACAGTACATCTGTCTTCCTAAATCACCATGTACTGATCTAAGTTACGTCACACTTCACTATCCCTAATAAAAGGAAATATTCATAACGAGGGAAGTTCCGGGTAAAGGAAATTTATCGATTGTTTTAATTATTAATGCATTTTTTCTCGGTTATCCCACATTCAAGAATTTCATTTAGTTACCGAAAGGTCGAACCTCAGAAAAATAAGAAAACAGGCTAATTATTTTGAGGGCCCTTTAAAAGCGATAAAAAAATATGTAAAGTGGCCAAGTTAAACTATGTATCAATAGGTTTTAATGACATTAGCATGTTGAAATCCGAGGGCAAAAGGTAAAATTTTCGGCTTTCCGCGAATTTGTCGAAATCAAGCAAATATAGACAAATTCTACCTATTGTCGTTTTTGTTGATGTAGGTGAGGTCTGTATTTGTCGTTAGCTACACATTTTTCATGTAACGCACGCATAACCTCTGCGCAACCTATTTGAGGCGGTAAACACGCAACTCTGTTTTATATAGCTAATAAAATAAAAGTCATACAAGCAATTTTTAAGCAGTATAATTAATAGTTTTTGATGTCTTTTGCATTGTAGACAAATGCTTTTTAATTCTCATATGAACGAAAAAAAAAATGAAAGAAATATTGTCCGTAAATTTCCTCAATTAAATTTTGCTTTGAAATAATCTTGGGATCTGCCGATTCTACAAGAAAATAAGTTATGGCATATTTACAGATTCTCATGATGATTTACGAGTGAGCGAGTAAATTTGGCAACATTGAAAAATTAGCTCCTCCACCTACATTAGAACAACATTAAAACCTTATGCATAGCAATCATTTATTTATTACAATGTTTATTTATCACGTATGGACTTTAACGAATTCCCCGATTTTGGCTGGAAAATTTGTCAACAGACCCCAATTTATTTTAAAGGATCGGTAAGTTTGGAAAATATACAAAAATATGTACGCATTGTAGTGCTTAAAAACCATCGTATTCTTCCAAAGTGTGTTTATGTGTCGGCTCTAGATTACCATGCTGCGAACTTTGAACAATGGTCGGTCAATGTCCAAATTCTCAAGAACAAGAATATGGCTAAATAAATGACAAAAAATTTCCTATGTCACAGCCGCGGAGGAAATTTAATCTTTTATGCAGCACGTTTTTAGTTCTTTCTCTATAAGTGGGTAAAACAGTAACACTATATCAACCGAGGGTACTACATCTTAAACATACTAAAAATGTGGGAAATTATTAAAAATTTTGTCATTTCATTTAGAAGTTTGTATGCATATGACTTGCGTATGACCACAACAATTTCAAATTTGTAGAAGGACTAGTCCATTTTAAGTATTTAACATTACTGAAGATAAAAGACGCTAAGTCAAAAAATACTTATATGATAATAAAATTGTATAGATGGATATATTAATATGACTTTAAATAATTTAGTACTTTTGTTTCCGTTATTTTTGTTTATCTTCAGTTTACTAAATTAAAAATATATTTAGAAATAAGTTTGCAAAGCGAACACGCAGATCTTATTCTCAAAAGTTATACAGCGTGTAACAAAAATAAGAAAACGGCGAAATATCTCTGAATTTAATGAAAATATGTATACTTAGGTATAAAATTATACCAGATCCAATGGCGCATTGCTGCCAAGTATACCGTTTTTCTGTTATAAATGGAGAATTGTTTTTTTAAATTTAACACCCTATATTATATTACATTTTTAAAATCTACACAAAATCCTCAATACTTTTTATTAAGAGCATGAAAGTCAACAGTTTTTGCAAAAATAAGGGTCTAATATTCAGAAGTTAACATATGACCTGTAATACCTGCACACAAAAGGTTATCTGAGATGCTTGACAGTGACAGTTTTGTTGATTAACAAAAATGGATCGTTTAACTGAACCCCAAAGAATTGAAATTTTAACTATTCGGGATTATGGGGCTAAAATGCGAAACCTGTAAGATTTTTGTAACATTTTTAACGACAAATATGCTAACAGAGATCCAATAACTAAATCTACCGTAAATAAAATTAACAAAAAATTTCGTGAAAATGGGAAGGTAAAAGATCTTTACGTTCTGACAAACCTAAAAGCGGAACAGATGGTTATAGGGCTCTGAACGTTTTAATCAGTTTAGAAGAAAATCCGCGCGTTTCTACCAGAACATATTAATTTTGAGAGTCACTGCTACTCCCATGAGTATTTTAATAGCGTAGTGAATTACAATTTCAAAAAAGACAATTTTGATCGTTTATATCAGGAACTCAATATTCTAGATTGGTCTGAAGTTATTAATCAAGACAAGGCAGACATAGCAGTAAACAAATTCTATGAGAAAGTATACAATGTATTTGACTTATGTATTCCTAGGGCGAAACACTCTAAAAGACAATATCCAGTTTGGTATAATTACAGTATAATAAAAAATATAAAGCAGAAAGATAAATTCAAAACAACTAGAGACAGACAATGGGAGTTGAATTACAGAGAGTACCGGCATCTAGTAAAGGCTCAAAGCACCACTGCCTATCGTCACTATCAACAATGTGTATAAGAAGAACTAAAAACAAATCCTAAACATTTCTGGCAATTTGTAAATAGTCAAAAAAACAGCTCTGTCATGCGTGTATTATATGGGAACCACAATACACGAATAAGATTTGCGTTTTAGAAAAAGTTCACAGAAGGTTTTTAAAGTCCCTACACTATAAAGCCTATTCGGTTTATCTCGAAAGAGTATGCGATCAAAAACTATTGTGTGATTTGTTTAATTTCCCTACTTTACAGCAGAAGCGTATTGAAGCAGGCATTATGTTTATATATAGATTAATTACGAATCATATTGACAACAAAGAATTCTTAGAACAACTTAATTTTAGGATAAGTAGACTTAATAAGCAGATGTGCAAATTTGTTTTGTATTGCTGCACCTCGAATAAATCTATAAAAAAATTCTCCTCTCATAAGACTCTGTAACCACTTTAATACATACTGTAAGAATATTGATATTTTTTGTTTAACCCATGAGAAGTTTAAAAAGGAAGTAAAAAACTTACCTTATTTTAGAGCATGGTTTTCTAGTTTAGTTAGTCTAAGTGTCCATTTGTATCTGTAATTGACTTTTTGCAAGTTGTTGATGCATTAAACAAATAAATAAATAAATAAGTAAACATTAAAAAGAGAAAATGACGTCTCACACATGTTCGTGGAACGACTTCTAAAAAATCAAATATCAATAATCAATTCATCCATACCAAGTAACTTTGGTACAATGAGTATGATTACGATAAGCTCTTAGAATTTTGTGATAATGGAACGTTGCAATACCAACCTACATTCTGTCAATCAAATTATTTTTTCTGACGAAACAACTTTTTTTTAATGGAAAATTAACAGGCATAATTGTCGATATTGAGCCAGGGTAAATCCACACTGGATATGTGAAAATCATATCCAGTTTCGCCAACAGATTAATATTTGGTGTAGTAAAGAGAACGCAAAAATAATCGGTTCCTTTTTCATGGAAGATATATTAACTGGAGAAAGATATTTCAATCTTTTGAGGACCGAAATTGTCCCAGCTATTGCCGAACTATTTCCGGTTAACGGTAAGTTCCTTAATTTACCTGCCGTATTTAGTATTTAAACTCGATTTTTTTTTAGGTAATGGTTCACCAAATGATGAGATATGGTTTCAGCAGGATGGGGCTCCACCGCATTTTGCTCGGATTGTTCGGTAATATTTAGACACTGTTTTTTTGGAAGATGGATCGGAAGTATAAAGTGCTGAAATATACAAATCTTGAAACCTCTTGTATATAATTACTATCTTAAGTTAAGGCGTATTAATAAATAACGACCATAATGTAAATTATTCACTTGATTTTTCCTATAGTGTGTTGCTTTAAAATAATAAAGTTCATATTTTTTTGCATAGAATAAGGACTTCATAGCCTTTGTTATGCAATTTCTTTTTCTCATATTCCCTATCCGTTTCGTATATTGGCGATCACCATGGCAATCTGGACCTTGTTTACTGCAGCTCGGAAGGGACTCTCTGTCGAAGATTCTTGACCCAAGATATACCTTTTCTTTCAGGTTCTTTCTTTTCGGTGACTTTCGTGACCCAAGTACTCTAGTTTACGAGTTTTTACGGTGGTAATCTCTCTAAAACTGCCAGATTAGTCACAATGTCGTTCCAAGGTATTTTTAAAATACGCCTATACAACCACATCTCAAACGCTTCGAGCTTCTTACATGAGATGTTTGTGAGTGTTCATGAAATATGGTTTCAGCAGGATGGCGTCCAACCGCATTTTGCTCGGAATGTTTGGGAACATGTAGACACTGTTTTTTTTGGCAGATGGATTTGACAAAGGAGTACAATAGAGTGGCCATCCACTTTTTGTGGGGACACCTTAAAAATGTGATATATAAAACTAAGCCCAATGAGCTCGAGGATTTGAAAGAGCGAATCGAAATCGAATGTTGAATAATCGAGGAGGCTGGGATTCTTTGTAATGTATTCAATGTTTTCCCACCGTATTTGGTCAACTGTCAGGAAGTAAATAGACAACACTTTACTCAGTTTCATTAATTTATTGTTTGTTATATTATTAAGTATTTCTTTTTTGTATTGTATTGTTTCCGTTGTTTTTTACAACCTGCTTTTAAAGTTGAGATGATGTGTTTTGGTAGCAAGATGAGGAATTATTGTGCTTGTGATTTAGTTAATGGATTTCCGATATCTGTCATTAAAAATCTTACAAACATCATACAGGTTTCGCATTCTATCCCCATAACCCAGTACAATTAAAATTTAAATTCTTTAAGTTTCAGTTAAACGATCCATTTTTGTAAATCAACAAAGCTGACATTATCAAACAAATCAGGTAACATTTTGTATGTAGGTATTTTAAGAAAGCTAAAATTATGGATATTCGAACCCTATTTTTGTTAAAATTGTTGACCTTCATAAAAACTAAGGTGTTCTATTAAAAAATAATTTTCCTTTTACAACAGAAAACCGGTAAACTTGGCAGTAATGCGGAACTCGCGATTGGATCTGTCAGAATTGCATACCTAAGGGTACATATTTTTGTTAAAATAAGTTAGCGGTACCTGAATGTTATGCCGTATTGTTACTTTTGCTACACGCTGTAGTTAAAACTAATCGGTATTTAAAAGATAATGATTTTTTATCATTATTGGTACTAGTAGATCGTACAATCTATATACCTACTTTGACATAAATAATTTGAAATGTGTTGCTTATAAAAAGTTTCACCGTTAAACCACCGTTTCCACGATTAAATATGATAACCAGTTATAAATAGATTAGCTACTAAGAAATGACGGGTTTCTATTTCGGACGATAAAAAAAGCAAATTGTTGACTTTGCGTGGTTTCTAGAAATATCCGAAAACCTGGAATAGTAGACACGTTAACTGGTTTAAAACACGTAAGGCACTTAGCTTCATTACCTTTAAATACTGATAATCTTTAATTGCACGCTTATCTTTAAAAAATATGGGACCGAGAAGGTTTTATGGCGATAAATTTTCTTAAAACCGCAGTTGCTGTGCAATATATTACGTACTTAAACATAGTTATTTATGGAATATTATTTAAACGAACGTTACCAAGATATTTCAATTTCCTGTAATCGTGCTTTCTTTTGATCCTATGCTGAAATCCCCATTTCCAATTGAGAAAGTTGCGGTGCATTTTATTATAGAGGCTCTAAAAGGTTTTGTTCAAAATTTGTCACATTCACAAGATACCGCAGACTTTATTAGTATTATTTGACATGGTGGAAAATAAATATCAGGAACCTTTTACCAAACAAATACTAAGAGCCCCCAATGATGATCCTAATTTTTTTTTTTGCTAAAAATGCAAAATTGGCTAGATACTTGGAGTCCAACTAATTTTACAAATACGCTGACTCGACAAACCCACACTGCATTAAACTATACCATTCATGGGCTTCTTGAAGTTATTGAATACTATTTAACTGAGCTTAATATGAATTATGTATTACTGGGCAAATTTCAAACAGACCCATTGGAAGGGCGTTTTGGAAAATATAGGCAATTAGCTGGTGATCATTATCATATCTCAGTTCGACAGCTATATAAATCAGAAAAAAGGCTTAGAATTCAGTGTATGTTATCTCTAAAATCTAGATAGTATGGGGACATTAATATAAATCAGTTCTTCGAATCTCCTGAATGTGAAACACAGTCATTAGGCACCAATTTATATTCTGAACATGTTAATAATTTATTATCTAAAATCATAGTTACACAGTCTGATACCGAAGCTATACAATCAGACCTCCCAGTAATAATCTATTTAAGCGGATATTGCTGCTATATTGTTTTTAAAAAAATTAGTTGTACTTTTTGCAAAGAAATCTTATGAACCTTGTGTTGTAGAGGATTCTTATAATTTAGTTAATTCTTTAAGTAGAGGTGCTCTTTTATATCCTCGAGAACAGGTAGTAGATGTAGTGTCAACTGCATATATTATATTTAAAAAGCTAATTGATGAATTTGAAGATACATTTTTGGATAATTACAACAAAAAATCTTTTCTTTGTGAGTTGTTTTTAAGTTATTTTAATAAAAATACACATTTAACTCCTTTTGAAAGTTGTAAAAGCCACCTAAAAATTAATGCTTTAAAAATCTTTTTTATTAGCATTTCAAATACATTTCTTAATAATTATTGCTCTAAACATAATCATAATTTATTAAATAAAAACACAAAAAGGAAACTACAGACTTTTAATAAATACGCATACACAGGCATATATTATTACTCACCCAAACTTGAAACCGTACCCGATTTTGACAATATAAAATAATAACCTATTATATTCTTGATCATATGGACTCACTACAGGCCTATACTACTTACCTGGACTCGAAACCTTACCCGATTTTGACAAATAACTCGGCTTTGACAATTTACTAATTGGCTAAAATAGGACAATTAGTAACAAAAAATCAACCGACATCTGTTTGAAATTTTGCGGTAGATCCGGGTAAACGCTGTCGGGTAAGAACCGAGTCCCACACTGTTCTGGGGTGCCTTGTGCATAATAGTTCGTGCGTAAATGCATTTCTTGTCGTGTAACAAAAAAAAACGAGTAATCGCTTAAGAGTCGCCTTTGGCATTTTAATTTTATAGCGAAACCGAATAAATTTGACAGATTCAAAAACTTATAAAATAAACCCTATAAATTGATGTTTATTTGCTGAAATTAAAAATGCTCATTTAAATATGTCCCTGTAAATAACCCGTACCTTCTAATGAAGGTATTGAAATAACATAGGCCTAAATTTGATCACGTCACGCGTAAGCCCGTAGCCCTCGTTGTTTAGTAAATATTGCCTAGTAACATTTTTGAAAAATCCAATATGACGGAACGAAATATCGGCCCCATAAAATATATTAAAAAATCAGCTTGCAAAAACTCCTTAAAAGATTGACTCTATTTTTTGTGCATAAATTAAATATGATATAGAGATGAAATGGTTAAATGGCAGCCAAATAAATGGTGAAAAAAAATCACACTTCCAGGATTTCCAAATATTCGCTTTTTAACGTTCCTAGATGCCAAATGTTTTCTCAACACTGTACATGTGTTTGTCTGTCTGTCTGTCAGTTCGCGGTATAGATAAATAACTACTTACCCGATTGATTTCAAACGTTGGTAAAAAATTAAGGATCCTATGTGGATAATCTAGTAACATTTTGGATAAAAAGCCGTATGGCGGGAAAAAATGGCAGCCTAGTAAATTATTTAAAAAATGTTTATTATCGTAATAATTATCCAATTTACTTCGTATTTTGCATAAAAATCAAGCGTTACATAGAACTTAATTGATAACATTTTGATACGAATCCAAGATGGCAAAACAGAATAGCGGCCTAATAGAATATTTAAAAAAATGAGCCCGATAAAACTACTTTTTAGATTAATTTCAAATTTATTGCAAGCGTTAACTATAATAAACGGCTGAAATTATGGCACGGATTCAAGATAATGAAATAAAATAGCGGCCAAATATTTTTTTTTAAATCAAGGAAAATGATACGAATTTTGACTCAAAGGTCAGACAAGGTAGTAGTTGACCTAAATTGGTGGAGTACCTGTATTTTATAATTGATATAATTGAATCAGGTATTTGATAAACCCTACATGTATACAAATGATACTTCTGAGAAAAACGAAAAAAAACTGTTTTATGCAACGTCGCGTTATACAACTGAAAATTTACTTTTGGAGTTTGTGAAGGTATGCGAATACGCGAACACAAATTTAAATATACAGATTCGGCTGACCTAAATAAATTCGGCTAAAATATACGTTTATTTAATCAGAACTTTTTTAGCAATTTATTTTTATTTCATTAACAACCTATTTTAATGGGTGCATGATAATCTAAACGTTTAATATTCAACAACATCTTCAGCTCCTCCATCCACTGTTGGCCAAGAAAATATTTCCTGATAAAAATTTCAGAATCAGTTCTTCTTGGTCGTGAGTAAATCTTTTAAATTTTTTGATAGACATCATTTTTTTGACACTTATTGGTACCTTGATGTCTGGATACGCAACATCCTCGGGAAAAGATGTCATTTACGTAGATGTGTTGAGTTTAAATTCATTTTCAGTGAGACAACAAGACATAACCTTTCTTGTTCTCTGTATGAGTAAACTGCATAAAGAATGAAATATTAAAGGAAATGCTCTCAAATTTTGCACAAAAATTAAATCTGATATAGGGATAAACTGCTGTGAATTCTACATGACGAAACAAAATCAGTGTAAAACCTACTTATTTAATTTACTTTGAATTATGCCCAAAAATCAAACGTATCATAGGTAGAAACTATTTGGTACGAATACAATATTATGCAAAAATGGCGCTTAACCCTTTCGCTGCGGGCTAAATTGGCTGCAGTATTATTATGTGCGAATATAGTTTATTTATTACTAATTAACAAGAAAAAAAAGGTTCCTTTTATTTGTTTTTTGTAAAACGCACATGTGCGTTTTCCGCACATTGTTACAAATCTTTACCGCTGTGCGGAAAACTTAAGATTAAAGCATAAAATTCGTAAAAAAAGAGAAACAACTGGTTATTCATAAACAAAAAGTAAAGGAAAACATTACACTTTTCGGTTACTATGGCTCTTCACCCGTATTAACTAAAAAGCATCAAATCTGGAAACGAATATTCATTTTCGTAAGTTCAAGACTTATATTATACGCGGTTAAAAGTTCAGAGAGTTCCTAAAAATGCGAGAGCCATATCAGCATTGGCAATGTGAAGACACACATGTGCGGTCTCCGCAGCGAAAGGGTTAATAAAAATGTCTGAAAAGACAGTGTTTTTCATGTTACTAAATGACTATGTGCGGGACTAAATTGGGTCACACTTCATTACTCCTAATAAAGGGAAAACATTATTACGCGGGAAGTTCCGGGTAAAGGAATTGTACCGATTTTTTTAACAGTATTCCTCTGTGCTGTCGCGACTCGGAGCCTAACATGGTGCTAACCTAGTAACTGATACCAGTCCATCTATGTAGCAAATTATCAATAACATGTATTAAAAATTTATCACATTGACGTAATTAACACAGAAAAATTCAAATAAAGTCCTGAGGCATATAGATCTTGAAACCTCTTGTATAAAATTTCTTTTTTTTAAGTTCAGGCATATTAATAGCGACCAGATCGTAAATTATTCGCTTGAGTTCTTCTATAGTGTGTTTCTTTGGAATAATAAAAATTCGTATTTTTTTTGCATAGAATAAAGACTCCATAGCCTTTGTTACGCCGCTTAACATAAAAAAAAGTTTAAATAGAAGCTTAACTGTAAATTTCAAGAAATAACGTCATGAAGAGAAAATTAAAGGAATACGAAACTATACTTTAATTTTGTATAGATCCTCCTTCTGGTTTTTATGGTCTGATATCTTTATTTATATATTGAAAAAAAAGCCTGTTATAAAAAGCAATATATACCTACTAATTCCGCCAGAATTGCAAAATTATCGATCTTTCTCTTTGCCTAATGACGAATGTTCATCCTAGGACATTTGTAATCAGTCTAAAATGACCCATTCTATGGGCATATTGTACAGGGAGCCCGAAGTCTTAGTGTGGGCTAATATCTCAAGCATTGATAAAGCTAAATAGTTCGAAATTGTTCAGTTGCATGTAAAACAAATCAAGTTCTTTGGATGTTTAACCTTTTCCATCCATTTTGGGGTAACGTGAGGGGATTGAACTTTCTAATTTTACATGCAACCATAGGCGTATCCAGAGGGGAATGCCGGGCTACAGCCCACCTAAAGGCTAGTTTAAAGTATGTTTTTACGACTCTTTCTACGTATTATTTTTTGCTTATTAAATTTGTAGTTAACAAAACATAATTCGACAACAACTACACGGCTTGAATTTGGACCATTGCGAATCATTTGCGACAAATCCTTAAAAATGTCGCTAGAAAATGCTCGCGAATACACTCGCAAAGTCGTAGAATTACTTAAATTCTATAATTTTGCGCCAAACTCACCTAACTAACCTTACAATATTTAAAACCGATTTCCCTGGAAGTTTACGATTTTTTATTGCATTTTTTTGCGCTGAACAGCCCGGCCCCCCCAAACGAAAATCCTGGATACGCCAATGCATGCAGCAGTTGCAAAAATCTTTGAGCGATGTCACTTCAAAGTCAGATTGACAAGTCAGCGACAAAATGAGTAGAAGAAAACAATTTTCGGGTTTTTTGCATCCACAAGCGAAAAAAATTGTATTAAATCTAATAAAATATTACGAAAATGAAAATTTACCGGCTAATATTCAGGAGACAGTAGCAAAAGCTTTGGAAATCGGTATAAAGACTGTGCAGAAAATTGTGCATGAAGAAAGCATAATTTACTGCCGAAGAAGATTAAGAAATGTACACGAAAAAAGCCAAAGACAGAAGACTTAAGTGACAAAGTAAAAATGGATGTTCGTAATGCAATTTACGATTTTACATCAAAAACTAATATAACCCTTCAAGTTTTAAAAGAAGCTTTAAAAAATCGAGGCATATTGGAAATTGGACTAAAATCGTTGTCAAAATTAATAAAAATGTTGGGTTTTCGATATAAAAAGGACTGTAATTGAAGATTTTTATGCGAGTTGCCACATATAGCAAGTCAGCGTATCTAGGTTTTAAAGAAATACAGGGAAAATGTTAATTAAAAATTTACAAAAGAGGTATTTTTAGACGAGACTTGGATATTTTCTAATGAAAGTGGTTCTAAATCTTGGCAGGACGAGTCTGTAAAAAGTGTCAAGAGAAAAAAGGGATGTGGTACGGGAAAACGGTTCATCATTTTGAATGCAGGTTCTTCAACAGGATTTCTCCCATGTGCAAGTTTACTGTTTTCTTCAATATCCAAAAGTATGGACTACCGTGATAATATGAACTGTGAACTGTTTGAAAAGTGGTTAAAAGAACAACTGATTCCAAATTTAGATGCTCCATCTTTAATCATTCTGGACAATGCATCTTATCATTCAAGAATCTTAAATAAACAACCTACTTTATCCTGGAAGAAAAGTGATATTTAAGACTGCCTAATACAACAAAAACAAAATCTTTTACCCAATATGCTGAAACTAGAACTTCTTTTAATGGCAAAATCTATTAAAAACCAACGATATATGCCGTAGGTGAAATATTACGGGAAAATGGACATGAGGTCTTACGACTGCCGCCATACCAGCTAGTTTAACGCAATAGAATTAATATGGGCTGGGGCAAAATCATATTACGAAAAACACGTGAACGATGGTCTTAGATCAGATGAAGTGCAAATTGTTTGGCAAGATCCATTAAGTTATATTACGCCGGAGTACTGGAAGAAATCTGTGGAACATACGGAGAAATTAATATGGGATTGGTGGAATCAAGAACGAGTTCTAGATGTCGAAATAGCACCAATGATCATTGCGCCATTTGAGGACGACTCAAAAGATGAGGACTTTTTAAGTAATGATGATATTTTTTAGTCTGTAATATTAAAAACTTTCTGAAGGATTATATTAGTCTTTGACGTGTATAAATCATAAATTGCATTATGAATAACCATTTTTGCATAACTTAAGTCTTTTGCCTTTGGATTTTTTCGTGTTCATTTCTAAATCTTCTTCGGAAGTAAATTATATTGTTTTTTCATGCACAAGTTTCTGTACATTACTTATACCGATTCTCAGAGCTTTTGCCACTGGCTCCTGGATATTAGCCAGTGAATTTTAATTTAAAAATTTTTTTATTTTGATTTGACACCATTTTTTTGCTTACTTTTTTAGTACTTTTGTAATTTTGTAGGCAATAAATAAATAATTATAGAATACTTGTTCCAATTTTAAAGCGTGTTTAAAATAAGTAAATTTTTTTATTAATTATAATACAAAATTTCATATATAAAAATCGGTAAAATCGCTTTACCAGAAACTTGGGGCTAACGAAAAATACAAGCTATATATATATATATATATATATATATATATATATATATATTATATATATATATATATATATATATATATATAAACAAAAAAAAACAAATTTTCTTTGCACAGGGGTGGCACGCATTTAAATAAGTGACACTGTATAAGTGGTTAGTCCCTCGGCATTTAATATATAAAATAATATTAAGTGGCTATCTTAATACTATTGAGTAATATAATAAAAAAAAAACTATTTTATTTCTCCCTGTATATTTGTAAATAGCCCATCGAGATTTAATAGCTCGATAAAAGAATCACACAACATTATGGTATTCACTGTGTTTTCTGATTTGATTCATAATGTTGATGACCTTTGGACCCGCACGATAAGACCGCATTCGACTTTATAATGTAATTGAAATTTCAATGATGCACTATTTAATGAAGCTTTTTGTTTCCAAATTCGTAACAACTTAAAAAATGCTCCCCGATCTGTTCTGAAATTTGAATATCTTAAAATTTAGGTTCTAGGCATATTTGTTGTTTAACCAAAGCAATGACTTCGAGTAGTATCTGCTGGTGTAAGTACGAGTAATTGAATAGTTTCACCTTGCACAAAAACTTTATAAAGATGACCCATATTGCAAATTACAGTTTTGTGAAAAAATGGTACATTTAATTGAAGCGCAACAAAATTACAACTTTTAGTGATTGACGAAGCTTCTTTTGCCGTTACTGGTGTGATACAAATCCCCAATGGTTTGAGGAGGCTCATGCACAGCAACCTCAGAAATTTAACATATGAGCTGGAGTTATGGCAAATTCAATTTCTTATTATTAAAACTCTTACCGGACCCTTATATTTTGGAGAAAACTAATATATCTGCAATTGTAGCAACAACTGAAGACGGCGCTATTGACTATAACCAATTTCAACAGGATATGGTGCCAATTTTTCAACAGGCACTATATATGCCAAAGCACTTTTGTTTACTCGTCAGGGACTATCTTCTTAATGAATTACCTGGGTGCTGGATTGGGCGTCGTGGATCTGTTAAATGGCCAGCACGGTCGCGGGCCTTGTTCCTATTCATATCTTCTTTGGGATCACTTAAAATAAACATCTTTAACTGTCAGAGTTATTTTTATTTAATTATCACTTTGCCATCCCGAATCATTTCATCAAATTTTAAACGATACATGCACTATCGTAGAAAAAATAATATGCAACACAGTTGCAGTAGGTATCATTACGATATATCCGCATTTGTATTACAAGACACTAAACCTCTCGTCACCAAGAACTGCAAAAGTTTTTTTTTGACATGATATTCAAATGTCAGTCGTTCCGACATTTCTTTACCGATTTCAGTCGACATTTCGGATTCTAAAAGCTTGTTTCATGTAGAATCACTCGCGGAGTATGTTTTCTTAAGTTATTTTTTAAGGGGGTAGGTAAAGAAAGCAATGTAAAAAAATAAAATTTTCAACAAAGTGTATTTTCTTAAGGAAAGGTTTTCCTCATTATTATGTATTAGTATTTTGAAGCCTAAGTGAATATCTCTAAAGGTTTTTGAGAGTTTTTTGTTTTCTGCCTTGTAATAAAAATGATGTTATTTTTTCTAAAAATCAGATAATCAGTTGGTTTATTCCAGTGCCAAATAAACTTAACTCACTCACACACACTTTAATTCATTTTAAGAAAATTATTTTTAAATGGCACTTTTTAACGTATACAGTGTGTTCCAAAATAGGGTTCGATCTAAGTGAGATCATAATATGTAAATGTAAAATAATCAAATATTTGATCAGTTTCATTAAAGAGGCTACTATAAGGTACAGAAATTAATGCAAAATGACAATAAAAAAGTTGGTCACTTGATTTAGCTTACCTGTCAATTTAACATTTTTTAAAAATATGACAAGAACAGCATTTTTGCAAAAAATTTTGAAGAACCTTGAAAGGAAAAGTTGTACTGGAGAACTATATACTATTTTTTAATGATAATGGTTGATTTTAAATATTTCTCTTTTTTTTTAATGCTATTTCACCTACCCAGATGTAAATAAACTTGAACTAAACTATCTATTTTTGATAAATTGACCGCCTATTTGCATTTTCTAAATTAAAACATACGCCATTAGCTATTTTCCATTTTGTTCATGAAAACATAATGGAATTATTCAAATATTTGATAGTTTTACACTTACATATGATCTTATTCGGATCGAACCGAAAAATGTGTTCCAAGGTGGTAAAAAAATGCTAAAAACGTTCCGAGATATTGACAAAATAATAAAGCATAATATTGAGGATAACTTTTCTTTAAGAAAATACATTTTGTTGAAAACTTTTAATTTTTTACAATTACCTTCTTTACCACACCCTGTATAATACCAAAAAAAAATAAACGCCGCTGAACCTACATGAAATAAGCTTTTAAAATCTGAAAAGCTGATTCCAACCGCTTAAGAAACGTTGGAACTACTGACATATAAATAGCATGTCAAAAAAATCGTTCTTTTTGAGAAGCAGTTTATTAAACAGAACACTCGCTAACTTAAATACAGTTTCCAGAATAACTATTTACACGAAAACTGTGAACCAGCGGTGGAAATCATCGACAATTCCCAGAACCGCTAAAAAGGACAAAGGTTATGTTTAAACTTTGAAAACCGTGCAAAATGTTGAAGGGCTGTTTGATTAACATAATTAAATATTCGCAAAAGAAAATGTCAACATTTGCCATTCATAGAATATTTAAAGGGGTTTTGAAATTGCATTTACCCAGTTTTAATATTTAATAGGCTAATAATTAGTTCTGTGCATTAGATATGTAAGGACAAAATATGTTTTTTTTATTTAGTTGTAAAAGTATTGCCTAGCTCTTTATAAATGTTTGTTCTCGATTTAAATCTAATTGTATGAATATGAATATAGTTATTTGGTAATAACTTTATCAATAATATATTAAATGTAGTATTTTTCAGTTTATTTTTATTTTTGTATTTATTTCGTACCCGGTATGTTAAATTTCATGTTTTTCTAATTAATCTTATTTTTAAAATAAGCCTATGGTATTCTATAGAATATTTCCCGAGAAATAATCACATAATAAATAAAAAACGGCATTTGAGATGTTAAAATCTCTAAAAATATTAACATGTATTAATCATTGTACCCAGAAATTATGTATTTTATTAAATTATAAAATCATTAAGAAAAAGAATAACACTGATTGGCTATTACCAGAGTTGCCAACCATACTATTAAAAACAGCATTATACTTTATTTCGCTTTTTAATATTGTTTACTGCTCTGCAAGTATGGAAAATACTGATTTTAAAGCAAACATACAAATTTCATTTCAAAACGAAACTGTCAATGTCAAATAGCTTGTCAAAAAAAACTCTAAAGGAATAACTTGAATATTTTGGCAATATTGTATAGCCGAAATCTTCCTCTCCCGAGACATTCGTCGAATGCTGAAAGTTCAGTTTCCTTTGTATATGAATCCAGGGCAAGATTTCCAAACGAAGCTTTCGTCGTCACTGATGCATCCAAGGGAGATGACGGAACAGTGGGAATTGGTATATGGGGCCCTGGCTTCAGTTTTTCAAATACACTTCCAGATTTTTTTTAAATCTGCCCTGCTAAGATTTATGCCATCTTTACTGCCCTGAATTTTAGAATGACCAATGTTGTAATATTTTCAGACAGCCGGAGTGCATTGGATAAAATTAGTAGCAGTTCTAAGCCCACCGATGATCACATTATAGTCGCAACCAAGACAAAAATGGATCAAATGAGAAACGGGGACTTTAGGATATCTTTGGCTTGGGTTCCAAGCCAAACGGGAATAGTAGGAAATGAAAAAGCGAATAAATTGGCCACTTTGGGAAGACTTCTCAGAACTATTACGAAAATTAAAATGAGAGAGAGAATTTATCCCTGCATACAAACAATGTTTCTTTGAGAAGTGGATGGAGAGATGGAAACAGATCTGTCTCACCAAGTGAAGACTCTACGGAGAAATTGCACAAAAACCGTAGTTTTATACACGGTTTGCAGCATTAAAATCTCTGTAAAGGAAGGAAATTGTTACTATGAGCAGGATCAGAAGCGATTACTACACAGTTCCGACTCATCTCCATACACGCGAAATCGTCGATAGCCCAGATTGTGAATGTGAAGAGCCGGGCTCACTACCTACTAGGCCTCCTTTCTCTTATACAATTCTCTTCAACGAGATATAACAACTGGTCCAATGAATCTGTGTTGGCTGACCAATTACCCCAATCTTATAGCTGAGAGCATTTGCAACTTCTTAAGAATATGTGGATTGAAAGTTTGACAATATATACTTATTTCTGTGAATCCTTTTAGCCTTAGCGAGTAAGAGCCCTCCCTCGCCTGCCTTATTGCGGATCCTTGTTGCAATTTATACAAAGAGGTCCGTATAGTCACAGCAGCTTAAGGACGTTAAACGGAAGAGTCACTCAGTCATTCGTCGAGTGACAAGCATGAACATAACTTTTTTGTAGACATTTGTTTTCGTCATTTTCTTTAAAATAAAACAAAAATTTTTTGATATCATGAAAAACCATCGAGCTAGAACTTAAAAGAAATCATGTTAATTGATACGGATTACAGTAGATTGTAGGCATTGTAATACAAATTAATTAGGGATATTTTGTTACACACATAAGATGGATTGGTACCAACAGAAGCGCAGAGGGATCATCAATAACACCCTAACACAAAATGCACTCAACACTAATCACAGGGGCGGCGTGCAGTGAAATTTTAAAAAAGGGAAGCAATTTTTAGAAACTTACCTATTTGTAATGTAATTCGATTATTCCATCATTTTTTGCAAATTCGTCAATGACGTCATCATAAAAACGTGGATGCTCCGACATATTTTGGAGAAGTTTATTTTCAATGGACAACAGCGATGTATGCGAAAGTCTCTCCTCCCCCCGAAAAATTGCGTTCTACTGATGAACTTGTGGCAGGTATTGTCAATACTAATTCACACAATTTCGACACTTCGGTGAAGGCATCTTCCAGCTCCTTGTCTTTTAAAAATTGCATTAGTTCCTTAGCGTTATTATTTGCGCTAATGTAGTCAATTTCGTAAATCACTTTTAGTTCCGATCGCAGAAACATTCGGTCGAAGAACTGGCCATAATGAAGAAGAAGAGATTTAAACGCATCTTCTGGAAAAGTTTTTCCTTTAAATGCATCGAAATTGCAGAGCTCGAGGAATTTAAAATAATTTAAACCGTTAAATCTATACCTTATTTGTTGCTGAATTTGATCGATTATTTTATAAAAGAGGCATCTGTATGATGTTTGAACATCTCCCACCTTGTCTGTTCGAAGACGCTTGGCTTGTGGCTCTTTTTTGGCTTAACATGGACTTAAAATCATCCACTTTTTTTAGGCAAAAAGCAATATCATTTGTTTTAGTTTGTAATACAGTAAAAAAATTATCCGAGAATGGAAAAATTTCTGAAAATATGTTCAACAAATAATTAAAATTAAAATCTCGTTTCAAACAGTCCAAAAACCCCCCTCGAACTATTTGTTGCTTCTGAGTCCCACGTTTGATTATTTTCTATTATATACTCAAATAGTTCAATTAGTGATTCACGATTTTCAGATACTGTTAACACAAGTCTTCCATTATAGTTCCACCTAGTAGGAGTTACTTTGGGCGATCGTTTGTCCAGTCCAAAGCTTGTGTACGTTTTGTTGACCTGGAAAAAAATGCAGCCATGCCACTTAAAGTAACGAAAAATACTTTACACTCTTTAATGTGATTAATGGACTGGGATAAAACTAAATTTAATTTATGAGCAAAACAATGGACAAACACAGCACTTGGGAAAGTTTCTCGAACTTTAGCTTGCAGACCCCCTAATTGTCCTGCCATCACTGCAGCTCCATCATAGCTTTGAGCATCTAATTTTTTTCTCTCCATTAATTTCTTTAGTAACGTTATAAACTACGGTATCTATCTGCTGTACGATTTTCGGACACATTCTTAAAACCTAAAAATCGCTCTTGAATACTTCCGTCTGTTTTAACGTAGCGTATTACTATAGATAATTGGCTAAAATCAGTCGTTTTGTCCAGAACAAAAGAACCGTCCCTCGTCAATCTCCTGCTTAATTATTTTTAGAATAATGGTTGCAACAGCGGAAATTAAATCATTCTGGATTCGATTCGATTCGACTTTTCGCGAAAAACGCTAGACTGCTCTAAATGATTTTTTAAGCAATCATCATATTTAGCCATTAAACTAAGTAAATCTTGAAAATTTCCTCTATTTGAAGAAATCCTTGTTTCGTCATGACCTCTAAATCCCAATTCGTGCTGTCCGAGAAAACAAACAACATCGATAAGTCTTCTTAATATTTGCCTATTTTTATCGATTAGTTCATTGTGTTGGCGGTGACTAATTTCCAACTGTTTATTAAAGGTGGTGTGTTCAATTCTGGTTTTGCCGAAGACTTTTTCTTTTATGGCGGCCTGCAAATGCACTTTGGACATAATGTGTCTTTTTTTAGCTTTATGGAAATTGATTAAATCGGAAAAACCAGTTTTATTCCAGAGATCTTTTTCTTCTTCAAAAAGTAAACACGGCCAACAAAATAATTTACTTATATTTTCACACCCTGTTAGCCATTTAAATTGTTCGTATTATTTTTCCGGATAAAAATGTCTAATACAGTTTTTCATTTTTGTGGTTAAATTATTTCAATCTTATCAGCGAAGTTTAATGTTGAAAATCCCTTTATTATTAAGACACACACCACACATTCACACACACTCTTCTTACTAAATTCTCCAACATTTTCAGCGTTATTACCGACAGCCGACGGTATTTGCATATCTACGTCCGTATTATTTTCTTCCATATCGCACCATGCACGATGCGACGTACGTATCACACAACACAGGGATAGCCGTTCAAACAAAGAACCTACTCCAACGATAGCTTCCGCCCCCACTTAAAGCACGCGACTGAAATGGAAAAATTGCAAACAGCCTGTGGAAAGTTCAGTAACCTGTGGCTCGATTCACAGGAAATCAAGCATACAGGACTTGGCTGCAGAGAAGCTAGCGGCCCGCATAGGTTCTATTCGATTTTCTATTGTGGCTGGGTCAGAGTCAAGGCAGCATTTATTATGGGCTTGATAATTAAGATAATATTTTAGCATTTTTAATTTAAACTAAATTAATGGTTTCCTATTTCAAAAATTACATTTTAGAAGATGTTTTGTAATTTTTTTTGGGGAAGCACTGCTTCCCTTGTTTCCATGGACTGCACGTCCTTGGCTAATCAACAACGAATTGCATCACTGACGGAAGTCTAACATTTGGCACCCTCCACTGGCCAGTGTTCTGTTAAGGCTTTAGCAGTAATGCCTACGTTGCCTAACCTGGTGCTAACCCGGTACCAATCCACCTAATACCTTCAAGCTCCTGCTGATACCGGTCCACCTATATATGTAACACAAGTTATATAAGAGATTTTATTTAGTTATAACTGTTTGTAGTAGTTTTATATAGAACCAGCAAATTTTCATCAAAGAGGAGAAAGAAAAAAGCATTTTTATTTCATTGTGAGGCAAACTAGTAGCACTTGTTTTTCATTTCTTTAAATCAACTTTAAGTTCTTACCTTTTAGACTTTTTCAAATCCCGAAACATTGTTGAAATAAATTTGTACAAAGGGGTTAATAGAAATTCAATAGACATTATGATATTTTTTCATTACCATTTTAGCCGTTCCATTCCATATGGTGTTTTCTTTGTATAGTCTTCCCCGTTCTGTTTCTTCATATTGTAGCGACAATCCTTCAGAACATCTGCAATAAATAATAAAGTTATTTCTTTTACGCACAGGAATCGATAAATTGATTCCATACAAATTTTTGTATGGACTGTTTTTACATGAATAACGTTTTTCGTCTATTTGTAAAATAAATTGGCCAAAATACATATTGGTCGAAAAGACATTTTTTCGGACGAAAATTGGTTCATTACGTCAACAGTCAAACAATATCACAGAAAAACATCAATGGACATTATCAAATCAAAATATTTGATTTAATTGTGACATGCTGTTTCGACCGTATTATTTTTGATAAAACTAATTGAAGGGAATATAATATAATATAATGTAATTCAAGTTAAATTTATGTCAGATGATATACTATAACAAACAGTAGGTATAAAAAAGCTGGATAAAATCTTTGAAAACCAATGCTTGTGTTATAGTGATTTCATAATATGTACTCATATATTTTTTTAATCGGAGTTGACAAAAATAGCCACTAGAATTGTCTGCCGCGTAATCCATTGGCGAAAACAGGTGTCTTGAAACACATAGTCAAAAACACACACGGTTGCAAGGGTCCTATAATTTAAGACTAAGATCCAATTCACTATTCGGCACCGCTAGATGGATTCGCACCAGTTTAGTACCGGGTTCGTCAATAAAGCTATTCTAAAGCCATTATAGAAATATGATGGTAGCTGATACTATGCAGGCGCAACAACTAGCGCAACCTGTTAATATGCAATCGCCTTAGGCGCAACATATATATATATATATATATATATATATATATATATATATATATATATATATATATATATATTTACCCATTTATGTGGTAGATTCATCTTTTAAGGTAAAATGTGGTTTAATTTTTCAATATTCAGATACATTATACAGGTTTTGTAGGTAATAATGCAAGAAGGTAAATAAAACCTCACAAAGTGATACTATGCATTTATTTTTTTGGCTACTTAATTTTTGGCTAATTGTTTCGGTCAATTTACTTTCCTCCAACTGGCTTTTGGTGAATTGTCTTAGATTCATTGGTTCTATGTTGTTAGTGTTTCCAGGTTTGAATTTTATATTTTTTGGTTAATTATTATAAGAAAGAAAAAAACTTTTATTTAATATCGTTACATATAAACATATGTGATGTAAGTCCATATAAGCTACTAACATTAAAAAAGAAAAGTGAAAGTAAAAGCAGCTTACTTAGTTAAAAGACAAAACTTTAAAAAATACAAACCAATATATCTAAATGTAAACTATAACAAATAATAAAAAAACAAGCAAACAATTAGATACCATAAAAAGTTCTAACATTACGTCAAAATCAATGATAATGCCTCCAAATATTCAACAACCAAATAAAAACAATTTTGCAAGAAATAAGGTTTTATCTTACGTTTAAATTTAGACTAAGATAGCGGCCTGACATCGCTGCCAAGTTTATTGTAGAGTTTTAGGTCAAGAGAATTACGGCAAGAATTGGACGGATCCTTGTGGCACCCCGTTACATATTTGTTGCTGACTAGATTGCACACTATTAACGGAAACAATCTGTTTTCGATCTAACAAATAGGACTGAATTAAGGAAAGTGACGCATCAACAATACCCATATAACTCCAGAAATATGCCATGAGAGACGCAGTCAAAAGCCTTACTAAGGTCGCAAAGCATTGATGATCGCGGTTTACCCCTATCGGGGCTCTCGGCTACGTCTCTCACGACCTCTATTACAGCCTGAATGGTAGACCTGCCCTTCATAAAACCATATTGGCTATTTGTAATAATTTTAAATATGTTTAAATATGATACAATTTTATCTCTAAAAATGATTTCGATAACTTTTCCAAACAATGGAACTATAACAATTGGTTTATAATTGTCCATTAAATTTTTATCGCCCTTCTTAAAAACTGGCAACACTTTAGTGAGTTTAAGTGAATTCGGAAACTGCTCTACTGAAAAACATTTATTAACTATAGTTGTTAAAAATGGACAAATAATGTGAGAAGCATTTTTTACCATTGTAGTATTAATATCATAATTATCGTAGCAATTGGAATTTTTGAGGTTATTTATAGCACCTTGAACATCAGTTTCGAGTACGTGAGATAGGAAAAACGACGACAATGGGCGGGGCATTTTGTTCATAAATAGGTAGGGGTCATCTTTTATGGTTGGTAAAGAATATGTACTGACTATAGTACCAAAATAGTTATTAAATGTTTCAGAACTAATATCAGTGGTATTCAATTTTTTAGATTTACTATTAGATTCACATTTAACAAGACTCCACGAAGCCTTGGATCTGTTGTTAGAATTTAATAAATAGTCATTATATGCGGAATGCGGACGTTTTAGCAGTCTGAATTTGTTGCTGATAGGAATATTTATAATTTTTATAAATCATATAATCCGCTGGCAATCTGGTAACATCGGCAATCATTCTAAGGGTTGAAAGGTTATTTCGTTCCTTTCTTAAATCATCATTGAACCAGCTAACAGCTGGTCGTATTGTCTTATTTAAAGATATATTTTTAAAAGTAAAATGCTTTTCAATCAGATAAGAGAATATAGATATTAGATAGAATGTTAAGCCCTCAATGCTACTATTAGGGTGCGTAAGGAGATTCCAGTTAGTATTTAAAAAAGAGTCGTTAAACTTATTTAACCTTTTAGCAGACATATTTCTTATTTTTATGTTTTCTTTAAGTGAATTGCTGTTTTTTAGATGAAAAAACAATCCCCTTGTGATCAGACATACAAGGATCAATAGTTCCAGATTGAAAGAGTTCAGAGTCTATATTTGTAATTACATTATCAATACAGCTCTGAGAATCTGAAGTGATTCTAGTGAAATCTGAAATCGTAACTTCTAAATTGTATGACTTAAGTAGGTTAATTAATTCAATCAGAATGCTATTAGGATAAGGCATTTCAAAATTAATATTAAAATCAACCTACTATTACTATTTTGTTAGACAATGTAATAATATAATTCAGGGCATCTTCAAGCAGATAAAGAAATTCATTTGCCTTACCAAGATATGATCTACATAAGCACACTACAATTGTATTAGATTTCTCCAACCATATTCCACAAAACTCGGCAGTAATTTCCTGACAAAAAGAACCTAGATTTAAGGGTTTCGCAGAAATGTTATTACGTACATAAATGGAGACACCACCATGTACAGTATTATCCCTGCAATAGTAAGGTAATAAATTATAATTAAAAATATTAATAAAATTCAATGATGATTCGTCAGCCCAATGCTCACTAAAGCAAAGAATTTTATAGGGGTTATTTTCTAAAAACAATAAAAGTTGAGAAATTTTATTACCTAAGCATTGAATATTTAAGTGAAATATCTTAGTGACCTTTTCTTCCAATATTCTAATATTATTAATAGTTGGTACTATTATTTCGTTGTCGGATCTTTGACAGCTGCAGCAAAATTTCATTTGGGAAATCTAAAACTCTGAACAGCCACTCCCGCTGGCCAAATATTTGTGTCGTAAACCCTTTGAAGATCTTTAATCGGGAAAGAGATTTTAAACGACATTGAATCCTCTTTTTTATTCCAAATAGCACAAGTAGAATTAATATCTGGAGCTGTATTTTTGAGATGTTTGTGAAGATCCTCCGATGTTGTCGATGAACAGAACTTATAAGCATGCAAGTACCCCAGTTTGGGCACAGTTTGTATTGTACGATTAGTACATTTGTTAGTTTGGGCTTGCTTGCGCTACTAATATCAGCTGGGTTGGGAGCATGTGCTGATATTATCGAGGTCATTGCACCTTCTATGGCATTTTCCACCTGACTGTTAGTAAACATATGTTTATTTAGTGATGCTTTGTTGTTATCTTTCCCCTTGAAAAGTTCCGTAGGTGGTCCTTGCACGTGCTGATTTGACACTAGAGGGGGAGTCTGATTTCGTTGTTACCGACTGAGAAGCGTTTGGCAACGCGTTTGTGGTGTTTATCGCATGTCTATTTACAGTGTTAATATTAGCGTTGGAATCCAAGGAATTTATGTTGTCATTGTTTACATTCTTAGCGGGGTTTGCTTGAAGTAATTTAATAATTAATTCTAGGTCAATTATACGAACTTCAGTATGAGCAATTAATTTATGTAGGGTTATAAGCTCACAGTTTTTGCTCTCCAATTCGATCTTACACTGAATACAGGAAGGCGACTGACACTCAGCTGACTCCATTATAGTATCGTCTAAATTAACTGGAACAACTTCACTGTCCTAGTATAAATGCTAGTAAAAGTAAGGAACAAGAGGGTCGTAAAGATGTAAATATCAAAACCATCAAGTATTGTCGGGGTTCCACTCTTAATTTGTATTATGGATTTCTGGTTTAATTTTTAGGCAGTTATATTGTTGTCGAAATTCGGCGATGTCTCACAAATTTGTCCATTTAAAATTAAGGTCGATTTTTTCAATGTTTTTGCCAACAGCTCTTCCTTAGGTAATATGGACAGAATTTTTTTTTATTAAAGCGTCACATAAAAGTAACGATAAAGAAAATTCTTGATATTTTTAAGAAAAGTCCTATCAAAATTAGTTTTCTTATACAAGTATAGAATTTTTTATTGTTTTTTTTTTTATTATAAACAACAATCTACTACTACACTCAGAAATACCATCCATTTGTATTCAACGTACTTCAGAAAATGAATCGAGCAATATCCACTGCATCTCCATTACGTACGCTGCCTGTTGTTCAATAGTAATAATTAATAAATAATATCATTCATTTTAGCTCCTTTATATTGATTTTGCTTACAGGTATTCAGTTGGGAATAATAACGTAAGGTTAGATAACAAGGGATGGAGGGGATTATTGGGAGTTTCATTATTTTTTCTATTTTATTACTGTTTAGGAATTTTAGTTTTGGAGCGCTAGAAGATTCCTTATAGGATTATTATGAAGAGCTGATTTTGTGTCTATCTATTTAAAGAGTTGTCTACTTAAAGTTGGAATGTATCCTAATGTAAATGCTACTAAAAGTATTTACAAAACTGGCAAACAAAGAAGTGATTTATAGATATCCACACCAAGTCTTGATGCAGAGCCACTTTTTAATTTAGGACTATACTACTATACTAGATCAAAAAAATTATGAATTTATTTTATTTCGAGGATGCAAAAAGTATATTTTAGTATGGTAACAAAATCTATAGGTACATGTTTTATTGTTACAATTTTGGGAACCGTTTTAAGAACATGATATAAATTATAAATAATATCTGAGATTGGGTTAAAAACATACCGGAGATGGGGACAGTTATATTTGAGTCAAAGATTAAAAACATATGCAAGAGTCTATTGAATAATTAAGGCGGCTAAATACATATAAGATTTAAAACAATGTTAAATTATGATATTTTGGAATTAAGGGTGCCATTTTTGAGAACTACTGCGGAAGTCTAAGCTAATGGCATATTTTATCAGTTTTTATTTTTTGGTTAGTTGTAACAAGTAAAATTGGTTTATATTTTTATTTTTATGTTATTTACAACTAATTAATTACTTAAAAACTTGAAAATTATTATATTATTTGAAACAATTCTAAGAAAAAATATGTCTTTTTATTATGCAAAGTGCTTACCAGAAATATCGTTTTGGAAAAATTTGAATGAAATCAAAAATTTAACAACTTGTATTTGCATTTTGTTTTGGAATAACTATATAGTTCTTTACTCTTTACTCAATATATTGAATATAGGCCAAAAATAGCGACAGTTATGTCGACAATAGGGCTTAGATATGCCGGAATTAGAAAGACAGAGTAGTATTTTTTGTCATTGTTATCGAATAATATTAATACGAAAATAACGATCATTAATAAAAATGAACTAAAGTTATTAAATTGATTTTAAATAATTAACAATTACATATGTAAATAAAAAAAAAATACTTAAAAGTTGCATAATATATAGAAGTTGAAAGTTAAGGCTGTAATACCGTAAAAATCAACTTACATAAAATTGAATACGTTAAATTGTAGTAAAAAAAATAAAAATCAGAAATATTGGTTCTGTGTTGTTTGTTATTTCCGATATGTTGCTAGAATATGTTTCGTCTGATTGCATTGCCATTTTTTTAATTAGATACAAAGTAGTTTGACTTACTTATAGCATCTTATATTCCCTTATTAGTACATTATTGTAGTGCTTTATTTATAATTATATGTGTAAATAGTTTTGAGTTCATAAAATTACAAATATACATATTTATTAATAAATTGAAAATACTAATAATAAAATTTAGTAGATTGAATAAGTAAGGTTTTTATGGTACTAATGTAAAGTTTGAGATTAACAGTTTTCGTTGAAATATGTACCTTCATCTTCTTATTTCTTTTCCTTTAGAACGTGTTTACCTTTTTTCTTGACAAATTATTAGCAAGAATGTTTTAGTGAAATAAATAACAGTAATTCATTTGCAGAACTTGTTGCGCTGTCCCTAAATTAACTTTACTGTTGTTACTGTATACCATTTTCTGTATACCTATGCTGTAACAGTTTGGAATTTATTTAAATAATTATTGTATTTATTACCTAACAAATCGTTGTTAAAATAAGTTTCAGCTTTTCAACATAATCTATTATATCAGTTTGCTAAAAAAAATCTTATTGGTGAAGCTCAGTGCAAAAAGATCTAATTTAAAGCGAGAATGGTTATTAGCAGAAAATTAAATGCATGCAAAATTAATACATGCATTAATATACAAAGATATACTAATTCTGAACTTATAAGAAATGGGTTTCTGAATGCATTCATCACCTCTTAATAAGATGCGATGCACCTTAACTGTCACTACAGTGTTGATGATGAAAATTTTCCAAGACATACGTGATTTTTAACCTGAATTATGTCACAGTCAATTCATATTACGTTTACTTTAAGCTCATGGGCTTTATAGCTTACTGGTCAAAGCTTTCACCTAGACGTAAGAGGTCCGCGCAGACACAGGTTAACTGAAACGCCAATTAAATAATTTTTGGAAATTTTTAATAATAAAATAAAGACAATCAAAAACAAGATCAATTTAAAAAACATTTTCCTTTCTAGAAAATATTGAGGTAAATATAAGGACCTCAAAATAGCTTCTTATGAACTACATAATAACAGGGATAAAAACAAACCAGCAGCAAATATTGCGTGGTTCGGAAAATTATAGATTAAAAGGAATTATTTGTGTCGCTATAAATAGAAATCGTGTTAACCAGTTGCTAACACGAAGGCGATTAGCTTTATGTCTTTTCTTTTAAACGAGAATATTTTTTCTTTCTGCTTCGTAAAATATTGTTACATATGTAAGATAAAATGATGGATAATTAAATTTATTGTTACTATATGATCGCACATTGGCGATCAAAGATAACTATGTACCTGCAATATTCCATTTCTTAAAAGCTAGTTATAGGTACGCGGTGATCATTTATAATGTCCCCCCCCTCTAACTTTTTTATTTGACGTTTGGTAGAAAAACGTCAAATATAAAAGTTTCACAAAAAACAATAAGCTATTTGCAGCATATATTTTTATATATACAGGGTGTTGCCGAAATCACCCACAGATTAAAGTTATATTTTTTTAAATGGAACACCCTGTATATTATACGCTAAATTAAATCCTATGAAAATTCTGCATATTTTTTGTATAACATGTCCTATACCCAAATACAATAGTTTTCGAAATATCTGCGATTTATTCTAAAGCTTATAATTTAGCTTAGGTGGCTGTGAAGTAGATCGATACCAACAAACAAAATGTTTGTTTATAACTGACAGTGACAGTTACACATTTAGCAACATTATACGTTCTTTCTATTGTAAAATGCCCTAAAAGAGAAAAACGATTAATTTTGGAAACTTTTATCAAAGCAAATAAGAGTGCTAAATTGGCTCAAAGAGAATTACGTGTAATTAACCCCCGGATGCACATTCCGGACAAAAAAACCTTTCATCGAATTTATGAAAAATTTCAACAAACATCCAGCCTAACGAGAAAGAAGAGAACAATGGAAATTGATGAAGGTAGTGATTTAAACATTTTACTAAAAGTGGAAGAAAATCCCAATATTTCCATAAGAAAAATATCGGGAAGCCTGAGAGAAGAGCTTATTGATCCAAAAAATACATCTTATGGGAGGATTCAAACCACTCTCAAAAATGCAGGATACAAGGCATTCAAAATTAGGCCTACCACAAAATTAACGCCCAGGCATCGAGAAAAAAGGGTTGAATTTTGCCATGCAATGTTGGAAAAAGTTAATGAAAATGAAGATTATTTAAAAAATGTTTTTTGGACCGACGAGTCATCGTTTTCTACTAGTGGAATGATAAATCGAAAAAATAGCAGACAGTGGGCCACAGTAAATCCCCATTGCTACATGGAATTTCAATTTCAAGGACGTCAAACTGTTAATGTGTGGTGTGCTATTTTAAACAATAAAATAATAGGCCCTCATTTTTTCGAAGATACTTTAAACGGTAATGGTTATATGAATTTTCTCCGGAACGAATTAGAAAACTACATGGATGAGCTCCCATTGGAGCAACTGAGAAACCTCGTCTTCCAACAAGATGGTGCTCCTCCTCATTGTGTCGTATTGGTTAAAGACTATTTAAACCAACAGTTCACGGAATGGATTGGAAAAAATGGTACGATAAACTGGCCACCTAACAGTCCTGACTTGACGCCGATGGATGCATTTTTATGGGGAACTCTAAAAGATCGTGTGAACGCAAATAACATCGAAAATAGAGAACACCTAAAAGTCTTGATTAGAACGGAAATTCAAATTCTAAATCAAGAATATTCCCAGTCTATCACTGCCGCTTTGGATCGATTACGAAGAACATACATCAAATGTATTGAAGAAAACGGGGGACCAGTTGAGCAATTCCATTTGTAAGAATAAATGTATTATATTATTATCTAAATTATTAATTAAGTTTTAGAAGTTTTTTTTGTTTTTGAAGCTTTCAGGCTTCCCGATATTTTTCTTATGGAAATATTGGGCTTTTCTTCCACTTTTAGTAAAATGTTTAAATCACTGCCTTCATCAATTTCCAATGTTTTCTTTTTTCTCGCTAGTCTGGATGTTTGTTGTAATAAAAATTTCCAAAATTAATTGTTTTTCTCTTTCCGAATAAGGCATTTTACAATAAAAAGAACGTATAATGTTGCTAAATGTGTAACTGTCACTGTCACTTATAAACAAATATTTTGTTTGTTGGTATCGATCTACTTCACAGCCACCTAAGCTAAATTATAAGCTTTAGAATAATGTTTTTATTTCTGAATGATAAAATCGCAGATATTTCGAAAACTATTGTATTTGGGTATAGGACATGTTATACAAAAAATATGCAGAATTTTCATAGGATTTAATTTAGCGTATAATATACAGGGTGTTCAATTAAAAAAAATATAACTTTTATCTGTGGGTGATTTCGGCAACACCCTGTATATATAAAAATGTATGCTGCAGATAGCTTATTGTTTTTTGTGAAACTTTTATATTTGACGTTTTTCTACCAAACGTCAAATAAAAAAGTTAGAGGGGGGGGACATTATAAATGATCACCCTGTACATATGAAAATTAGTTATCTTTAGCATTTCTTGCTAAATAGAAGGATTATTTAAGATATTAAATTTCTTTACAGATCGATTTTATTCAATTACGAAGTTTTAGAAAGCTAATTTTTCATTTTTAGGATTTTAAGTATTTTCGAAAATATACAGAGGGTAACAAAAAACGTTTTTTATGGAAATTCATGTATGTTTAACTACCCTTGAAAGACGTTTTGAATAGTTCTCCATATGCTATATGCACTTGTTTCAATTAATTTGGTCAGCGCTATGGTCGCATATTCACATAAAGGTGTAAGGAAGATTATTAAAAAATTCCATTTTAAACCATATAAATTTCACTTAAAAGACGTTTTGAATAATTCTCCATATGCTATATTTATTTACTATATTTTTAGAAATATTAAGCTCCGACCAGTTCCTATTTAATAAAAATAATTTAATTTTCTTTAGACATTATTTCTAGCAGTAAGTCTTTACGCACTTGTTCCAATTAATTTTGTCAGCGCTATGGTCGCATATTCACATAAAGGTGTAAGGAAGATTATTAAAAAATTCTATTTTAAACCATATAAATTTCACATAGTGCAGAAATTTACTCCAGCTAAATCAACAAATAATTTTTGAGGTGGATTTTATTGAGAATAAATGAAAATAGACATTTTTTAAGAAAATCCAGAGTTTAATAATTCAACGTTTGAAGGTACTGGTGTGGTAAAATGCATGTTGAAGCAATATAATTGACTATTTTAATCTCGAATGACATTTCTTTCATTTGAACTGATCGAAAACTGCCTTAGGTTTTATTAATTTGATTTTGTAGAATCGTGATAACTGTGACATTCTGTGCCACGAAAGTATACAGTGGCACACGTATAAGTCAACTCTGATATGCCACGTGATTTCCTTTATCCGGAAGTTCCCGCTTTATAAATCTTTCGTTTTCTTAGAAATAGTGAAATGTGACCCAATTTAGTTCAATACATAGCCATTTAGTAACACATGTATAATGCCATTTCAAATATTTTCATTGGGCGCCATTTTGTTCCACCATATTGGATTCCTACCAATATTTGCCCAGTTTCTACATATGCCACACTTGAGCATAATTTAATATGAATTCAATAAGTAGATTTTACATTGACACACACCGCCATTTTGTTTACCAGTACCAGTTTTTACCTAGATCACAATTATTTTTTGGAGAATTTAAAATCAATTGAATAAGATATTTTTATTTTTTTTAAATTTTATTTGGCCGCCATTTTGTTCCGTTATCTTAACTATACCAGTTTATCTCTATATCACGCTTAATGCTTGCACAAAATTTGCAATTAATCTATTAAGTAACTTTTTCAGGCTAATTTTTTAAATATTTTATTTGGCCGCCATTTTGTTTTGCTGCCTTATATTCATTCCAAAATGGTACCAGAACATTCCTATGTAGCACTTGATTTGTGTGCAAAATTTCAGTTAAATTGGGTAATTATTGTTTTAGTATTAATTTTTTTAACGTTTCACTAGGGCGCCATCTTGTCACGTATATTGGATGTTTACCAAAATACTACCAGATTATTTCCAAATGACCCTTAATTTTTGACTAAAATTCTTATAAGTAGTTTTTAAGCGATGCCGCGAACTGACAGACAGACAGACAAACCGACAGACAGACCGACTGAATTAATAAAACATATTTTTTGGCATCTAGGAACGCTAAAACATACATATATGTAAAACCTGAATGGATGATTTTCTTTCACGATTACAAACATATTATTTGGCTTCCATTTTGTTCCGCCATCTTGAATTAGTACCACAATTTTACTAGTTCATTATACCACAATTATTTATGGCACACAATTTGAAGTCAATTTTTAATTTGTAAATATTTTATCAAGCCGCAATTTGTTCGCCCATCTTGGATTCGTACCAAAATTTTACCTGTTGTTTCCTACATAATACTTAATATTTATGCAAAATTTTAGTTGAATTGGATAAGAAGTTTTTAGTAATAATATTTTTGATATTTCACTAGGCCGCCATTTTGTTTTGCCTTATTGGATTTTTACCAAAATGTTATCAAGTCATCCCCTCTATGACCTTTAATTTTGACCAAAATTTGAAGTCAGTCGGATACGTAATTTTTTAGCTATGCCGCAAAAAGCCAGACGGACAGACCGACAGAAAACATATTTTTCGGCATCTATAGTCCCTGGAACGTGAAGATCTGAAAACATCTCGGAGGGTGATTTTTTTACGATTACAATACTCCCCTTTACGATTGAAGTAAAACATCATGATTAAAAAATGCTTATGCTTTTAATAAAACAGACTACACATTCCTAGATATACAAAACATTAAACATATAATCATGAAAGGATAAAAAAACCTAACACAGATTTAGATTTTTTTTTTGGTATTTAAAATATTTACTTAAAAAATAAGTTAATTTTAAAAAACCAAATACTTGTATCGGGTTAAATTTATGCCAAACATAGTAAGCATTTAAGTTCTGGGTGAGAAGGAAGCACTAATGAAATATTTTCAAAATACAAAGGTGTCTTCCGTTTCTGAAAATTTAAACATAGAGGCAAGTCGTTTAAAATACAGTCCAAAACATACATTTTCTAGTTCCTTGGTAGTTTAAACAATTGAAAACTTTCAGGATTTATTGTCGTCTTTTATTAGAACATAGAGATCACAGAGACAGGCACGTCATCAGAATTCACTTCCAAACTCACTTCCAACTATTTTTTTTGAACTTTTCTTTTCTCTGGCCAAATCTTGTGTACTACTTTCCATTTTTTTTTACTTTCACTTTACTTCAACTATTATGTTATACTTTATGGAGGTAACTGTTAACACCAAGATTTTACCATTTTGTCATTTTAGGAAGCCGTCTATTATCCTGTGTAGAAAACCCCTTTGAAGGGGCGTTTGATGCTAATGGCTAATTAATTTCATTTTCAGGTGGAGGTGTTTGATTTGTGGAACAACACATGTGCTAGCAGGATGTGTCTCACCATTATTATTTTCAGCTGAATATTGCTCATTTTCAATAATTTGATTGCTGTCTCCATTGCCTTCAGTGGTGTCGAAATGATTTTCTAAGATTGGTTAATATGTAACGTTTGAAGATAAAAAAAATTGTTCTCTCTAAATATATTTAAATTTAGTGGCTAAATTCCTGTACATAACAAATATTGGTGACATTACTTACTGAAAATGCATGTGGGTATTCTTTTTCAAACAGTGCAAAAATATAATATATAAAAATTATTTTTCCTGGGTTGGAGAGCATTCACTGGCTATATGCAACATAATAACTGGTTTTTAGAGATTTGCATAAAGTTTTGTTCACAGTAGCATTACGCTCATTATCACATATTCTTTAATCAAATCTATTGCACCAATTGATATAATCAATTTATGATTATCGTATATTAATACGACTCAGTTATCCTTGGACGATTTTACGTGTTTCTCAAATGCTGAAGAACTTCTAAAAAAATATTTTCGTTCATTCATCCACCTTTGATAACAGTACCGCAAGTGCCCAAAGGAGCTCCAAACAACATTTCATACAACACTTGCTTTTGTCCCTTTAATCAGTGGCGGCTATTCATGTGAAGTAGGTAAAGTGATACTTCACCAGGAAAAATAAACAAGCAAACATCTAACTATATTTATTATATATCTCTTAAAATTTAAGGTTTTATACTCATTTATTCACCTAATTGCCAAAAAGTAAACTGTACATCTCGAATAAATATTTTACTTGACCGTTGGCTGCATGTTTTTTTAAAACTTTCAATCGCACTTTATTATTATTATAACAACTATAACAGTGGCGCAAACCGCTTCGACTTTGCTGGAGGTGCTATGTTTAGTTTACGATTTTCCTACTACGACCGACTACACCCACGTGTCGTTCAGTTTGAGGTGGTTGTTTACTTTTATTTTCGCGGATTTTTCTGCAACCGGTTAGTTCCTTTGCAGTTTACTTGAATATTTATTTATGGTGTTGTTACAACTTTATTTGGTGTCGGGTTTATTAATTTACATTGATGAATCTCACGGATGTGGTTTGCATTTTATTGGAAACTCTATTTAATCGATGGAAGGAACAAGATCAGAGTTTTAATGGTCATCCTGGTTTTCACAAATGGTTATGTCGTTCAAATATTACAAAAATTGTTTTGTGGCCTTGTTTACTAGTTTCCAATAAATATTCAGTGTGGAATAAGGAAGGATTTGCAGGATGTTAAATATATGAAGGTCTTTACTAAACTGCAACCGGTTAGTTCCTTAATGCTAAAAACATTTGTAAAAAATCAAAGCACTATAGCTGACACTTTAAAAGAAAATGCTGTTTTGTGTTATATTGACGCAGTTTTGTATTCACAACAAGGTTTAAAAAGCGTTGGTTTACAACTTCATGTTAAAAATGTTTTTATTGTGACTCAAAACGAAGTAACTGAATACATTCTAATTATTTAAATGATCATGTAAAAAATGAAATAATGAACACACAGTTTTTTTTTCTGTGCAAGTGGATGACACCACTGATATTACGCAAACCTCCCAGTGCTCTATAATTTTAAGATACGTTAATTCAGAAGGTTCAGTTGTCGAGAGATTCTTAGGATTTTATAATCTCAGCTCCGATAGAAGGTCGGAGAATTTATATTCTCTATTGGATCAAATTTTGGACCAATTTGACTATAAACATAAATTAATAAGGCAATGTTACGATGGGGCAAGTGTAAAGTATGGCCATCTAAATGGTCTTCAAAAAAAAAAATAAAAAGCGCCGCATGCTGTATTTGTCCATTGTCTTGGTGCTATGAAGGATAGGAGAATTGATTTAGTATACAAAATTTAGGTAAGTCGTAAAAAATATTTTACCGCTTCCAGATATAAAAAAAATTCTGGAAAAAAATTATTGCGATATTTTCTTACTTCATTTGCACTTCACTTACTTTTTCACCCGCGAGCCGCCACTGCTTTAATGTTATCACCTTCGGTGGATTATGTACTGAAGTCTAAGCTGTTTCGTCTATGCGATACTATTTTTGCACTCCTGAATCTACATGCAACATGCCTTACGGATGGCTTCCTTGCAATTAAAAAGGACAAAGATAAGGCATTTACCAAATTCAAATTAACAAAATCGATTGGTAAATTTCCCGAAATATGTTTACTACTGCCGTTCAAAAAAAGAGAAATTATTACGTAAGTTCATCTAAGTGTACAAGACTATTACGTGGCCTCTAAATAATTTATATAATTAAAAGGACATTAATGATTTTAGTAGATAAGAAATATATGTATTGAATCAGGAACATAATAATTTCGTACATACTGCTCTAAACTACTTGAAAACATGTTTTTAGTAATGAATCGAAAAGCAATGATAAAATATTAGATTGTTGTGATAATGAATTTGACTTGTATTGTTTTATGTTGGTATTCATTGTATTAATTTTTTACTAAATATTTCAAACTTAAATTTAAATTATTATTTTTTAGAGCTTAATATTTCTGAAATTATTAAAAATTAATATATAATATGGTGTATTTTTGGGTAACTTATTAAAATGTCTGTCCAACGCTAGGAAAATATACAACGCATTCCATTAAAAAATTACCTTTTTTTGTTAGCCCTTGTACATTTTTGAAAATAATTAAAATAAAATGGCTGCTTCTAAAGCAGAAAAATTATCCCTACAAACTAAAAATTTACCAGATCCCTATAACACGTTCAATGTTGCTCCAAAGTTTTTGATACAAATAGACACATTGATTTTTGATACCAATTTTTTAAAGTTTTTCGGCATCTAGGTATCCTGAAACGCAAAGATCTGTAAAAACCTGTGGCGGTAATTTTTTACGGTTCCAATAATTCACAAGGACCGCATATAACAGTACGGTCCCGATTTGAAGGAAAATGTTGTTTCTGAAGTGGAAGCAATTTTCAACAACTCCATTTAAATGTAACACCTATAAATGAAAAATGATTTATCGCGAACAGTGTATAATATCCACGAATTTTACGTAGATCCATAGACAAATTTAACATCTACACAAACGTTGTGCTTATTTTTATTGTCTATAGATTTAATATGTTTATAGTTACAATGTATGTACAGGGTGAATCGACGATTGAGGAAAGTAAGGTAAGGTAAAATCTGGAAACAAACTGTATCTGCTATGGTATACGTAGATAAGTTGTACACATTTTAAAAACATTTCCAACTATACACACAAAAATTTTGAAATCTGATGAACATCTATGATTAACAATATAACGCCTATTTATGCAACTAAAAGCACAATATTTTGCTTCTAAATATACCACATACAGGGTGTCCAAATTTAAATAGTAAACTTTAACATCTTTGAAATAAATTATTTCAGTTTTTTTTTTAAATGGCAGCCTTGTATATTTTTATTAATTATTGTAAATCATTTTTTAAAACACATTATATCAATTCTCAATGGTTTTCAAAATATTTTAAAACTTCTGTAGTTTTACGTAATTTAGAAGAGTATTACCTCGATCAAACGAGAAAGAAAGTAATTAATACACAAAAAGAGTATTGAACAGAACTAGCCATTACTTGATGGAAATCCATTTTAACTAAGTAAACAAAAACATTTGTTTACAATTTCCACTTAATTTATTTTACAAAGAATAGAACATATGACAGTTGTTTCGCCAACACTGTGGCTTCATCAGATGTTAGATCTTAAATAAAAGTGTAGGTATACCTGAAAGTATCGTTTTCCTGAATTAAATGTTTAGAGTAACTGGAATCATCTTTAAGCTTTCTGCAACTAAATTTATGCTCTTAATTTTTGTATACGTTCTGCCTATTTGTCGAATATACAACTTTGATTTTTTTTTATTTGAATTTGATGAGGTTCCACAATTTAACTTGTAAACACCGGATTTATTCTGTTTTTTGGTTTTCGTCTTATTGTTTTTGATATATCTACCAAGACTGTTGTTAGTCTAAAAGCAATAGTTGCACTATTATTTTTAAAAAAACTTAGCAACATTTGATGTTATTTTTGCTGTAATTATGTAAAAGTATTGAATTGAGTATTTTCTTTGAACTTAGTAGTAGGATAAACTATCCGTAATGTTTTTTATATCGTTTCTTTTTTACTATTTTGTCTATGACTTTCATGACAACTTTCTCTTACCACTATTTGTTTTAATATAATTAACTCTTTAGTATAAGTTTCATTGCTTAGAAATATGTTGATCAGTCTATGAACAAAACTATTATATGCTGATATTTTAATTGCAAAAGGATGATTAGAAGTATTGTGTATTGTAATGTCTTTATGAGATAACTTTGAAACTCGTGTTATTATTCTTAATAGTTATGGTTAAGTCTAAGACATTAATTTCTGTATTATTTTCTAACTCTGTAAAATATATTTTTTTTTGTAAGTTATTTATGTAATCTAGAAATGATTTTAATTATCTGTCAGTACCAGTAAAACATTTTCTAAATGGTCCATAAATATCTCGGCTAAAATTAGACTTAAAGGATTTCCCATTATTAAACCTTCCTTACATAGTATTATACATAGTCTCGATAAATTCAAAATAATTTTGATCCAAACAGGTCGACAAGGCCTATTTATAAAATAGATTAACAATATTTTTGGTGAGAAGTTCCTCAACATCATATATGGTACACAAAATTAAATTTTGAACGTCAAAGGATATCAGTTTGGCGTTACTTGGAATAGTCAAATTATTGATTTTACTTACTCAAGTCAAATTATTGATTTTCCTTAATACTTTGACTATTCAAAGTAACGCCATCCTAACATAACTAATTTATGCCCGAGTATACCACCATGTGATGTTTTACTAGTAGTTGAAGAATTTATTTCCAAAAGTAATGTGAATCCAGTTTATAAACAGGATATCTTAGAGGCCCTGTCAACCTGTTTGGATCAAAATTATTTTGAATTTAACGAGGCTATGTATATAAGTAAGGCAAGTTTAATAAAGAGAAACCCTTTAAGTCCAATTTTAGCTGAGATATTTATGGGCCATATAGAAACTAAAATTCATGAATATTCCCTTAGTAAAAATTTAATTTATTGTTATAGGTATGTTGATGATATATTGGCATTGGTACTAATCGACAATTAAAATCATTTTTAGATTATGTAAATAACTTACACAACAATATACATTTTACAGTTGAGTTAGAATATAATAAATAAATTAATTTCCTAGACTTAACAATAACTGTTAAGAATAATAAACACGAGTTTCATATTTTCCGTTAGCCATGTTATACAGACATTACAATACACAATACTAAGTTTATCCTACTAGTAAGTTACTTATAGAGGAAAAATAACATCAAACGTTGCTAAGTTTTTCAAAACTAAATTGTTTGCTTTTAGGACTAACAACCGCTTTTTATTTTGTACAAACAGGCAGAAAGTTTAAAAAAAGAAATAATGAGCATACATTTAGTTACAGACAGCATAAAGATCATTCCAATTACTAAATATTTACCTCAGGAAAACCATACTTTCGAAGAGAACTTTGCAAATTTACATGTAGAACGAAAAAGTAAAAAAATGAATTTACTAGAAAGTAAACAAACAAACAAAAGTATGCTTTATTGCCACAGTGAAATTGTTACAATTTTATGGACAAAGCTAAATTTACCTTAAAAGAAAAAAAACAAAACAATGAAAAAAACGAAAATATTAATCGAAAAAAAATAATATGGTCATATAGGTCAATGCAAATACATAAATTGTAAATATACCGTAAAGCGGTCAATTAGTCTAGGTGACCTTAATAATAAGGACATAAACAATACATATGCGAGGTCAATAATTTCGATGACATTGAAATTAAAACTACGCGACGTTAGACTCTATTTTATTATCGTTATACAAGTTAAACAAAAATTGTACTGAACTGATATACTAATTAAAGTGTTTTAGGAAAAAAGGAAATGTATAACTTTAACCTAATACTTAAGAAAAATAATTAATTTTAACGGACTATCAGACAGTGCATTCCCCTATAAACACCACAAACAGACACCCAAAAATATTTAAGTAAACAAACAAATAAAAAACATTTTAATGAGACTTATTCATTATAAAAATTATCAACGCAGTAAAAAGGTCTTTCAATGAGGTACGCTTTGGTTTTTTTTGAAAGAGTGCAAACATAGGGATAGTTTGTAAGTGTATAGGAAGATGATTGTAAAGTTTTATGGCGTCGTAAATAATTGATATTTTTATTAATTCTGTGGAAGGGATAGGAAAGTATATGTCATACCTAGAGTTTCTGGTAGGATATACGTGTTGCGGCCTTTTTGGTAAAGTATGTATGTTTTCTCATCAGGCAGGCGGTTTCAAAAATAAATAATGCAGGAAGTGTTAATATTTCATGTTTTATTAAATAGAATTGGCAGTGAGCTCTATTATTTAGACCAAACAAATGGCACTCTCTTTTGAAGCCTAAAAATACTAAGAAATTGCTCGGTTGTACAGCAGCCCCAAAAGGGAGGCTATAGCGGAGATGGGATTCGAATAGAGAGAAATAAGTAAGTCTGCAGAAGACACGTCCAGTTCTTTTGAAACTGATCGAATGGTAAAGTTGGTTATTTATATTCAAACCCAGGAATTTGACCGATTAACGTATTTAATATTGCTGTTAAGTAGCTGCAGTGGTTGCAAAGTCCCCTTATAAGATAACGCCACCATTCTATACACATTGAAGTAAAGCAGATTGGAATCGGACCAAGCCTTAATCATAACAAGGTCGTTGGAAATATTAGAATGAAAAGACGTTGTATTAAGTTGTTGTCAGTAAAGAGAAAAATGTTTCTAATGATTTTTGGGTTGGTGATATCATTAATGTATATCAAAAATGAATAGGTCCCAAGAACGAACCTTGAGGGACTCCACTTGTAATCAATTTACAATCAAAATCAGAACCATTTGCCCTTACAAATTATTGCCTATTCTCGAGAATCTTAAACCAGTTTAAAGAAATACCACGGATTCTATAAAAATTGCTTATCAAAATCTCATGGCTAACACAGTCAAAGGCTTTTGCATAGTCACAAAAAACTGAGACGGTGGGGTGGTTGTTATTGAGGAATAAGTAGAGATTGCTAAGCAACCAGAACATGGCGTCACTGGTGCACTTGTTGGGTAAAAACCCGAACTGATCCGGGGATATTATCTGATGTTTAAGGAGAAGTTTAAACGTATCTTCAGTAACCTTTCAATGATTTTTGATAGCACTGGTAGTAGAGCAATTGGGCGATAATTGCAAGAGTTAGTTTTTTCGCCCCCTTTATATAGGGGAATAATTATACCTGTTTTAAGGCATTCAGGAAGTATATCTTTTATAAAAGATTCATTTATTAGTGTTGTAAGGGCCTCCATGATATTGATAGGTTATTAGTGCTACAAGAAGATTTTCTTGTGATGTTATTCATTTCTTTCAATAGTTCCATGCTGCGAACAGGGGTTAAGAAAAAGCTATCAGCGACATTTTTCGATGAAGGGAGAAACGAAAGAGAGTCCAAACTTGGCGAGATACCAGAGGTAACATTTTTGTTTACAATAAAAAAATAATAATCATTTAGGTCATTTGGCCTTGGCAAGGTTGTCTTTGACACGTTTTTAGACTTTGTTAGACGTTTTGATAGTATATTTTTTTGCTGACTTGATTAGTTCAATATAGATCCTCCTATAACTAGAGATATCGTCGAGAATAAGAATGGAGTCGGTGATTTTTTTTATATATACGAGAGAACGCATATTTTTAGCAGAAATGCGTAGTCCTTACGGGGTCCACGGTTTATGACGCTTAGGTTTGATGATGGCGACCGAGAAATTTCTACCCCTATGGTGAAGTCTCTGTAAGGGTTAAGAGGAATACTAAATTTGGAAAATATTGCTTCGAGACCGGAGAGACCTACAAACTTGAGATTAAACCTCTAATGATAGAAGAAGAGTATTTTGAAATTCTAGTTGGAGACGATACATGCATTGCAAGGCCGAAAGAGAAGAATTTGGTGTACTATAAATACAGATACAGACATAGAGGTCAAAGTTTTGATTCTATAGTATATAAAACTCGAAAAAGTTATCCGCTAACAAATGGTGATATTTAGTTACGAATACCAAATCCCCATTTAGAGAAAGAATCAGTGTTCCTCCATGACCTCAGTTATTTTTGTTATATAGTATGGTATTAAACAAACATAAAAATAACAACACATTATTAAACGATCAATTGGACCTAAGAGTTCCCAATCGTTAAATCTTATGCAATGCTGTATAATCTCCAGAATATCCAGAATATTTTACCTGTATAATATCCGCAAAACGGGTTCAGGTATTTCATACCTACAATCTGGGTTACACTTTTATTTAAGATCTAACATCTAGTAAAGCCACAGTGTTGGTGAAACAATTGTCACGTGTTGTATTGTTTGTAAAATAAATTAAATAGACATTTTAAATAAGTGTATTCATTTTGTTCTGTTCAATCTTTTATTCCATGATTATTCTGTGAAGAAGCAATACATTTTATTTCCAGTTGCACGAGTAGGCGTTATATTGCTACTCATAATGTGCGTAGATTTTGATTTTTTTAACTCATATATGTATTTAAAATAAAAATGAACTTAAGCCATATAACATACTATACAACAAGGTATTATAATTTCATGTAGGAACTTAAAAATCAAGTTAAATACAGGGCGCCTCATTTAAAAAAAAATGTATTTGCATTTTTTTTGACGCACCCGGTATAAATTAAAATATCTTTAAAATATGCGCAACTTACATATGTATACCATAGCAGATACACATTGTTTCCAAAATTTACCTATTCGGCGAAAATTTACTTTTTTCATTCGTTGACTCACCCTGTTTACACACCGCCTCTCCAATACCTTTCCAACAAGTTTTCGATTATTAGATAAGTTTTTGTAGGTTAGTTTAATTTTAGTACGTCATTCAAACAATAAGAAATGCTATAGTTCATGATAGGTTAATAGGCAAAATGATAATCTGGAATTCAATAAATATATTATTATCGATTTTACTTACGTAAGGGTGTAGATAAAGTATCAGTAAATCTCGATAATTGACGTCATCAGTTTAAAGCTTAATATGCTCGTCGTCACTGGTTTTAGATTAGTTTTTATTTAGGGAATAATATTTAAAATGCTAGTATTACTAACGTAGTCGTGGCTTTAACTCTGTTCGATTTTAGATAAAAATTGAGGCTTTTAGAAAATAGCTGTATTTTCACGAATGAAAAATGCCTTTCTTGTTTATTTACGACACGAAAATAAGTACTCTTTACTGAATTCTTTATTATTTAGTTCAGCCCTCGCTACAGACAACTCCTTTAGTCGAAGAATAAATGGAAAAACGTCTTTTAATGTTGCAGAAAGAGGATCTATTAGATTTTGTGTTATTTCTCGCAAAATGTGTAATGCTAGAGAGATATTTGGTTATATATTTACATATTTAAATTATATTTTGGTCTATTCTGAAAGTTTATTACAAAGCTTTTTGCTTGAGTTTAAAATAAAAAATTGTTTAATTAGCACGCTGGTCAGTCAAACTCATACAACATAATTTTTTTCTCGTCCATAGAACATATGTTGTACCAGATTTTTCGTGTATTGATTGTTTTCTAAGTAAATATAAACGTTCCGCTTTTATTTCATTAAAAGAGTTTTTTACCTAACAAGTGCGGAAAGTGGTACGTCCATAGAAATTATGTTGTACCAGATTTTTCGAGTATTGATTGTTTTCTAAGTAAATATAGATGTTCCGCTTTTATTTCATTAAAATAGTTATTCACCTAATAAGTGCGGAAAGTGGTACTTTTCCGCACGCAATGGCTGTCAAGGGCGGAAAAGACACTAGTTCAATATTAATAAACTGTAATTATATGGTGTCACCCCCGTATTAGTCAAGCTTCAAGCATCAGTACGCACCAGACTAAAGTCGCCTGAGCTGATGTCCAACACCACTGAGGTAGATACAAACTGGAATAATCTCAAACAAGCAATCCACCACAGCAACAAAAAAGTGTTTGGATTTGAGAACAACAAGAAACAAGATGACTGGTACAATGACAATAAAGCTGAAAAACTTCCACAGCAAAAACACCGTTCCTTTCAGGCCACTTTAGACAACTCTAATAACCATTCCTTACAGGAAAACTCCAAATTTGAAAAAACAAGGGTTCAAAAGCAAATTAGGGATAATAAGAATAAAGGGTGGGGCGAAAAGCTACTGAAATCCAATCTTACGCTGATCAACATAATACCCGTTTTTTCTTTAACGCTGTCAAAAAAATGTATGGTCAGGCTCGGAGAAACATCAACCTTATTAAAGATAGCTGCGGCCAACTTCTGAAAAACGAATATAAAATTCGGAATAGATGGAAAGGACCCTACTCATCTATTTTAAACCCACAACATGATACTGATCCTGAAGCAATCAACTTAATTCCTCAATACACAGAGAACCTAGCCTTGGACCAATTGACAACTACAGAAGAAATTTCGAAGGCTCTCAATGAACTAAAAAACAATAAATCGACCGGCAAAGATGTAATTCCAGCAGAAATCCTGAATTGCCTCGACACGGTAATTATTTCACATCTAAAAGCGCTTTTTGAAACAATATGGACCTAAGAAGAAGTACCACAAGATTTTCGTGACTCCCTCATTAAAAACATCTTCAAAAAGAAAGGTGACCCAACGAAATGTAGAAACTATCGCGGAATCTCACTCCTGCCGTATTTGGACAAGCTTATCCCAAAGAGGCAATGTGATTTTATTCCCAATCTCTCCACAATAAACATGATATTCTCTCTCCGACAACTGCAAGAAAAAGCAATCGAACAATCGAAAGAAGTACACGTGGCCTTTGTGGACATCACAAAAGCCTTCGACTCAGTAGTTCGAAACACCCTATGGATCATCATGTCCAAGTTTGGTATGCCCCATAAATTCATCGGCATATGTAAAAGCCTCCATGAGAATAACTGGGCACAAGTAACTTACAATGGAAAAACTGCCGATGCGTTTGAGACTCGTACTGGTGGACCCAGGAATGCATCCTGGCCCCATTGCTCTTTAACATTTTCATGGCTGCTTTGTCAATCATAGTAGATAGAATATGTATGACGGGGCTTGTTCAATTTTAGCATTACGTGCTACATTCAAAACTAGAGTCCATTACATCACGGAATGTATGCAGACGACTGTGCTTTGAAGGCACACTCACAACATCAATAGCAGGACTTTCTAAAAACACTTACACACGGGCATACGAAGATCTTGGTCCCAGAATAAATATAACAAATTATCTGGGTAGCATGTTGAATACCAGTGGCAATATCGATACAGAAGTCCGTGATCGTATTAGTGCAGCATCCCAAGCTTTTTGGAAGCTCCACAATAGAGTATTCCAAAACCACGACTTATCAATTAGTACCAAACTCGCTGTTTATCGAGCCATAGTTATTCCAACCTTGCTATACGGTTGCGAAACGTGGGTGTCATACGTCAGACATATAACTGCCCTCGAACGGATTCTGCAAAGGCATCTAAGACAGATAATGCATATTCGATGGTTTCACGCCATTTCAAATCTAACCGCGTTAAAAGTGCTAATCTCGAGAATGGATGACATGCGGATTGGGAAATCACTCCTTTATGGAGAACTGCTAAATAGCAAACGCAGGCATGGCGGACAGCGTCGACGATACAAAGATCACCTTCACGACACATTAAAAAGTGTCGGCAGAGCAAGCAATTGGGAGAATATCGCGAGCAACCGACTGAAGTGGAGAAGAGTAATCGCCAGCTATAGCGGCCCCAAACAAGTCAGAAGAAACGTACCAACCCCCGGTAACTTCATGTGCGCCGAATGTGCGCGGGTGATCACCTCACGGATAGGGCTATACAGTCATAGAAGAGCACATAACGCACAGATGTGATGATTAATACTCGGCTATGAGTCTTCGACTATATATATATATATATATATATATATATATATATATATATATATATATATATATATATATATATATATATATATATATATATATATATATATATATATATATATATATATATATATATATATATATATATATATATATATATATATATATATATATATATATATATATATATATATATATATATATATATATATATATATATATATATATATATATATATATATATATATATATATATATATATATATACATATACAGTTTGTCCCAGATTCGCTTCCCTATACAGGGATCTCTGCTCCTATTATACCTACAGCAAAGGTTAAATGGGGAAAGTTTTAGAGGAAACTTATTACATTCGATATACGGCTTCAGATTTACGATCGATCAATTGTTTTTGGAAACATCGGGGAAAAACCGAAAATGGCGGATTTCGTTTTTTGCCAGTATATCCAGAACGGTAAATTTGACACCTGACACAAATAAGATGGCGTATACGATACGTCTTCATTGTTTTTGTTAACCCGCAAACCGCCTCAACTTTCATTTTTCTTATGGCCGCCATATTGGATTTTTCGATTTTTGGAAAGAGCCTAAAATTTCCAGTCAAGTGATATCTCACAAGGGCATTAAAGATTTTAGTATCATTGAAATATTACACTTCGTAAAGTTAGGTTTCAGTTTTTTCTAAGGAGGCCATGATTTATCTGTAACAAAATTGGATTTTGACTTTGACGTTAAGTTAACTAGTTGAAAGTATCAAAGTTGTGTTTTAACAAGTAGTAGGTACGCTTTTATCCCAATAAAATCATAAATCTGACACATAAATTGTCAAAACCTATAGAAAATGGCCGGCATTCCGTATTCAAATGAAGAAAATCTTGGCATGTTAGCTCTGTACTTTCAATCATACAGAAACGCCGACGTTACCTCAGCAAGGTATTTGGAGATGTACCCTGAACGACGGCAGCCTCATAAAACCCAATTCAGGAAAATCGTAGTTAATTTAATTAACCATAGTGCCTTCGAACAACCTAGAACCGAATACAATAACAACAATGAAAATCGAGACAGAAACATTTTACAAGCTATCCTAGTACATCGGTAAGAACTGTAGAACAGGAAACTAATGTGCCAAAATCAACAGTACAGAGAGTTTTAAAAAAAGAATGAGTACCATCCATACAAACCCATAATAGTACAAGGACTTAAGGAAACTGATTTTCCAAGACGACTACAGTTTTGTGAGTGGTATACTGTCTTGTGATCCGATGAGAGCAGGTTCACGAATTGTGGAGTCTTTAATAGGCATAACTGTCATCATTGATTTAAACTATAATGAACAACATACTTTGTAAATACTTTGTAAATCAACAGTACAGAGAGTTTTAAAAAAGAATGAGTACCATCCATACAAACCCATAATAGTACAAGGACTTAAGGAAACTGATTTTCCAAGACGACTACAGTTTTGTGAGTGGTATACTGTCTTGTGATCCGATGAGAGCAGGTTCACGAATTGTGGAGTCTTTAATAGGCACAACTGTCATCATTGGGCTGTGCAAAATCCTCACGAAGTGGCAGAGAGACGTCTACAGATCAGATTTGGAAGTAACGTTTGGTGTGGGATCATTGGTAAGTTAATCTAACCAATCTTTTTTTAATAGGCACTAAATGAAGGTCAAATAATAATCTTTTTTTTTCGTTTAGTTCTTTAATGATACTAAAAGAGTATAATCTAATAAAAAAAAAGTAAAACCTCCTACTCTAGTCAGTCAACTTCCTTTTTTGATGTTGTATTACATTTTTATTCAATCATTTTCTATTGTAGTTTCGAAGAACCTATAAAAATAGAATTGGGTTCTATAAATTTATTAACACTTTATCTAAATTTTCTGCAGATTTAGCTAATTCTCTAAAATTATTTTGATTGTCTGAATTTAATGACTTATTATTACCCGGGAAACCTAGTTCTTGCGTTATGAAAAAAATACCATATTAATCAAATGTCGAATTATTTTTCGATTTTCATTAAGATTTATAGAAAGGCGTTCAGCTGTATTTCCGAATAATTTAAATTTAAAGGGCAAGGGGTTTATTCTTTTGATATTTTATGTTTTATTAAAACACGGTGTACTTCTTTAAGATTATTATATCACTGAAATAAATTGATTTAATAATTCATAATAAACTTGAATAGGTTTCAACTGTATACAAGCTCATTCATTACGGGATGTTTCGATAATTATTTTTTTTTTCGATTAAAAGTTAATTTTCCCTTTATAATTTATAGTTTCTAGTACCACCCGGTCGACCCTGCCGCCCTTGACTTATAAATTATTAATCATTTCAGAAAATCAACTTATTGGAACATTTTTATTTGACTACAACCTAAACGGGCAGAGGCACCTAGAACTTTTGTGAAACCAGGCTGTAATATTATAATATATAAATCATGGCCTCCTTTAAAAACATTGAAACCTAATTTACGAAGTGTGATATTTTGATGACTCTAAAATCTTCAATGCACTTGTGAGATATCACTAGACTGGAAATTTTAAGCTCTTTCCAAAAATCGAAAAATCCAATATGGCGGTCATAAGAAAAATGAAAGTTGAGGCGGCTTGCGGGTTAACAAAAAACAATGAAGACGTGTTGTACACACCATCTTATTTGTCTTAAAAATGTGTCCGAATAATGTCACATTTTGACAGCTGTCAAATTTACCGTTCTGGATATTCTGGCGAAAAACGAAATCCGCCATTTTCGGTTTTTAGCCGATATTTCCCAAACTTATTAATCGATCGTAAATCTGAAGCCAGATATCGAATGCAATGAGTTTCCTCTAAAACTTTCTCCATTTAACCTTTGCTGTAGGTATAATAGGAGCCGAGATCCCTATATAGAGCAGCGAATCTGGGACACACTGTATATATACTGTTATCTATACATATATATATATATATATATATATATATATATATATATATATATATATATATATATATATATATATATATATATATATATATATATATATATATATATACTAATTACAAAATTATTGAGCTTCTTATACTACTTACTTTGCAAGTGTTTCACCTTACTGAGTGTTTTAGCTAAGATATTCGTTAATTTAACAAATCGCGCGGAAAAGTTACTTTACAGTGCTAGTAGTCCTGAAAAGTTACTTATATCATAAGCACATACTAGCAAATTCGATATCAATTTGCAGATTGGGGATGTAGTTCTTATTAACGATGATAACCTGCCGAAAGAAGTTTGACCAATGGGAGTACTTGAAATCATTTACTAAGGAAAAGACATACATGATAGTAAGAGTAGATGGCTCTTCCACTCAAATTATAGTATATAAGAGGTCTACAAGGAAGCTATACCGATTTCAGAATTGTGTTGACGAGGTTATCAACACGAAGGGAGAAAATTTTACAGAATTGCACAGGATTTACATGTTTAAATATTTAAACCTTTTTACCTGTTTACCTTTTCTTGTTAATTTAAATGTATTGTAACATATGTAAGATAATTAAAGAAGTTGTCAATAAAAATATCTAGTAGTTTACTAAATATTATCCCGCATAATATCCCGTAAATCTCAAAATTTCACATTTTCATCCTAAGTTTACCTATTGCTTTGAATTAATAAATTAATTTATTTGCTATTTATTTAACTATCTATTGCAGTGTGATAACAAAGGAAACATTTTCCATTGTAATAGGTCATTTTGGGTACTTTTGGGTACTTTTGGGGGGTATCTCCTTTATTTTTATAGATAAAAAAATTGAGATTTTCGCGACAGTGTGCTACTTTTTCGTAAAATTAAAGATGCCGTTAACAAAATTATAGCCTTTTTAGTTTTTAAAAGACAGGGCTAAATTGAAAATGTTGCATTTTCAGGCACCCCTCATAACTCAGCTATCAGATAACTTATCGAAAATATGAAAACTGTTTCTTTTATTCTACTTTATTTTTTAAAACGGAACACCCTGTATATTTATAGACTATAAAATTTGCCTTTTTTTACTTTTTCAAAAATATATAATAGTATGCACTTTTTCTCAGAAACACACAAATAAATGGCAATTTTCTAAAATTAAATGCATACTTTAAGAGTAGGCTATGGCTATTGTTTATGACAACAAACAAAAATAAATGTCAAATATCGACTTTTGGTTTATAAAGCAGTTTATAAACGTTCTTTTGGTATTTTTATTCAATTATTATTTATCAATTTTTTCGAATAATGGCAGCCTATGAAAATTATGAAAAATATGATATGGTGGTATGTTTTATACAGAGTAATGAAAATTCTGAAGACGCCATATTTCCAAAGGTCAGTAATCTATTATGGCTATGAAAATCTATGTTATCATTATAAGTTTTTCCTTGTTAGATATCCAGAAAGAAGGCAACAGTTTTTTGAGATATTTGCTCGTTTAAAAGCAAATTTAGTTAAATACGGACCATTTGTTTACCCGCGTTCTAAAACATACAACAAAGAGAACAGGGAAAGAAAAGAGAAAGATATTTTGAGATAGCAACACCTTCGTTCTTATATAGAAAAACTGAGAGGGAAATTGGTGTGCTAAAAACTGACGGTAAGAGGATCTTGAAGAAACATAAGTATCATCTATACAAATTTAATATAGTGCAACATTTGCATCCTTATTAATCGATCGAGCACTGTTTTGCTAGTGGTATTTGCAACAAATCGATGCTAAAGGTTTATTTGGCAGACTTGTTATCTGGTCAAACGAATGCTTTTTTTAAGTGCGGGAATTTTTAGTCGTCACAATACCAGGAACTGGCATAGTGAATATCAGCATTTAATGTTTGAAAGGGCACAACAAGGACGCTTTGGAGTTGGGATGTCATGTTTTATTTCGGGCTGACATATAGTTTATAGCATTTTTGAAGGAGGTCTTATAGCACGTAGATACTTAGAAATTCTGGAGGAAGTTATTCCAGAACTGCTCGCAAGTATTCCATTAACCCAAGCTGTTTACCTACAGCAAGATAATGCTCCAAGTCACAAGTATAGGCTCTTAAGGGAATTTCTGGATAATAACTTTCCTCAAAGATGAATAGGTACCAACGGACCTGTTAGATGGCCTCCACGATCTCCAAATCTCTCAATTTTAGATTTCTTTTTATGGGGCTATATACATGAAGTATTTAAAACACGATATGACGGCATAACAGAACTTCGAGAGGCAATTCATTTAGCCTTTCGAAATCTGCGAATAAGACCAATGGTTCTTTTTAACGCTATTCAAAGAATTACAAAAATGTGCCAATTTTGCATTAGAGACAATGGTCGTCAATTTAAACATCACCTTTAAAAATTTGTTTTATCTTTTTTTTAATAATGTTATTTTTTTGTGTTTGTTATATTATTACTTTATGCTATGAAACTGTTGTTACAAACTTACTGTTATTAAAAAAACTCCATAGGTATTTTTATATAAGAAGATACCTATATGCAAGGTATCCAATTCTTCGTTAGAAATATGTAACTTTCAATTGTTTATTATTGTTATTCATAGCCTACTATTAAATTATGCATTTAATTTCAGAAAATTGTCATTGTCATGCGTGTTTCTAAGAAGAAGTGTATAATATTATATATTTTTGAAAAGGTAAAAAAAAGACAAAATTTATAATCTATAAATATACAGGGTGTTCCATTTAAAAAAATAGTGCAAACTTTCGATGAGACTTGAAGAATGCTAGACATACTTGGCAATGGTCCGTTTATCTAAATGTCTACCAGATTCATAAATTTGAGAAATGAATGTTGAATCAATAATAACAATAATAATAAGTTTCACTATTAATGTTATTATTATGACTTTCAGTACCATTAATCCTATAATTACAAATATTGCAAACCGGAATTGACATAAAAAAAATAGCTTAGACTCTACTTTATATTACAGCCAACGCAAACCGCGCTATGTTAACCTTCGTTAAATTTATTTGTGTTGACATATTTCCACTGAACCTCTCCCGCTATTGAAATTAACATTTCCATCATATTTTGAAGCGACACAGGATAAAATGGGATGTCCCTAAGGCAGCTCTGGAGCCAGTCTGACGCGACGTGTTCTCCGCAATTATCGGGTTAGATTCGCAGTTTCGGCAGCTTCTCACGAAGCTGCGAGACTATTTTTAGAACACCACGCGCGCAGTATCCATCTTGTTGTTGACCTCGAGAGTTGGACTTAAGTTTTATTGAGATAGGATTTCAGATATCGTTATTATATCTTTAATACAGATAGTCCGCAACGGGCTAGACGGAGAGCATTTTTTATCAGATCACCCATGCGAAAATATATTTTTGTTTCGTGATAATATGTTTTTGATTATACCAATAACAATGAAATAATGTATCCGCTCTCCATTTCTTTCTGTTTGAGTGTATTAGTTTAAAGAAAAAAACATATACTTATTTTAAAAAATCCAAGTAATAAAATATTCTAAACGGATCTCTTCAGAATAACTTAAATATTCAGAGAATGTAATATTCCATACCGAAAGCTCATAACTTTCTTTGCATTTAATCATATGTACAAATACCGGGTGTCGAGATAGGCCATAACTTTTGAAGTATTTGATGTATCAAAACGAAATTTCGTATAGGTAAACGGTACATAAAGAGGAGAGTTTTCGCATATTCTTCACATTCCGGTCACTTCCAGTTTCACCGGAAATGACTCCAATTTCAATTGTTTAATTGGAACGATCTGTATATTTTTACATTTTTGGAATCCTTAGACAATTCTGAATCAGAATGTGACATTTTAAAAACTTTTTACTCCTACTTGATTTTTTATAGCCATTTTTAAAATTGCATCTAGATGGCCATGACCAAACGCAAATTAATCTAAGTACCTGAAATGATGACAGAATAATACAATTGCTAAGTTTTAGTGATTAGTCTGATAGCTAGGAACAAGAGAAGTTGACAAAATCTAATTTTTGTGTCTAACTATTTTTTTTGCAAATGGCAATTCTTTTTAGACAAACACTTTTTGAAAAGAGGATTTTTCTGGGAATCTAACGGTATTAACTTTTTTGCGATTGAATTAAAAATAAGCACAAAAATTAAATATTACTAAGAAAAATACTCGATAATCATTTATTTGCTCTTATCAAGTGGGCCATGGATATCCATGCAGGATATTAAGTAGGATTTTTAATTGTGACAATTGGTTGATCAAGATTACTTACGTTGGATCTATCTATGCGTCATGTTACGTAAAGTCTGCCCGGCCTATCTATGTTGATGAAAAGAAAGCACGCCTATGCGCCTAACGCTTGGAACGGCATTTTTTATACAGTTTTCTGCTGCCCCTCTTCAGATATCGTCAACAAATTTAGGCGTGCAAATCTGTATCTTTGGCTAACAAACAAATCAGAGTATTAAACGAAAATATAGCTTCAACTAACATCAATAACGTGGTCAAATGTAAAAGCACAATATTCGAGTTCACTGTAGTTCTTCAAAGTGCATTGTTCCTTGTTCACGACACATTTCCGCTCGTTCAATTGCTTCTCTTAACACGTTCTGCAGCATTTGAGGCGTAATGCTTCTAAATACACTTACAATCCTTTCTTCTAAGATTTCAAGAGTGGCTGAGGCTGTTACATAGACTCTTTCTTTAACATATTCCCGAATAAAGAAATCGAGAACAGTGAGGTCCGGTGAACGGACGGGCCACCGTATTGGGCCACTGGTTGCAATACCTTTATTATTAAAATGTTCAATTAAATAATTATTTTCTTTTTTCTACTCTCATTTCATGTTGATTTTGTTGGGCCCAGTTTTGCTTATTAAACATACCATTATTAGTAAATCTGAATTCGTCAAAAAATAAGGTAAAGTTAATAAAATTTGCGCAATTCTACGATTTTGGAGCAACCAATCACAAAGCAAATACCCCCGTCTATCGCCATCGTTCGGATACAAAAGTTGGTGTAACTGGTACTTAAAAGCTCGATATCCGTGATTATTAAGTATTTTTCTGGCTGATTCATGACTTAAACCCAGTTCGTGATTAATTTTTTTTTAAGAAACAGTTTTATTAACTTCAACAATAACAAGAACGTTAATCTTCATTTATAATAAATCTGCCTTGCGCCACTTGATTTCCTTCTTGATGCCTAAAACGATTCTCGAGATATGGAAAATACTGATAGACTGGATGTTGCCGGTCGGGGTATCTCTGAGCATACAGCTCAGCAGCATTCCTTGAATTTTTATGACATTCTCACTTTTGAAAAAAAAAATAATACTGAAAATCAAGAAATGTCTACTCAGAAAGAATAGGTAAGTGTCACTGTCAAAACAAAAAATCCTCTAGCATGGCTATCCATGGCGCACTTGATAAAAGTAAATAATTGATTATCGAGTATTTTTCTTAGTGAAATATTAATTTTTGAGCTTATTTTTAATCCAATCGCAAAAAGTTAGTACCGTTAGATTCCCAGAAAAATCCTGTTTTCAAAAAGTGTTTGTCTAAAAAAAATTGCCATTTGAAAAAAAAAATAGACACAAAAATTTGATTTTATCAACTTTTCTTGTTCCTAGCTATCAGACTAATCACTAAAACTTAGCAATTGTATTAGTCTGTCATCACTTCGGGTCCTTAGATTAATTTGCGTCCATTCATGGCCACCTAGCTGCAATTTTAAAAATGGCTATAAAAAATCAAGTAGGCGTAAATTTTTTTTAAAATGTCACATTCTGATTCAAAATTGTCTCAGAAATCCAAAAATGTAAAAATATAGAGAGTGTTCCGTTTAAAAAATCGAAACTGGAGTCTTTTGCGGTGAAACGGGCAGTGACCGGAAAGTGAAAAATATGCGAAAACTCTCCTCTTTATATACCATTTACCTATACCAAATTTCGTTTTGATACATCAAATACTTTAAAAGTTATGGCCTGTCTAATAGATTCGTTGACACCCGGTATACATATATTATCACAAATTAACAGGCACAATAAACGTATTGTTTGCGAAAATGTTTTAGTTATATTTAAGCTTAACATTGGTGAGTCTTTAGGAATAGAGTTTTATACAAAATCTCCAAGATTTATATATACAAATTTAGAGATTCCCAACTTTATTGACTTATTATATATTTGAACTACCGGTTTTCACTTCCCTAGTAAAGGAAAAGTATTTTAATCGTGAAAAATTTACCCTCCGAGATTTTTTTAGATCTTTACGTTTCAGGGCCGTAAAACATGTTTTCTTATTTCAGATGCCGAAAAACACGTTTTCTCAATTCCGTCCGTCTGCCTGTCTGTCTGTTTGTTCACAAAATAACTAAAAATTTAATTATCCGATTGGCTTCAAATTTTGGTCAAAAATTAAAGGTCATATAGGGATGATCTAGTAATATTTTGGTAAAAATCCAATAAGGCAAAACAAAATGGAGGTATAGTGAAATGATAAAAAAATTTTACTTTTATTGCATTATTTACAAAATTTTTCTATAATGATAAAAAAAATTTCCAAGTAAAAACAGGACGCAGTCTAGTCAAATAGGCTACTCTATTGAACACCGTTTTGATGGATATACAATTAAAATATTAATACAAACTAAACATACAAAGCAAATAATTACATCAAAATACATAAAAAAGCTACGAGTATAATTAGGAGTCATGTTCCTACCCATCACATTGGAGAAACAAAAAAAAAACAGGTAAGAAAAATTGAAAATAAAAATAATAGAAATTCAAATATAATGACCCTAATATTAAATAGAGTTTTGAATATTGAAAAGATATTTTTTAAATTTTAAAATTTGATATCATTTAACAACGTTAGCCCAGAGGGTAATGAGTTATACAATGTTATGGCAGTATAAGTAAAAGATCTCTGATACACGGCGGTCTGAGGATGAGGCATCGTTAATGCAGAATCTAATGTTAGGTGAGTGGATATTTAAACGTAACATAAACCTATTTTTAAAGTATGAAGGTAGTATAGAGATTTCTAAAAATGTTATTAAAAAATGGCCTAAATGTAGCGTTCCACGACTATCCATTTTAAGCCAACCTAGCTCTTTAAAAGTGTGTGAAATATGGTCAAAATTTCTTAGTCCCAAAATAAAGCGCGTACATGTATTTTGAACTTTTTGAATTCGATTCTTGTCTGCCATGTCCAGACAAGAACCATAGAAAAAATCGCACTAATTAAAATTCGGTAAAACTAGGGATTCGCAAAGTTTTACACAAGGAAAGACTAAGGACTTGACGGCTGTTATACAGTACCTTTAGAGACAGATGTGACTTTTAAATTAATATTTTAATGTATTCCCTAAACCGTAACTCTGAATCTAATACAATTCCCAAGTTACGAGCAGACTCAAGTACAGGAAGTATGACACTGTCAAGATTAATATAGATTTTGGCATAAAAAATATCTGTGTTTTTTAGACCTAAAAGCATTAAAATTGATTTTGAAGAATTTAATTTTAAGTTGTGTTCAAAAGAAAGGTTTTTTAATATATTTAAATCTTCATTTATTATATTTGATGCATTTAAGTAGTCTTCATGACTAAAATGATAGTAAATTTGAGTGTTATCTGCGTACGCCTGAATTTTACATTGTTTTAAAGATTTTAAAATATTTGATATATACTGAGGCACACCTGACAAGACATCGTATGAAAATATGTTATTACAAAATTTCTTTTTTGATAATGATTACAAAAATATAACTTTATTAGGTTAACTGACGGTTCTTCAAGCCCATAATATTTTAATTTTGATAGCAAAAGTTCGTGATTAATAGTATCAAAAGCTTTTGAAAAATTAAGAAGGGCTAGCGCGGTATTTAATTTCTTATTAACAGCAGTCATAATATGCAACAGATGTACTAACGTCTTTTCTTAAGCCACATTGACTTTCCGGAATTATATTATTAACAATACAGTAATAGAGCAATTGATTACATATAATTTTTTCAAAAATTTTAGAAAGAAGTGTTAAAATGCTGATTATCCTGAGTCGCTAAGATTGGTTGGATATTTGGTTTTAGATAAAGGCTTTCCAACAGAAATGTTCCACTGATCCAGAAAATAATTAGTCGCAATACAACAATTAATAATATGGGTAATTTATTTGTCTATGAAAAGACTGAAAATTTTTAACATTTTAACCCTCATACCGTCAAAACCAGCAGCTTCAGTACGTATTTCGTGAACTATTCTATGAACCTCTGTAATACTAGTCATATTAAGAGAAAAATTTGATTAATTATGAGAAATATTTTGAAAAAATTTACCAAAATAATCACTAATGTTATTTGGATCGGATAGATTATCTGGAATACTAAAATCTTTACCAGAGCATAATTTTAATGATTTTAAAAATCTCCAGGTTTCTGTTAAATTTTTTTCCGCACAAACTTCATTTAAATATTTCGTCTTTTCCCGCCTTACTAACGAAACAATAAAATTTCTTAATCATTTATAATTTTCCCAAGCAGGAGCAGTCCCAGCTCGTTTAAATTCCCTTAAAGCCTGATCTCTTTGCTTCAACAGATTTGGTGTTAGCCAAGGCGCCTTAGACTTTGTATTTCTGGTCGTATTCTATTCTGTAATTCTGACTACATAATTCTACATTGTGTAGCAAAAAACTGGTAAAATTTTGGTACGAATCCAAGATGGCGGAACAAAATGGCGGCTCAATAACCAGACTATCTAAAAATAGGAGTTTATTATTTTCTTCTAGTCTAGAGCAAGTTGTATTCTGGGATGGACTGAAATGACGTGAGTTGGAAAATTGTTAAGTTCTGTGTAACCATGTAGCCATATAATAAATATGTCCTCTACATGACGAATTCATAATTAGGAGTTACATTTTTCTTTCTCAAAAGCTTCTTTCTAGTAGTATACCGTCAATAGATTACCAATACTAATGATAATGAGGACCACATTGGAGATCCATCTACGTATTTGCATTTTTGCCCGTTAAATGAAAAATAAGACAATGCTCTGATAGTTGTATTATGTTTGGTTGGTTGCATAATTTCCGTAAGATATTTTTCTAATTTTTGTAAGGGCGAATTAACAGCGCTAACAATAAGGTCTGATTGGCTCCCTGGTTGTGTTTTGAAGATAATCACTTATTGACTGGGCTTAATGCTAAAAGTAAAATATTTAAAGAACATTGCATTACCAAGAAGCTTGTCCCAACGAACTATTAAAGTACGTTGAATTATTTTATATTGTCAAAGTTTGATGTAGTAAATATTTGTGTCGTAAATTACATGCAGTTGATTGCTTTTCGTATGTTTGTATTACAATATCAGGTAAACACACTGCTTTTGTTATTATAATTGCATTGTCCACATTTGTTTCCAAATTTTGTTCAGAATTCGCCATTTCAAAGCCAAGATGCCAAAAGAGCATTATTACGGAATTATTACCGTACAGCTGGGCACAATTTCAAAACCCCCAAAACTTCACATAAGTCTAAGGAATACTAATTTATAATATAATAACAACTTGTTACAGGATAGGGATTCAAATACTAGTGAGGTTTTGAATAACACTCAAGATATAAACGAGTCTCAAAATGAATAATTTCACGTCGAAGAACTTATTACTGAGAACATCAATAACACAGACGAAGATAATCGCATCATATTCATTGGAAGTGAACAAGTTTGTCACAATAAAATTGAAAATGTTCGTGGTCGCGGTATCAAACGTAGTAGCTAAGCTTCGAAGACTAAAGAAAAAATATAAAGTGTTGTGTTAAGTTTTTTACAATAATTCTTTTATGCATAGTTGTAGTGGGCGTATTAAAAAAATTGACCTCGGCTAATCGACGTAGCCTATTTGAATATCGTTTCTGAGAATCAGTAGGATCTGTTTAGCAGAGACAGATCGTCTACAATACGTCGATGCTTGAGTAAGTGTTCTTGTGATCGAATCATCAGTAAGGCAATAGATCATCTTAGGACAGAATCGAGGTTCTTATGGGTTCACTAAAAGGTTGCTTCCCATATATATGAATTATATAAATAAACTTTTGTTATTCGGGCAGTTATTTAATTCGCAGAAATAATCGAGTATGCAGGTGAATGATTACTAAAGAAATAGTTCGGTTGAAAAGCAACAAAGATTTTAATAAAGACCGTTTACGGTGAGCTATTTAAGCAGCGTGTCAAGTCAAATGCTTTGGATAGGGTAATGATAAATCTGCCATAAAATTCTATGTATTTGTTTAAGTTATTAGTTGCAAATGTAAGGAATTCAGTTGTAAATCTTTGGTGGCCTTTCATGAATTGGCTTATACCTTTCAATGTAATGGGGGATATAAATTAGAGTTAAGACTATGTAGCAGTAATTGAGAAATAGTTTATTAGATAACAAGTGTTGAAAGTGGTATTGTCAAATGAGGAGGCATTTAGCAAAATTTTCTGTAGAATTATTATATTTTATATTTGTATATTTCAGCAATAGTGTTGAGAAATTTGTTTCAATACTTATGTTGAGAAAATTGTCATCCGTTACGTCAGCTGTGATACTAACACAAGATTGTGGTGTTGAAAAGAATTTTTCTACAAACGTGTGGAAAACTTCACTTTTCCGAACTCATTTTAGTTTCGAAAGAGCTATTTTTCCGCACTAGTGTGGAAAAAATCTACTTTGCCGCACTAGTGCGTGTGTGTCGCTGATTTTTGTCGTAGTAAAACCTGAGTAAAAGTGTTTTTAATGGATTCTTCAGACGATGATTTGCCAGAGTCAGTATTGGAAGAACTAACAAAAATGAAAGAATATTTAATATTGGTCAGAAACTATGCGATTTTAAGAAAGCCAGAAACCCCACATAGGAGTTTTTTGTAAACTACAAAAAAAGAGCTTGCACAGTACAATGCATCGGAATAAACACCTGTGGAAAAATGCCATTAAATATTGCATATTATCTGAAGCTCCCAAATCCTGAATTATATACAGGCCACAGTCTCCGACGTTCAGCCGCCATAATGCTTGCAGATTCCGGGGAAGTAATAACAAATATCAAACGCCTCGGAGGTTGGCAATCTTCAACCGTCGCAGAAGGTTGTTTAGAAAGCTCAACAAGTCTTCAAAAGGATCTATCTAATAAAGTATTGAACTTCAATGCCATTCCTCCCACTAGTCTCCAACTTTCACCAGTGCAGTCTACCAAATCGACCTCTTCCAACCACAAAGTTACCCTCTCGGCGACGGTTACAACAATAAGTACTCGTGAAAGAGAATTGGAAAACCCAAACCTAACCTACAAGTCCCCGAGTTCTTTGGAAAAAAATTAAGCCTCTGAAATTAATTTACAAAATGCTACAAACTGCACGTTTACTATTCATGTTGTTCATAATAATTAATTTGTGAGTATGTATTTGATATAAATAAACGATTCTTTTTAACTTTTGGGTTTTTCCGAACCCTTGTAGAAAAAATAGTGTACGTTACAGGTGCGTAAAGTGACTTTTCCGCACTTCAATTGCGTGCGGAAAATTTGCACTTTCCGCACTTATTAGGTAAACTACTATTTCAGCACCTAAGTGGTCGTAGGAAAAAGTTCTTATCATCTTGGAATAATCGCATAGGAAATGACATCAGTTAAGAGAAGAAGCGTATGATGCTAGGATTAGATCGGTTAAATCGTCGTGGCCAATTACTACATAATACTTACTTTTTGTGCAAAATTTGAAGTGAATTGGATAAGTAGTTTTTTAGTAATAATTTTTTTAACATTTGACCAGATCGCTATTTTTTTTCGACAATTATCAAAATGTTACCATGTCATCCTCAAAAAACAAACAGGCACACCGACGGAATTAAGAAAACATGTTTTCCGGCATCTAGGGTCCCTGAAACGTAAAGATCTGAAAAAATCTAAAAAGGTGATTTTTTTTTCCGATTACAATACTTGCCTTTTACAAGAGAAGTAAAAAAAAACAAAGTGACACAATAGAATTCCTCTCAGGTTCTGTTGGTCGATAACAAATCTATCTTCAGTTCAATACGAATACGTTTAGTAGGATCACGCAGCATTGCGTTCGACATAATTCGTAGCATATGGCAAATTCATTATGCACATGCATACCTATAATTTAATACGGTTACGTCTGCGTCTATCTGATGACAACTTGAAACCGCATCATATAAGCTAAACAAATTTCGCACTACGACGTTCCCCACTTTTCTAGCTTTCGAGCAGTGCCTGGGTAAAATGTGGTAGGTTTTTCTACCCCACTCTGTATTTGATCATTAATGTTATTAAATAATTCAATAGCATATCGGATTTTAAGTTTTATTCTTGATCTATTGCGCACAAAACGAATTCCCGAAAGATGTGGATTAATCGTTCCGTGCTTGAACACCCACATGTTTCATTGTTACGTAAATTGACGACTGTCTTTTGTTTGTGTAGGACAAGAACGCAAACAGAGCGAGGACTTTTTCCTACAACCACTTAGGTGTTGAAATAGTAGTTTACCTTACACGTGCACAAAGTGACTTTTCCGCACTTCAATTGCGTGCAGAAAAGTTGCATTTTCCGCACTTGTTAGGTAAACTACTATATCAATACCTATGTGGTCGTAAGAAAAAATTCTTATCATCTTGGAATAACCGCATAGGAAATAACATCAGTTAAGAGAAGAAGCGTATGATGTTAGGATTAGATGGGGTAAATCGTCATGGCTAGAGGACTTTCTAGTTTTAAAAATGTGAGGAAGAGGCAGGCAAAAGCTTTTTTAGAGGTTTTCGTTAGTGATTTTGATGGACGAAAAGGATTGGTTGTAGCAAGAAATAACTTTGTTTCCCATGTGCGTGTTAAAGGTATTTTTGGCTTTTTGGGTGTAATTTTTCTCATGTTGATTTTCAACAGTGGGATTTTTAAGAATTGTTAGTACAGATGCTTACTAATCTGGGATTGTAGCAGGATTTTTAAAACCACGGCTAGGAGATATTGAAGTCTTAGCGTTATGCCGTATAAAGTCTATAGGACTAGTTATTTCATGTTCGAGAATTATAAATAAATATCGCAACATATTCCAATTTACAGTATCAAATAGTTTGAGGTGGCATGGATTCTACAGCTTCCGACTGAAAACAGATCAAAGGCACCCAAGGAACGGAACGGAAGTTGATAAACTTTAAGAAGGATTCAAAAATGTTTGGCTGTCTATGATGCAATAGGTAGTGAACTTGGTGAATTTGGTAAGAGGTTAACTAATTTCAAAGGGCTCTGCGGGTATACTTTGAAAATCGGTCTGAGTGAATCTTAACTGACTTTTATTATCAAAAAAAACGTAGTAGCAAGAAAGTCGAAGAGCTCTTTGAGACTAAAAATAATAACAATCATTACGGATTATTTAATCGCAGATAATTACGTAGTTATCTTGAAAAATAACACAGCCAAGATAAACTCATTACTGATAAAGATATTTTTTTTCTATAAAGTACCAAATCAAATATTAGGCAATCATATAGCACGACAATGTTATTACCTCTATCTCTCATATCACGATTGCAATACGTTTTCCTTGCTCTATTTGCGTTCTTGTCCTACACAAACAAAAGACAGTCGTCAATTTACGTAACAATGAAACATGTGGGTGTTCAGGCACGGAACGATTAACACACATCCTTCGGGAATTCGTTTTGTGCGCAATAGATCAAGAATAAAACTTAATGTCCGATATGCTATTGAACTATTTAATAAAATTAATGATCAAATACAGAGTGGGGTAGAAAAACCTACTACATTTTACCCAGGCACTGTTCGAAAGTTAGAAGAGTGGGGAACGTCATAGTGCGATATTTGTTTAGCTTATACCATGCGGTTTCAAGGTGTCATCAGCTATATGCAGACGTAACCGTATTAAATTATAGGTATGCATGTGCATAATGAATTTGCCATATGATAAGAATTATTATTCGTATTGAACTGAAGATGGATTTGTTATCGACCAACGGAACCTGAGAGGGGTTCCATTGTGTGACTTTGTTTTTTTTTTACTTCTCTTGTAAAAGGGAAGTATTGTAAGCGGAAAAAAAAATCACCCTCTTAGATTTGATAATTGTTGAAAAAAAATGGCGACCTTGTTAAAAAAATTATTACCAAAATACTACTTATCCAATTCACCTCAAATTTTGCACACAAATCAAGTATTACGTAGTAATTAGATTGTAAAATGTTGGCTTAATAAAATATTTGAAATTTCAACCTGAAAAATCTACTTAATAGATTGATTTCCAATTTTGGGCAAGAATTAATTGTAGTATAGAGATGAACTGAGAAAACTGTGGCACGAATTCAAGATGGCTGAACAAAATGGCGGTCAAATGAAAAAAATCCAACTATTACACATCTTTACGTTTTAGCGACCATAGATTCCAAAAATTATGTTTTATCAAATCATTTCGTCTGTCTGGTTGTCAGTTCACGGCTAAAAATGACTTACTTGATTGATTTTAAAGTTTGGTAAAAAATTAAGGGTTAAGAAAGAAAGAAAGCCTTTTATTTCTACAGATACAATACGATTACAATATATCACGTCTAAGAAATACGTCACTACAAAATAATGTCAAATTACATCAATAGCAGGTTAGTATTAAAAACATTATAAAAGGTCAATCAAAAACAAAATATATGTATATATATAGAGCAACATTATAAAACTAAGCTGCACACACTAAGCAAAAATTATACAACATAACTAGGCAATAAAAAGATATGCAAATAAAAAGAAAAGAGAAGAAAACGCAATTGCTACCCTTGAGGCTGACGGGCGGCGTTGCAAAACTGGTAAATTCATTAACAGTATAGGGCTCAACCAGACAAAGATACTCTCTGAAATTGGTCAGAAATTTCCTTCCATCATCTTTCATTGATTTGATATTATAGAGAAGATAATTAAAGAATTTAATTGCACTATATACTGTACCCTTTTCATAGAAAAAAGTTCTATGTATTGGATACTTATAATCCATAGATCGTGTTGTATGGCTGTGCTTTTTTAAAAACTGATTAAATCTTGAGGGATTTTTTATTAAAAATTTGAGACACTCGTAAATATAGATGCTTGGCAGAGTCAGCAATTGGTTCTCTCTAAATACTCCTCGGCATGACTCTATATAGCCCATATTAAATAAAATTCGAATCATTTGCTTTTGGCAGATAAAAATAGTAAGCATTTCTGTTGATCCTCCCCAAAATTCAATACCATACTTGGCCAAAGAATAAAAATTGGCATAATAAACTGTCATGAGCACATCAGTATCAACGTTTCTTGACAAAATCCGGAAAGCATACAAGACAGAGGACATTTTTTTAGATAAATATTCAATGTGACTAGACCAATTCAGATTACAATTGACATATATTACCAAGAAATTAGTTGTAGATCTAAGTTTCACCTCCTGCTCATCCAGTGTTAAATGTGTCGGCATGTCTTTTGTGCCGATGCTGAAAAGTAAACATTCTGTTTTGTTGTCATTTAAAATTAGTTTGTTTTCATTAAAATAGTTTTAGTCTGAGACTACCTCTATACACCATACACTCACAATATCTGCCAGAAATCGTTATGCTTGTATCATCGGCAAAGTTCAATATCTTTTCAGTGGTGTGATCGAGAATTACGTTTCTGATGTCATAAATAAATATAATGAATAGAAGTGGACCAAGAACGCTTCCTTGAGGCACCCCAAGATTGACCTCCAGTGTCCCAGAACTCACTGTGCCCACCAAGTCTGTTAGCTCAACAGACTGTTCTCTTTTGGAAAGATATGAAGCCAACCAGCCCAGTGCAGTACCTCTTATGCTGTATAGCTTTTCCAACCAAATCCTATGGTCGATGCAGTCAAAGGCACGAGAGAGGTCCAAAAAGATCACACATACAAAATTCCCTCTCTCAGTATGTTCAAGGATGCTATTTGTAAATTGGAAAAGGGCAGTATCAGTTGAATGATTCTTAATATAAGCATGCTGGTGTACTGAGAACAAGTTATACTTAACAAAGAAGTTTCTGAGTCGTAAGTTCATCGCCCCCTCAAAAATTTTAGAAAATCGTGTCAAAGGACTGATTGGCCTGTAGTTACCAACATCCTTTTTATCGCCTTGTTTATAAATAGGTTTAACAATGGCATGTTTTAGGCTGTCGGGAAATGTGCCTGTTGTGAAAGATAAATTGATGAGGCAAGACAAAGGATCCACAATGTACAGAGCACAATGTTTAACAACTGAGATGGGTATCTCATCAATTCCTGTACTTTTTTCATTTTGCATTTTAAATATAAGACTAAATATCTCTTCCGGTGTTGATGGCTCAAGGAAAAAAGAATGTAAGTTTTGGGGGATTGCTGCTGTGAGACCCCTATCAATACTAATGCTTGTTTGCTGAGATACAAGTAACGGCGCAATATGTACAAAGAAGTTATTGAAATCATTGACAGCAGTATGCAGATCATTAGTGTCCAAAGTCCATGTTTTTTGAAGTACCTGTGATTTATTTAAGGGCCTGCCACATTGCATTTTAAGTTTATAATTTCAGATTTGTTGAACAGAATTTTTTTGATGAATCATAAAATTCCTGAAACCCTGTATTTACATCAGATGCAACAAATACCTCGTGCCAATCTTCTTGGCTCAGATGCGGAAAATGTTAGGGATAGGAATATTTATTTTTAGGTCACAAGCCAATATCTGACCATAATGGTCAGATATATGCGTTTCCAATATGCAGCTCTGCCAGTATCCCTGATAATTTGTAATAATATTATGTGGGCATAAACTGGTACTATTTTACATATAAGTATAATTTTTTTATTAATTATCCAATTTACCTCAAATTTTGCTCAAAAATCAAATATTACCAATGACGTAGTGTTACATACCAACAAAGTTGTAATATTTTGGTACGAATCCAAGACAACAAATTAAAATGGCGACCTAATAAATTATTTAAAAAATTAGCCTGGAAAACTACTTATTAGATTAATTTAACATTTTGGGCGAACATTAATAAGTATGATAAAGAGGTAAACTAGTAAAATTGTGATACGAATTCAAGACCGCGAAACAAAATGGCGTCCAACTAAAATGTCTAAAAAGTCAACGTAGAAAAATTATTCAGCTGAGCTAAAATTTTTCAGCAAAATTGAACACGATATAGATATTAACTGGTGTGAATTCAACATGATGGCACAAAATGGCAGTCTTGAAAATGTGAAAAAAACGATTAATTCAATTTATTTTAAATCATGCCAAAAAATTAAAAAAGTATGGCATAGGTAGAAACTGGTAAAATATTGGTGTGCGAAACTAAATTGGGTTACACTTTCTATTCTTAATAAAAGGAAAGGTTCATAACGAGGGAAGTTCCGGGTAAAAAAAATTCACCGACTTTTTTTTGTTTTGTTAGGTTGGATTTTAGATTCAAAATTCCGCTACTGATTGCTCATATTTTTATATATCTTTATATTTGCGTTCGTATATGTTTTATTAATATTAGTTGGTTATCACCAATTTTAAAATATTAATTCAGAAATTAGTAAAAGAGTTTATTTTTCATTTTTTTATCAAACAATCTTCTGTTTTCAAATCATGCTTTATTTCAATTTGCACTGTTATTGTGACTACACGTAATATACCATCTAAGCGCTTATGTCTTACACCTACGTTCTCGCTTTGGCCTTGCTTTAACTGTCTATTGTGTCATTAGACAGAAGAACATCGTGCGAGCATGTTAATGTTAGCAACGCCATTCCGGCAACGCCTTGATCGTCTCGCGCGGTGGCAGTGGTACCTTATGTACGCTATCTAGCGATGGAATATTCAATCGCCATAATAATTTGTAATGGGCTAATGAAAATCCGCACATTACCGTCAACCAAATTTCACAGGGTCTTTTTGGATTTAATGTATTGCGCTACACGATTTTTTGCATGGTAATTTAACAACTGAGAGCTATTTTGAAATTCTGAAGGAAAATCTGGTACCGGATATTCAAGGCACGAAAAACAGTTACTTCCAGTAAGATGGCGCTCCAAGTCATAATGCCCGAAAAGTAGCTGAATCTCTATATCGACATTTTCCCAATAAAAATAGGCCGGTAAGATGGCCACCTAGGTCGCCTGACCTTACCCCATTAGATTTTTTTTCTGGGGTTTTTTAAAAAATATCAATTACAAAAATAAGAGCAATACTATTTAAGAATAATTGAAAACCTGTTTCAGAAGTAGTTTGGAAAAAGTGACGTGATTACATATATTCAATGCTGTTAGGGGTATTGAGAAGCGCTGCGGAAAATGCTTGGCGAATGATGGTCTCCAATTCGAAAATAGAAGATAAGTTATAATGTTAAACTTTTTTGTTAGGTGCTAGAATTATTAATCTGTTTTGCTTAAAACGCACTTATATGGAAACTATAAAAAAAATAATTAAAATAAAAAATGAGTTTTTTGCAAAATTTCAAACACTCAATGTATCGTTGAAAAGGTAATTTAATTTCTAATTTATTAAGGAAGAAATTTACACGATGTCTCAAAAACTGAAATAGATAGAAAAAAGGAAGAACTCCACTGAATTCTACGTAAAAAACTATATAAAGCACAAATTTCCTTTTTCACCAGTAATAAGCGAGATATAGGATAGCCAGATTGACCAGTTGCGTGATTTAGGTCTACCTACTTATTGATGATATTTTGATGCATATTCTAAAGCTATTGAAAATTAAAATAAAAAACAAAATGGTTCTTGTACTATTTAATACATGTCGATTTTTTGAGTTTTATTAGGAAGCTTACCTAAAATTTACTACATTTAAGCCAAAAAAAGTATTGTATAATAATACAAATTAGAATTGATTTGTCAAGTCGCGCTACGGCACTTTTAACACATTTTATTTGAAATTCCGTTACATTTTATGCATGTGACTGTTGTAAGTTAATATATGTCTATTTTGAAAGATTTCTTTATTTCTAGTGTATATTTATTAAATTAGAATTGTTTTTTTTTTTCGAAACCACGGATATGAATAATTCTCTAACATAATATCTAACAAATGAAGTTTGTTTTGTATCTAAACTCTGCTAACTCAACTGCATGTCATTTAGTCAGCCGCTAAGCGCTGTTGTCAAGTGCCAGTAATATTTTTTTTATATATAGATGGGTAGGTGCAAGTCAGAGTGGAAAGGAATGAGGTGAATTGGTACCGGGTTAGCACCAGGTTAGGCGCCGGAGCGCGATAGCGCGGAGGCACTATCATTAAAGCAAAAATATTTAGGGTCAGTTTCATATTAAGTAGGCAACCAGTTCTACACGTATTGTGTCGGAAGGGAAATTGGGCATTTGTTTGGTTTTATTATCGTTAGTAATTTTAGTATTCTTTGAGTTATCATTAATAAAAATGCGGATTAGGATAGGATCGCTGTAAAGAAAGTGCGCGGTAGCGTACTAACAAAATTTGGGGTCTACATGAAAACAAGTTTTTTTTTAACAAAACTTATACTCTTAGGTGAATGTGTTCCGTAAGCGTTAGGTTAGCCCAGGTTCGTCGATAAAACCATCATTAAAGCCATAAAATCACATGCTAAAAGCATATCTGAAATAAGCGCGCATTCTAAAGTAGCGTCATTGACGATAGCGATTTAGGGTTCTGTGATTCATACCGGGTTAGGTTAACACCAGTTTTGTTAATAAAACTATCGTTAAACCGTTTTGTTTAAATTTAGTAATACTATTTGTTGTATATTTGAAGAAAACCAAGTAATTTTGGCAACAGTGCATATAATTTAGAATATGTATCTTGTCAAAAACTTCATGATTGACACTATTATCAGTTTAACATTGGAAAAGTAGTAAAATTTCTCGGTTATTTATGGAAAGTTTTGTAATTTTTTTTAATAAAAAAACGCTTCATCCACGCTTTTTTTTGCTTAAATATAGTAAATTTAAGGTAAGCTTCCTAACAAAACCAAAAAAAGATCAAAAATCGAGATGTATTAAATCGTACCAGACCCAAACAAAATTATGTTTTAAACTAGCAAATAAGATTGCTAATAATTATAAGTTGAAGGTTGCTGCAGACTGATAGCTCTTGCCGTGATATGAGATGAAAAAAATAGCACCCGTAGCGTTTATTTGCTAGCGTGAGATACAAATAGACAAAAGTATAAATTATTAAAAAACAAAAACCCAACTGTTTAGAACTAGAAAAGAAACAAAAAAACTTAAAACAATAAACGACACTATCTTATATAAATACCCGTTGTTCCCTATTAAGCGAAAGCTACTACAAAACAACAATTAACTTACCTCTGAGTCTCCCATATACCAAAGAAAATTACTACTGCAATGTCATGCACTAACTTATTTAGTATTTTTATTATAATTACCTTTATTTAGTAAACGAAATTGGACATGAAATATGTAATAGAACTTTATGCAGAATCCGTAAAACGTATTCAACGTATTTAGCCTTTCGATCCACATGTATTTTTACCGCCTCTAAAAGCATTTGAGGAGATATTTGCAAATTTCTATACCCACGTCGGTATAAAAAGTACCTCAAAATATTTTCTAATAATCCGGATTTTCCTAACTGCATTTTGCCCAGTTTATTAATTAATTAATTGAGGAAGCCACAGTGCGCCCGACCTTGCCGATAGTAAGCAGACTTTGTATTATAAAAAACAACCCGAAACGCGATAGCTTCAGACTTGATTTCCCATCTTAACTTATTCCGAAACTTTCTCAAAGCACTTTTTCAAGGAAACGCCTTTCGGTTAACTAGAGCTTCTGCCAACTGCAAAAAACACTCTGGGGAAATCTGTCTAATACCTTTCTCATTCTTTAACATAACGTTTATAGAATCAAGTCAAATAAAGTCCCAGTAAGATTACCTGCTCGAAGCACCCCTACGTATGAGTAGGTACTATGCATGCGCTAGTTTTTTATAATATTATAAAATGATGTATCTTATTGTATAAAAAGCCGGGTTTTCTTTTCAAATCTGATCCTGAACTACACCCCCAGGACACAAATGAGAGTTTAGCAGAGGCCGCACCTGTGCGACAATATTTATCCTGACATCGAACCGCGCCGGTAAAGCATTTTTGAAAATTTTGACAGTTTTCTTCAGAAATAAAGAATTCACTCGATTTTACCCAATTTTTGACCTAGGTCACAAAAAATGTAGGTCTAGTATGAAGGCTCAAAACCAAACAAAAAAAAACATTCGTGCTACATTTCAAAAGAAAAAAAAATTTCGGAAATCAGCCTTAACACATGTAATAAGGGAGCATAAATATTTCTTTGGGGAGTTTACTTCTTTCACCCAAGATCGCCCGTTTGGGACACCCTGTATACCGTAATAGCATAACATAAACATAATCGTCTTAGTGAGCTTTTTAATTTCATAGAAATCATAGAAAATATTTATTTTTATATGTTGGATAAAATGACTACTTCCGCCATTTTAGTTTTTTTTTTAGGCAAAACTAGTCAAGAACATTCTTGAGATACAGACAAATCCTCTGATGCCTCACTTATGATGAGCAAATCATCAGGCAGTAGACTCGCGTTTTTCTTCATATTCCAATATTGTGACCAAGCTGAAGTTTAGTGTTTAGTCTACACCATTCATCAATGTTTCTAATGACTCTTTGTACCAACTGTCGCCATGATTGCCGGTATCTCGCTTTTAGCGTACTTTGCTTATACTCACGGTCATGAATTTTGAATTAAGATCTGTTCAACGGGTCGTGGAAGTCCACGTCTTTGCTTTCCAGAAGATCAGAAGCGCACATTGTTGTTTTATGTCGTCACTATGCCCAAACAATTTTCGGATGGGGCCTTACGTCATAGCTCAAAGATGTTATTTTGACTTTTATTATGAAAGAAAATATTAGTTTACTTGTTTATTCAAAGTACACAAAGCATACAACACCACATTTCAAAAGCACATCTGCGATTTCTATCATCAAAGGAAATTGCCCAAGTTTCTGAGGCATCTCATAATTTTTTTGCTAAATTAGTCATAGCGGTTTGTGCTAACTGAACTTGCCCTGCCGAATAACTGGCAACTGGTTCACAACTGCTTGAGCTATGAAGAATCGATCTGTGGTACGTGATTTGTTCGCCAACTTCACGGTTCCTGATTTTAACATATTCTCGCTTAGTTCCTTTATCTATATCCATGCCCTTAATTTTGTTATACTTTAGTGTTAATCTGAATTGCAGGCTAGTATTTTCTAGATACTTCAGTAATGTTAGGAGTTTTTTTAAATCTTAAGCGATAAGGACGGTGTTATTTGCCAAATCAGAGATTCGAGAAGTTTTAGCCGCCAATTTTTATTCCTCCTCAGTTTTCCAAAACCAGAAACATGACTATTGTGAGTTGCAGCATTAGTACAAATCGTTAAATGTTTCACCCACAAATTTAGTTACAATTTGTACCAGAAATTCTGAGTTACACATCTAGCTATGAAAATGTGTTTACAATATAAAACTATTTGACAACCCTGTTAGTAGACATTGTTAGTACCATTGAATAGTATCACTTTTACTCTTTAACTGACCAGCTTTCTCATCAAACACAATAATCTATTCTGGGAGAACTCTGGTTGAACATCACCGGCTTAAGAAAGGAGGAATTGATTGCGCCTAGTTTCTATTGACATTTTTCAAATACAGAAACATGCATTCACACTTCAAGGTACTTTTATAGGATATAGGCGATTTAATGTATAAAGCCAGTTTAAAGAAATCCTACAGTTAAAAGAATAAAACATTCAGGTTTGCAGAAAAATAGATATATATATAGATATCTGTTAGATACGAAGTCTTAAAATTTAAATCTAATAAACAAATCTACACAAGTAATATTATGAATAAAACTCAATAACTCTTCACGACGCACGTAAGTGCGGTTTTTATTTAAAATAAACCGCTATAGTAACACTTTTCGAAAAAAAGTTACAAACGCATTTTTACGTTATTCTACTGCAAAGTTACATTTTTTAATCAATTTATAGTATCGCTGCCATATATCAAACACTTGTTTGCTACGTGGGGTATCCCCATCTTGGATATTTTTTTTTTAAACTTTATAAATGAACTGTTTGTTTAATGCTGAAACAAACTAACCCTCAATATCAATGAACGTAATGTTTTGTTATTCAGTATAAGTAGAACTTAAAGAATCCCTATTTAAAGAGGTCTAGACCCTATTCTCTGTAAATCGTTGTAGTTAGATAATGACCGCTTTATTTGGCACCTTAATTATTAAGTGTTTATTAACAAACTGAAACAATTATTGTATTCATGCTTATAGATTAATATTTTGCATACGTCACACATCTAGCCAGATAAAAAAAAATAAATAATTAGTAACAATATTTTTATGTATGGTATTGCCACCACACCATTATGTTCATCCAAGTTAATTCTGGGTCAATTTGTATACCGAGAAATCGAAATGAATGGCTTATTTCAATGCCATGTATATCCTCCAATCAGAAAAAAAGTATTACAGTTTTATTATTGAGCATATACTATTATTGTACTTGAAATAACTTTTGAAAAAAAAACAAAAAGAACAACTATCATTTAAATTAAGTTGAAAGCAATGAAACCAATTTGAGGCCTTCCCATGCATTTCCCTTACATCATAAAGTATTCACATCCTTAGAAATCATCCTTGCCGACCTAATACTACCAATCCATGAGAATGCAAGTTATTTAAATGAAGTCGAGAAAATACCCCCTGTACAATCGTTTGTTGAACTCGAGGAGTGGAAGCACTGGTGGTGGACACTGAACAGGATTCGAAATGGACATGGGGTTTGTGCCGGCTCTGTGCCCAAGTGGGGAAAAATACTCTCTCTTGCATGCGACTGTGGTGCCCCACGCCAAATGGTCCTGGTACCTGACGTTGAAGTGCGACCTGCGAGCCTACACCGGTAACTGGGGTGACATTTTGAAAGCATCCCCATCGGTGCTGGATTGGATAGAGCATGTCAGATTATAATTTTATGTTTAATTTGTTTATTTACGAAGGTATTTCGTCTGTGTAATATTTACATGTAGCCATAAGAAAAACAAAATACATTCTGTATACTTTAACATTGCTGGCATCCTATCCAGTATTAGGGGCTATTTCCCTGTCCGAAAGTGTAAATAAACAAACAAAATAATGAAATACAAAGTTACTACTCCTTAAATATTAGAGTTTAGTTGAAATCCACAGTTTCACATAAAATCGATTAGAGCGGCTTGCCGGGCGCCATATTGCAATGAACGCTATACCGGCATATGTATCCTCCGTATCAGTTTAGCCGATTATCAGCACTGATTTAATTAATCAATGGGCCCGCCAAATTTCCTAATCCGAAAACGGAATAAAATCAAAGGCCATAGTTAGGCGTGGGAGCCCTTTAAAATGCTGCATCGCAACGTTCGCTCGGGCCGCAACAAACGCGTAGGCGGTAGCTGTGCCCAGGCCTCTCTCGCCTCCATTAAATCATCCTTACTGGAAAATATCCTAATAGTATCTACGCTGAGATTATTGTTGCATGTTTGTCGTATAAGGAGAATAATTTAGTTGAAAATATCTCGGGAACTTGTTTAAAGTCATGGCCATGTTAAAAAATTCAAAATCATCTATTTACGTATGTAATAATAATGCCAACTTTAATACCCGTATTCACAAAAATATTTAAATTTAGATTAGGTGAACTTGACAGTTATTAAATTCAAAATGCCCTAAGGAACAAATGAACAAATAATTTTTCTAAATGTTACAATTATAAAATGTGGTGAACTAACAGTTTTAAACAAATAGGCAGGTTTTTGTATATGCATATATATAGCTACTTTGTAATGACTTTATGTGTAATATTCAGAGTGAAATAAAATATTTTTACAAGTAAAAATACAAGTAATTTAGAGCATCAAAAGTCTTATATGACAGGGAGTCAATACTCAGGGGGCCCTTTGGCGTTACAGACATTTTAAAATTTAGAGTTTTTTTGGAAAGGTAAATACATTGCAATCTCACTCTCTGGATGCTACACAAATACCCATTTTGAACTCTACTTAAATTATTAGATCATAAATTTTTGTCGCCGTTTTATCTATTTATTTTTGAATCAGAAAACCAATGCTTTCAAATAAATTATAACAAATTAATTAAAAACACTTACATTTTTGCACCACTTTTAAACTAACGAAAATTACATGTACGGCAACTATGAATCAAATGTTTTACAAACCACAAGGTACACTAATGGCTTTCATGATGGCAAAAAGAGTAATTTTAGAAAATCTAACCGGCTTTATTATTTCCTCTATATACATCTTCAATGGTAAAATAGTTTCAGTGATCATTTTATGTGGAAAACATTGTTTAAAATGTTTATAAGAAGTTGACGATACTGCAGCTCCTTTCTCATATTCTATTTTGAGGTTTAGTATATCCAAAATAATATCTACCAAAATTTTTTTTGTTTTTTAATATTTTCTAGGATGAAAAAACTATCAAATGTATTAATACAGTAAACGTTTCCTTCTGGTCCTTCGTTTTCTTCTTTCTCCTCCGACAAATCTAACTGATTTTGATTCCTCAGTGCTAAGTTACCTAACGATCTTCCTCTGTTCTTGCTGGAATACATGTTTTGCTACATGACCTTTACGGGAATATTTTGAACATATAATTCTTGGACATATGTAGCAAGCTTTAGTTTGTTGGGTATGTTCGGTAAAGGTATTATTTCTTAAATCATTCAATTGATCGTGGTCTGACGTTTGAACAACTAAATGTTGTTTTTCTTAAATTTATTTATGGGCGGTTTTCATTGATAATGCCAGCTAGGTTCAAACGACCCAAAACTATTTTTTAGTGTTCACAGCTGAATGATTTTTTTCAATATAATTTGCATTTCGTAATCCGCTGACAAATTGTTGACGTAAATAGATTTGAAGACATAATCCCCACATAATTTCTTTAGATCGGTAACAAAACCGGATATATCCTCCGTTTCTTGTTGAATACATTTTGAAATTTATTTTGGGTGGAAATTATCCTTGAAGTTGGATTCCCATGCTCCTTTCCGGTTTTAATTAAGTAACTGTATGTTTTATTATTAGGATTATCTGGGCTTACCAAATTGTATGTTAATTTTAGAGTTTTTAATATAGTTAGATAGATAGTTTTGTAATAACCATTTTTTGTTTTTTTGTCAGTTGCTGATGATGTGGCTGCAAATTTCTTCATATTAAAGATATTGTATAAGCGGTTGATAAACAAGTTTCAAGTTTCACTATCTTCTGCAAATGGTTCCATCGTAATGTTGTCATCATTTGCTTTATTATAAATTGATATTGAATTTAAGGTGGCGATATTCAGCAAAGCTGCTCATACAACCACCTTTTGGATAAAATTCTTAAGCTAGTACGTTTATAAATGACAGTTAATGTAAGTTAGAGGAAAAAAAATTAAAATAGGGTTTACAAAGAATAGAAGAAGTTAAAATAATATAAATATAATCCTCTTAACTGAGGGATAGAATTAACGACCTCTTTTTGCCTTAAAAAATGTCTTTATGCGGTTACCGAAAGACTCAGACGTGGGGACTCCTTAATCTCTAGTGGTAACAAGTTAAAAAGTTCACTGGCGGTATAGCTAAAGGACCTCTGGAAGAAGGCAGTGCGATGTCTTGGGACAACAAACCTACTCCAGTGACGGGTATGACGATCATGCACATTCTCACCACTAATCAACTTCTGAAACAAATATGAAGGCTCCTGTTAAGTATTTTATAAAGACACTTGCACATCTGAATCTCAAACCTTTGTTGAATGCTAAACCAATTGCAGTCTGACATATATTGCGAAATGTGGTCAAATTTGCGTAGGTTGTATGAAAATTTCAAGAAGGAATTTTGCAATTTTTGAAAAGTGTTTTTATCCTTTTGTAGCAAGCAGGGCCAAAAAACTATTAGACAGTAAGACAGATAAGACAGTACCAAGGAGTCAGATAATTTTAATTTAATGTTGGGATCGAGAATGTCCTTGTGAAGATAAAGTAGTTTTAATTTAAAAATTGACTTCTGGATAATTGAAGACACATGACTATTAAATTTCAAGTCGTTATCTAAGAGTAACCCTAGATTCTTACAGACGTCCGTGGGTGTTAGAATGATACCGTTTAGATAAATTTTTAGGTTACCTTTTTCCTATCAAAAATTAGCGTTTTGTTTTCATTTAAGATAAGCCGGTGAGCAGCTGAGATTTTAGAGACTATTTCAAGATCATTATTAAGTTTTTCAGCTGCTTCATCTAATTCGGTTGAAACGAAAGAATACAGCAACTGCGTGTCATCAGCATACTGATGGGTTTGACAGTTTTTTAAAAATTTTAATAAATCAGCCGTGTATATTGAGAAAATAAGTGGCCACTGTGGTATCAGAAACAATTTGTTTTTGGCACAGTATCAAAAACAATTTTTGCGGCAAGTATGATTTATTCCGTGTTGGCAGATTGCACATTTTGAAATAAGGGTCATTCGATGGTTAAATATTTTTTTTAAATATGGCTACTATTTTAAAGAAGAACTTTGAAATAAATTTTTGAAATAATAGTAATCTAATTGATAGTTTTGGATAATAAAATGAATAAACTATTTAGTACATTTCTTAAATTACACGGTTAAATTACAGGATTAATAATATATTGCATACCTAGATGGGAAGTGTTTCATTCCTTCGAGAGAAAAGGTTGGTTTACCGAGGCGCGTAGCGCTGAGGTGAACCCTTTCTCGTGACAACAATGAAACGTTTTAATCGAGGCTTGTATACTATTATTTACAACTATACCTTTTAAATGCAAATGATATTTTTTGTGACAAATATAACTATGTGAGAAATTAACAAAGTAAGACTCCTGCGTGACCACAAGCTTCGCCACCATCAACAAATAAATAGTCAAATTGACATTTTGACAATGGTTACTCTGGTACTAAACGAGTCAAGCATACAAATTTAAATTAGTTGCATTGTTGATAGAGTGTCATCAAAAAAGGGTTTCCCAAGACAATGAGCCAGAAGAAATCAATGGAGAGAAGCCGCGGAATGTTTGGAAAAAATTAAATAATAGAATAAAGTTGCAATATTTTCGTTATTCGATAGATATCGGTATTTACTTGAGTGGAAAGTGAGATTTACCCGGGTGGAAAGTGATCACTTTCCACCCAGTGGAAGTGATCATTTTCCACACAGGTAAATGTCACTTATCAGTCGGAGAACTTCAACTTTTAAAACGTCAGAAATATCAACATTACATACGTGGTTGTAAATATTTTTTTTTACTTTTTCCCTTTTCACTTTGCTTGACACAGGGAAAGTTTCACTACGAAGAAAGTTCTGTTAAAAAGGTTTTACCTACATCTTTTAAATAGTCAGAACTTAACCTATAACAAATCGTGTTCTGAAGAAAAGAGAGAGTTATAACAATGTATATAATAATATACATATATAATATGCTATATTTTTGTATTGTTTGTCAAGTTGAAAGTCACCGTTATCTTAATTGGTCTTCTTGTGCAGGTGCAAATAAGAATTTGTGGCATTACATCTATTTGATGCATATATCTAAATTTAGATATTTAATTTTGAATGCAATAAAATGTTACCAGTATATATTACAGCACAATTAATTCTTTTGCAAAATTTGAGCTCAGTTGGATAAGTAGTTTTTTATTTATGATTTTTTTAACATTTTATTTGTCCACCATTTTGGTCCTCTATTTTGGATTTTTACCAAAATGTTACGATTTCATCTCCATATGACTCTTGATTTTTGAGCCAAACTTGAAGTAAATCGGATAAATAGTTCTTGCGCTATGGCGCGGAGAGGCGGACCGACGCGACGGAAATAAGAAAACATGTTTTTCGGAGTCCAGTGGCCATAAAAAGCAAAGATCTGCAAAAATCTCGAAGGGTGATTTCTTCACGATTACAATAATTGCCTCTCACGAGGGAAAATATTTATTTTATAGATCTTAACCATAGAATGTCATAAATGAATTGAATAATTAATAAACAGGGTTTAGCCATGTCAAACATGTTCATCACAATAACAACGCTAACTGTAAAAGTTTAAAGTTTACGTTAGTTTAGATAGTAGTCTTTCTCCAATTTCCCTTAATATTTAAGTAAGTTATGTCGCTAACTACAGAAGCAAAAAAAAAAGGGAAATACTTGTAAATATGAATAGAGGGCCCTGCTCAAAATTTGTAAATTTTAACATATATTTCATGTTGAATTTAATTTAAATATTATTTTTATTTTTTTGCTTTATACGGGATACCGGGTTGCGATTTCAAAGTATATCTAATCTGATTCAAACGTGTCCAGCACAAGTGAGATCCCTATCAGTTCATCGTTTATTTCCGCAGAGCATAAACAAGTTTTCTTGAGTATTCAGTGTGGACTTCCTGGGTTTGTAGTAGGATTCTCTGCTCTGGATGCTACACATATTTGTTGGAATCCTCTTTCAGGTAGACGACTTTTTTAGTTTTCATTTTTTTAACAAAACTTATATTAAATAAAACTTCAGATTAGGTAGGGTTAGGTTTGCTATAAATAAAGCAACGGTAAAATTAATGTAATCTTAAACATTGAAGAGAATCTGTTAATTGCCACAACGCAGCTAGCAGTAGAAAATGATATATGTTAGACTTCTGTAATAGACACCCTTATATGAAATTAATGTATTCTTAAAAATTGAAGAGACTCCGTTTATTGCCACAAGGCAGCTAGCAGTAGAAAATGATGTATGTCAAACTTCTGTAATAGATACCCTTAAGGGTCAAATTATGAATACGCTGGTAACTTTACCAAGCAGATAATTGTCAAGGATACCATTGTTGAGACAATTGTAACTATGGTAAATATCTGTTTGGTAAAATTATCAGCCTGTTCATAATTTGGCCCTAAGGATATCATAATCCTTACAAAATACAGTTTGTACAAGAATTGCCAACAGATGATCTAGACAGGAAACTCCAGTTTTGTGAGAAAATGAATGAAAACTCAGAAAACATATTATTTTCTGATGAAGCTACGGTTATGTTAATTGACAAAATTGGCGTTATTGAGCAAGATAGGGAAGACCATTGGACGGAGTACATACCCAGTGGCCCTCAAAAATTGTATGTTTGGGCTGGAGTTATTGAGAATAGAATGATTGAGCCCATATTTTATAATAATAACTTAACTGGAGAGCAATATTTGTCATTTCTACATCAAGAAGTTGTTCTACATTTAGCAGTTTGGTTTCCCGATGCTTTAAATCCACAAGTTCCAAATACAGATATCTGGTGTCTATATAAGGCCTGTTCGTGATTATTTGAACCAAGTATTTCTAAACAGATGGATTGCAGAAGATGTCGTACAGAGTAGCCACAGAGGTCTTCAGATCTTACCCCATTTGATTTTTCCTGTAGGGTTGCTTAAGAAGAAAAGTTTTTGAGACAAAACCCGAAAATATTGATGTATTAAAAGAACGAATAAGACATGAGTGTGGACTTATTACACCATAGTTTAATCAGAATGTGAGAAATTGATTTTATTTATGACTAGGTTTGCTGTCATGTCAGTAAGTGAACGGGCAGCAATTTCAATACCATTTAATATAAGTGTAATATATTTTATTGAAGATGTTTTTCAATTCCAGCAAATTTTTAATCGCTCGGTATAAGTAACGGTTAAAGATGAAAAAGTTTAACTTGACACCAAAATCCAGCCTTAGGTGTTTTTTAAATACATGACAAAGAAATACGAAATTTCCATTAAAGAAAAAAGTGGCCTGCGGTAATTATTTTTTGGTTCACTATGTATATATGTACTTTAATTCATAAAATGCGCAAGAAATAATAATAGTTTACGTGTCCAAGCGATTTTTAAAAAAATATACTAAAGTGAAAATACAGATTTTATTATTATGTTAGATGTTCACACAGTATACAAAGTAGTATCGCTTATTTTAGTTTGATTTGCGGTTTCTTTTCCTAAATTAATATAGTATTTTTAAGACTAGTTTTTTTTTCGTTTTCTTAATAATTCATAGTTGTTTACATTTTCTTTTCATGAGCCATCTGCCTGAGTAGTCTAGACCTGTCTGACGGGTGATAGGGCTGACAAAAACATCATACGGCTCAACTTTAAAGTAGAGGTTGTCGCATCGCATATTATTTTATTAGAATTTTTTTAGAAATTGAACAATGGAGCACATGGAAGGGTGTTTAGCTTACGTGTCTAGGCACCGCATTTATTATTATTTGAAAAACGCTGACGATTTATCAAACCTCTCTACCTAGAATAAAAGCGAAGGGTAAATTTTTGACACTGGCAACAATATAACATTCCCAAAATTTTTTAGTATTATGGTTTTCAATCTCTTGTTAATTATAATAACAAATATTTGTAGCAAAAAACAAGTCGTTTGGGCTGCAACAAATGCGTAGGCGGTAGCTGTGCCCAGGCCTCTCTCGCCCCCATTAAATCATCCTTGCTGGGAAATGTCTTTATATTATATTATTATAATGTATCTTCGCTAAGACTCTTGTATTTTTGTCTTTAACTTGGCTCATGTTGACAGTTCGAAAATGTATAATAATTAATAGAGTTTCTGGTCATGTGAAAAAAGTCTATCATCTAAAGTCTATTCAAATTCAAGATAGAGTGAGCGTAAGCGTAAGTAAGTTGTTTTGCGTGCAACAAACTTTTAAAAGATTGCTAAAAACTTAAATCAATTCGACCACCTTTATTTAAAAGCGTATTGCTCGCACAATAACTTTTGCTCACATGCTCTCTATTTTGAATTTGAATAGACTTTACTTATATGTATCATAATATCTCCAACTTAAACACCCATATTCACTAAAAAGGTTTAAATTTAGATCAGGTCTAACTTGACAGTTACAGATTTAAGATGACATTTTCAACAATTGAACAAATAATTTTTCTACATGTCACAATTACAAAATGAGAGTGACTGGCGACCTAATAGTTTTCAGTACCATGGCAACCAGAGCTGTTAAAAATCAGTGAGATTTAAATCTTTTTACGATTTAAAGACATTTTTTGATTTAAATACTTTGATTTTAAATTATTTTTCAGAAAATGATTTTTGATTTACGACTTAAATCTTTTAGAAAAGTATCTTTGATTTTTTTACTTAAAAATTGGAATTTAAATTTTTTCGAAATGATTTAAATCTCTAAAAATATTTAAATTTTTTTAAAAAGATTTAAATCATTTTAAAATGTTTTGTTAAAGATGAAAAAGTTTAACTTGACACCAAAATCCAGCCTTAGGTGTTTTTTAAATACATGACAAAGAAATACGAAGTTTCCATTAAAGAAAAAAGTGGACTGCGGTAATTATTTTTTAGTTCACTATGTATATATGTACTTTAATTCATAAAATGCGCAAGAAATAATAATAGTTTACGTGTCCAAGCGATTTTTAGAAAAATATACTAAAGTGAAAATACAGATTTTATTATTATGTTAGATGTTCACACAGTATACAAAGTAGTGTCGCTTATTTTAGTTTGATTTGCGGTTTCTTTTCCTAAATTAATATAGTATTTTTAAGACTAGTTTTTTTTTTGTTTTCTTAATAATTCATAGTTGTTTACATTTTCTTTGCATGAGCCATCTGCCTGAGTAGTCTAAACCTGTCTGACTGGTGATAGGGCTGACAAAAACATCATACGGCTCAACTTTAAAGTAGAGGTTGTGGCATCGCATATTATTTTATTAGAATTTTTTTAGAAATTGAACAATGGAGCACATGGAAGGGTGTTTAGCTTACGTGTCTAGGCACCGCATTTATTAATATTTGAAAAACGCTGACGATTTATCAAAACTCTCTACCTAGAATAAAAGCGAAGGGTAAATTTTTGACACTGGCAACAATATAACATTCCCAAAATTTTTTAGTATTATGGTTTTCAATCTCTTGTTAATTATAATAACAAATATTTGTAGCAAAAAACAAGTCGCTTGGGCTGCAACAAATGCGTAGGCGGTAGCTGTGCCCAGGCTTCTCTCGCCCCCATTAAATCATCCTTGCTGGGAAATGTCTTCATATTATATTATTATAAGATATCTATGCTAAGACTCTTGTATTTTTGTCTTTAACTTGGCTCATGTTGACAGTTCGAAAATGTATAATAATTAATAGAGTTTCTGGTCATGTGGAAAAAGTCTATCATCTAAAGTCTATTCAAATTCAAGATAGGTAAGCGTAAGTAAGTTGTTTTGCGTGCAACAAACTTTTAAAGGATTGCTAAAAACTTAAATCAATTCGACCACCTTTATTTAAAAGCGTATTGCTCGCACAATAACTTTTGCTCACATGCTCTCTATTTTGAATTTGAATAGACTTTACTTATATGTATCATAATATCTCCAACTTAAACACCCATATTCACTAAAAAGGTTTAAATTTAGATCAGGTCTAACTTGACAGTTACAGATTTAAGATGACATTTTCAACAATTGAACAAATAATTTTTCTACATGTCACAATTACAAAATGAGAGTGACTGGCGACCTAATAGTTTTCAGTACCATGGCAACCAGAGCTGTTAAAAATCAGTGAGATTTAAATCTTTTTACGATTTAAACACATTTTTTGATTTAAATACTTTGATTTTAAATTATTTTTCAGAAAATGATTTTTGATTTATGACTTAAATCTTTTAGAAAAGTATCTTTGATTTTTTTACTTAAAAATTGGAATTTAAATTTTTTCGAAATGATTTAAATCTCTAAAAATATTTAAATTTTTTTAAAAAGATTTAAATCATTTTAAAATGTTTTGTTAAAGATGAAAAAGTTTAACTTGACATCAATATCCAGCCTTAGGTGTTCTTTAAATACATGACAAAGAAATACGGAGTTTCCATTAAAAAAAAAGTGGACTGCGGTAATTATTTTTTGGTTCACTATGTATATATGTACTTTAATTCATAAAATGCGCAAGAAATAATAATAGTTTACGTGTCCAAGCGATTTTTAGAAAAATATACTAAAGTGAAAATACAGATTTTATTATTATGTTAGATGTTCACACAGTATATAAAGTAGTGTCGCTTATTTTAGTTTGATTTGCGGTTTCTTTTCCTAAATTAATGTAGTATTTTTAAGACTAGTTTTTTTTCGTTTTCTTAATAATTCATAGTTGTTTACATTTTCTTTGCATGAGCCATCTGCCTGAGTAGTCTAGACCTGTCTGACGGGTGATAGGGCTGACAAAAACATCATACGGCTCAACTTTAAAGTAGAGGTTGTCGCATCGCATATTATTTTATAAGAATAATATTTTTAGAAATTGAGCAATGGAGCACATGGAAGGGTGTTTAGCTTACGTGTCTAGGCACCGCATTTATTAATATTTGAAAAACGCTGACGATTTATCAAAACTCTCTACATAGAATAAAAGTGAAGGGTAAATTTTTGACACTGGCAACGATATAACATTCCCAAAATTTTTTAGTATTATGGTTTTCAATCTCTTGTTAATTATAATAACAAATATTTGTAATTAACTTGGCTCATGTTGACAGTTCGAAAATGTATAATAATTAATAGAGTTTCTGGTCATGTGAAAAAAGTCTATCATCTAAAGTCTATTCAAATTCAAGATAGGTAAGCGTAAGTAAGTTGTTTTGCGTGCAACAAACTTTTAAAAGATTGCTAAAAACTTAAATCAATTCGACCACCTTTATTTAAAAGCGTATTGCTCGCACAATAACTTTTGCTCACATGCTCTCTATTTTGAATTTGAATAGACTTTACTTATATGTATCATAATATCTCCAACTTAAACACCCATATTCACTAAAAAGGTTTAAATTTAGACCAGGTCTAACTTGACAGTTACAGATTTAAGATGACATTTTCAGCAATTGAACAAATAATTTTTCTACATGTCACAATTACAAAATGAGAGTGACTGGCGACCTAATAGTTTTCAGTACCATGGCAACCAGAGCTGTTAAAAATCAGTGAGATTTAAATCTTTTTACGACTTAAATACATTTTTTGATTTAAATACTTTGATTTTAAATTATTTTTCAGAAAATGATTTTTGATTTATGACTTAAATCTTTTAGAAAAGTATCTTTGATTTTTTTACTTAAAAATTGGAATTTAAATTTTTTCGAAATGATTTAAATCTCTAAAAATATTTAAATCTTTTTAAAAAGATTTAAATAATTCTAAAATGTTTTAAATCATTTTAAAATTATTTAAATCTTACTAAAACGATTTAAATATAGAAAAAGCAAAGAAAAAGGAAAATTTCTGGAGTCGACAAAAAGGGGTCAAATACATACCGCCAAAGGGACACGTATGTTACTTGTTAGACGATAAAATAAAACATGTTGTTCGCTACAAATCAAACTTTATTCCGTTCTCGTCTAATAGCAACTAACCACCTAAAATACAAATTCTTTCATCCTTTCGGTACCCAAAGCGAGCTTTCTATTTTTATAACACCATAAAATTAATCATCGATAAAAGTCTTAGGCAAACAGGCAAATATGGTAAAATACTTCTTTATGAACCAACCTATAGCCTGTTTAGTCAGTGCAGACTATAGTTTGTCTCCTAACATTACGCAATTATGAATACTAAAATAAACATTTTATATATTATTTTGAATCTTATATTGTATCTTAAATTGAAATTTTTATAAAAAAGTATGGCATTTAAGTATTCTATTTCCTTTTTTATTTTTCAATAAAATTGCTTAAATGCGCATTTTTGTTCTTTACAATATATACAATAGACATTTAAAGCCAAATGTAATTTTTTGCGGTATCCATATACATAACCTATCGAGTTACGTAAATGGTGGAATAATCCCTTAAAGCCACAGACGATCCACATACGAATATGGAACTTTCAAACGTCATGTTTATATTTTGAAAGTGACAGTTTTATAATCCAGCTTTAGATTTAAAAAAAACTAGGTTAAAAAACTTTTTTTTACGTAAATATTTTTGACTCTTGGCAGATCCATATCCGTGTATCCATGTATTTATGTCCGTAACATAAATCTGTTAACGTATCGAGCTTAGTATGATGTGGATACAGATACGGTCGGAAATGTATCTTGGCTTAATACACAAATATTTTAATAACCTGACAATAATTTATTAAATGAAACATTTTTCAACACTTTGAAATTGTGTAGAACGTTATTAGACTAAGAATTAAATAATAAATAAAAATATTGCAGACGTACCAAGATAAAACTAAAATATATCTACTAGATATATCACATATTAAAAATGCAGCAAAAAATAAATTCCACGCTTCACTAGCAACATGTTGACCCTAATTTTAAAAGATTGATTTTGACACCTCTTCAAACTGCGATAGATATATTATAATCATGTATCATGTCTCACCATTATTCTTGGTCTAAATTGGAATCTCAAGTATGTAGACCGAAGGAAAAATCAACACCCAAGAGACCCAAAGGCTTCTTTACAGTCCTCTCCGTAAGGCAACACTACAACCACCCTCACAGCTTTTCAAGACCTTGTGAGCTGAGCTAAGGTACTGAATACAAAAATATACTTATAGAAAAATAATCAGTAGTTTTGATACGGTAAGTATTTTACTTAAGTACTTTTGAATTAGCGTTACTTGGGACAATGTATTCAGAACTTTTTTAAAAAATTATTTGTTTGGTACTTAAAATTTTAAATGTTGGTTAATTATTACTTATTACTTAAAAATGTACTGCAAAATCCTAATCTATTTAAAATACTTTATAAAAGTATTTAAGTATTTTTAATACTCTAGTACTTTTAGTTTTAAGTCTTTTTCGGTAGATATATAGTCAACATATTTAATCTAGTAAGTATATAGAGACAGTTTTCGTTTAACATTGTATATGTATGATCGAAAGTAGAAGACTGGAATGTAGAATGTATGAGAAATGTCACCAATAAATCGTGTCTGGTCCAAATAAATTATAATTTGTACTTGTACGAAATAAACATAGTTCAGATTTTAATACTGAGCATCATGACTACAAAAAAGAATGAATTGCAAACGACATTCCAGTTCTATTCATGCGAAGTTTTATTATTAAGGCCAGCTTTAACGATCTTGAAGATTAAAGCCTGACAAATTTAAAAAATACTTATCTATGCTTGTTTTTACAGTCACAAAAAACACAATATTTACTTCAAATATCTACTGTTAAAATACTCCAAAAAATGTCTAGTTTACAATTTTAACTTACTTAATATAATAAAAAAGTATAAAGTATTAGTATAAATTTTAGCTAGGGCTTTGATAACTAGTAATATATAAGCACCACCATTAGCGGGAACCGAGCAAGATCTATATAAACATTAAAAAATCAGGAATACAAAAGGTTAGAATGAAAATGAATGTATTATAAATTGAATTTCGTGTCCCTAAAAAAACCCAACGAACATAAATTGATTTTTTTTAATCGGCAAAATTTCCAAATAATACGATTTTTTTTTAATGGAATATTCAGTATATATAGTTTTTTTGAATTCTTTACCTTCTTTTCAGCTTTTAAAATAAGAGCTTAGTGGTTTTTCAAAATATAGGGAAAAATTCTATATGGTGAATTAAAATGCAGGTTTTGTTAATTCGAAACAATATCTTAAATAAATGTTGAAATATAAATATGTTTGTCATTTATTGTCTAGAGCAACAAGGCGGTTCTAGTAAACTATATAAAGATCCCTGTCATCAGAGCTGGTAGTATGTAATATCTAAGTCACATTAATGTAACTGAGTTACTCTGAAGGAAGTTAGTTACTTTTTATATTATGAAAAAAGTATCTTGTAACTAAATGCTTTTGTTGAGTAACTTATAACGGGTACTTTTGAAAAGTAACTTTCGTTACAAAATGTAACTTTAGTTACAAAAGAGTATCTTAGTTACAGTTACATATTGGGTAGTCTGGTCAACTTCAACGTATAAATCCTATAAAAACATGGAAACACGCGGCAGCCCCACTCGCGGATATGGCTCTTACTTTTTGTAGTGCTTACGATTTGACGTCGCTCATTGACTTTATCCACGTCTTTTTTTTATTTCGTCCCAATTTAACCAAATTTTTATTACTACCCTTTCTACCATTGTTACTTTGATATCAGAAGCAAACATAGCAAGCTATTGTTTTTTGTTCGTGTTAGTCTTGGTTTAGTTATTTGATTTGAGGTAACAAGACGTAAACTGCAACTGATTTTAGTATAAGGGATAATGATTTTAGCTGCACTGTATTAACAAATTTTTTAGATCAGCTTAGCTTCAATCAGTTTAACAATATAAACGGCCGGCCGGTTGCAGAAAGCTCAATTAAAGTTTAGAATGTTTAACGGAATGTCAAATTTGACAGCGACTTCCTAGATTTCTGTAAGCAGCTTGTCAAATCCGAAAGCTTGATTAAATATTCTAAACCTCAATTAAGTTTTGTGCAAGCGGGGGAAAAATGTCAACGGCAGCATGTTAGATCTAATATTGTCAAATATCACAATATGTAACGTTACAGAAGATGAAGTAGCAATGACAAGGGCGGATAAACACCATCCCCCACTTAGATTTATTATAGAGTGCAATTTAGATCACTACAAAGATTTTGATATTTGTCGGAGTAGTGTCCAATCGTTTAATTTTAGAAAATTTTCCCATAATGTATGACAGTGTTCTTCATGCGGATTGGACTGAATTGTACTCTAGCTCTAATGTAGATTTAGCTTGTGAGAGATTTTATTGTATTCTTAATAGCATATTCCTGCAATCTGTTCCACATAAAATGAATAGAAGGAGACGGTACCCATCCCTGTATACCAAAGATATCATCAATCTTATTAAAAGTAAAGAATCTGCTTATAACATATATATACATAAAAATACAAATTATTTAAGACTGACTATTATCATAACATTTTTAAAAACATTCAAACAAGTCTAAAAATACTGACAAAGACTGAATTTAAAAATTTTATTCAAACAACTGAAAATAAAATCTTTAATGACAGTTCGGAGTTTCGGTCACTTATTTAAACAAAAAAGGGCCACTCAAGGATACCGGGTATCATACGTAATGGTACTGTTGAATTCATCACTTCGCAGTCAATTGTTGATGCTTTTTCAGAGTGTATATACTAAATCTAAGCATCTTGTTCCCCTAGAACCAGATTCAATCCCCCAGTGTCTTGTTGGATTGAATAAATTAAGATCTGGCAGTGCTTCAATTCCTAGCTTTATTATAAAGGACTGTATTGGAGCTCTATCTAAGCCCTTGACGTACATATTCAACCTCTCAATTGAGGCCAATCATTTTCCTGGCTGCTGGAAGACAGCTCGCGTTATCCCTGTATTGAAGAAAGGTAATCCATCGGAGCTACACAATTATAGACCCATTTCAATTATTTGTAACATCTCTAAGCTTTTTGAAACATGTATATATAAACAGATTTTCAGTAAGGCCAGATCTATAATCTCTCCTAATCAGCATGGATTCATGAACAAAAGATCATGTGACACGAATCTGACTTGTTTGTCTAATATATTTCCTCTTCACTTGATAACACTAGTCAAGTTGATATTGCTTATATGGATTTCCAGAAGGCTTTCGATCAGATAAACCATGGTGTTCTATTGCTAAAGTTGGATCTTATGGACTTCTCATTGGGTCTGATCTTGCTTTTGAAGTCTTACTTCTTTTGTATCGTCCGGAGTTCCTCAAGGCTCTAACTTGGGGCCTTTGCTTTTTTTGCTTTTTATCAATGACCTAGCATACAAACTAAATAGTCCAAAACTGTTATTTGCTGATGACTTGCATACAGTATGATTATAAGATTAAATCGAACACTCTTTCTAGTTGCAGCGAAGTAAAAGACCTCGGTGTTTCCTTTGATCAGACATTTACTTTTGGAACTCACATAATGAATATTGTTAGATCCGCCTCAAGAGCTTTAGGCTTCATACTGAGGAACTGTAAGACTTTAGAAATAATGCAACTCTTATATTATGGTTTAACTCTTTCGTTAGGTCAAAATTAGACTGTGGTGCATTGGTGTGGCATCCCATTTATCAATGTGATGTACGTAAATTAGAATCTGAACAGAGTAGGTTTATTAAGTACCTAGTACTGAAGGGAGAAGGTGTTTATCCAGCTAGAGAAACTAGTCAGAATTTCTTACTTAATCGCTTTAATATGATGTCATTAGACATTTGCAGAAAAAGAATAGCTCTTTCGTTCTCATACAATTATTAAACAGTAAAATTGACTGTATACATTTATTAAATCAGATAAAATTTTTAGTTTCGACATTTAATGGCCGTAATAACCGCACATTTTACTGTAATCGTCCCAATACAAACATGCTGACTAGAGTCGCAATATATTATATGTGTCATACATTTAATGAAACGTGTAGCGACAATGCTGATTTATTTTCTGACTCTTTAGGTGTTATTATGAGGCGGGTTACCTGATATTTTTTTGCCGTTCTATTATGATTGTATACGATTTTATTTCCATTTTTTTTTTGTTCATTAGGATGTAGGTGCTTTTCTGTAGCTCTGATAGAATATTAGTTTATATTTTATAGCATATACTTTGAATAATTTGGTTGCATAAATATTTTTTTTTATTTCCTGTAAGTGGGTGACGGTTGGAAATAAACGACTATTTATTTATTTATTTTATTTATTTAATTTATTTGCTTTTCATCAAATAAATAAGATAAGTAGGTTAACTAAAAATAAAAATGTTGAAGTAATAGAGTTTTTCTACTAATTTTTTTATTTCTGTATATTAGAAATAATAAGATGTAGGTGTGGTTTAAGTAATAACTTAGTTAGGTAAGTAATACAAATTTGACAGGAAAGTATAGTAGATAAGTACTATATACAGGGTAAGTCAACAATACTGTGATGTATATGCTATGCAATATAACCATTTATAAAATAAAGAAAAAAAATGAAGTTTTTGTGATAATTTATAAGTTAAATCAAAAATAAGCACAATGTGCCATTTGAAATTTTGTAGTGAAATGTTTTTTTGATTTGCACAATGCTGCAAATGAAATACTTTCACTTTTGTGTGACCGTATGTAAATTTTTTCCTAACAAAAATAAATGGTTTAAATGGCAAATATTTTAATAATTAGATTTGGGTGTCACGAAAAACATATTAAAAATACTACCACTTACTCTTTCTCTTTGCCATATAATAAATATGGTGGCATACAAAGAAACTAACTTTACTTTTTACGTAACACCAGCACTATCGATATAGCAGCAACTTTAAGATGACTGTCTGGATTACAGTTTTTATTCACTGGCATATTGTATAAGTTAAGTTAAATTACAGTTTTTATTCACTGGCATATTATATAAGTTAAATTACTCGACGCGCACCAGTCAGCTTATAGCTACTGCTAAGGCGATAGTGGTGATGTTACCTCTTTTGTAGAGATTGTTGTTATGTTTATTATCTTGTCATATTTATCGTGTGATAAAGTGAAAACGAGTTATTGCACAAAAACCAACTTCTTGTACCTAATTTGCATATCTAGTGGGTAGCGCTTTCATCGGGGTGGAAGAATTTTTAATATGCTTTTCGTGACCACCCAAATCTTACCATAAAATCAAAAAATTAGTGTTTAACCTTTTTTAATGTCTTGATAAGTACTATGTTGTTAAACTATCATACCTAGTATAGATATCTAATAAAGTACCTAGTAACGTGTTTAATATAGATATACTACCTATACCGAATTCAAAAATCAAAGTATATTTTTCAAGTTACTTGTAACTTTTGAAAAGTAACTTACAGTTACTAGGAACTTAGTTGCTTTTTAATTAAATGTATCTTTTTGAAAGTATCTAAGACACTTTTAGAAAAGTACCTTTTATCTTGTAAATAGATACATTTTTGAGGAACTATTTCAGCTCTGCCTGTCATTAATATCTATGTAATCAATTGGTAACATTACACATATAAAATGTTTGCTTAATATTTCGATAAAGGCATTATATCAATTGTAGTAGAGTTGTTTAAATGGGCTATAATATAATGCATGTAGGTTAGTTGTTTGTTGTTTGTCATGCCTAAACCCTTTTCATACAAGTTCTGATTATATTTCACGCTTCAGTTTAACAGTAGAACAATATGTTTTTGCTATTGCAACTTTACAAAATGCAGATAATAATTAGGTATTTAGAGGAAAAAGTTATAAACTGGAAGCTTTATTTTAATTATTCATTTTATCTAGTATATTGCTAAAAAACAGTTCAGAGTAATGGTCAAAAAAATCATTTAAAAAATGAACAATAGTCATGTGTTTAGAAAAGAAGTTATGACATAATGATAAATACCAATTACTAGTTATTAATTTAAAAAAAAATTAACAATATTATTATTATTATTACAGTACTTAAAAATCGGCTAAATACTTAAGTATTTAGATCTACTCTAAGCACTTAAGTGTTTTAGATATGTCCTAACACTGGAACCTGTGGTGGAAGATAGATCAAAATACAAGAGTTCTAACCACACTACACCACAACTTGTTATGTTCTGGCCGCGCGTTTCGCTAACCAAGTTAGCATCATCAGCAGATGATATAAACAGTTTATATCACCTGCTGATGATGTTAACTTGGTTAGCGAAACGCGCGTCCAGAATGTAACAAGTTGTGGTGAAGTGTGGTTAGAACTCTTGTATTTTGATCTGTTTTAGATATATTTAAAGTAGATAAAAAATACTGAATACCTAAAAGTACTTAGGTATTTAGATATATTTGAGTACTTAGGAAATGCACTTAAAACTAAATATAGCATGTATTTAATACTTATACTTAAATTTTCATTTTTAAGTAAACTACCGAATATTTTAAATACTTTTGCAAAATACTTGTACTTAATATTAGCAGATTTTTAAAAGCAAGTTCTTAATACTGGTTACTTTAAGTACTTTGACTGCCTACTTATCTCAGCTCTGTCTGTGAATATGAAATGAGTGTCCTCAGACAATTATGGCATATATTATTATAGAATGCACAAAAGTAAACAATTGCTAAAGTGTTCGGCGAGGCACATACATTTAACCCTCTGAGCGCAAAACTGCCTCTCGAGCTCCCCACACACAGAATATATCTCAAACTTAACTCTAAAACTTTAAAAAACCAGAAATTTCATGTTTTTGGAATTTTCAGTCTATAGGTTCGTCATTGAAAGGATCATGTTATGAGTATATTTCATATTCAGCTAACGCTTGTTGGTATATAATCAATATTCGACTTTTGTCTGGGTCACTGACCGCCACTTGGAAGATTGATCTGTAAATGAGAGGTCACTGATGTAGATGAGAAAAAGACTGGGCCCAGTACTCATCTCGGAGGAATACCAATAGTCAATATTCCCTCTTCTGATACAATATCTCCACTCTAACTATCTGGGTGCAGTTCTTCGGATACGTTTTGAGCAGCTGGATAATGCCTAGGAAGAAACTTACAAAATTTAAGTTTTGAAGGGCAATACTGCGCGTGACTCAGTCAAATGCCTTGCTATAATCAGAAAAACTAACTGCATTATACTGATGGTATAGTGAAGGACTAGGATACCAAGTTAAGGTGGTGTTGCTTTTTTGTCTGAAGCCAAACTGGCTAGCACAAAACAAATTAATAACTTCAAAGAAGTCACCTTGTCTAAGTGCCATACAGTTTTCTAGAACCCTGAGAAAAACTGGAAGTAGGGAAATGGATGAATGTCGACGAAGCATTTCTTTTTTAAAGGTGAGAGTGACTATGGCTTTAACAGATATTTATTAGATTTGTTAAAAACATATAAATAATATCTGATATAGACTTAACTACTCCATCGTTAAATCCATACAGGTCAGTATTATTTTTATTTACAAGATCACTGATAAAATTGCAAAGTTTCCACATGGAACAATTATATTATTCTACCCTCCATTGAATTGGACTAACTTGTGTTTAGTTATTGGAAATTGTTTAATAATTATTAAATTCCTGAGCTATTATCTATGTAGAAAGTTGCAGTCGGATTAGACCTGGCCAGTTGAACAGAATTTGTTATTTACTTGCCACAATCAGAGCTGGTAAGGGATATTAGTTACAGAAGCATATGAGCTGTATTACATTATTTTTTTCTTTGAGTTTAGAAAATGTATTTTTTCTTTTTAAACGGGATGCTGGTGTGATCAGTGATGTGGGGCGATAGCTGCAATAACCTACAATAGTTGGTCGGATGGCGTAGCTCCAAATTTTTAGTTTATCAATATTGAAATGTCTTTTAATATAAAGGAAAATTGCTAAGGCTAAAAGTCGTCATTTAAATTATTATGGTCGTTTTGCGAAGTAAAGAAAAATATATTTTAACAACTTCAAACAGTTGTTTCCATTGTCCTCTTCAGTAAGAATTTTATTTAATCCTAACTACTAATAACGAAAATACGAATATTAAAGGTGATGTAAGATAGAGATACATTATTTTAGCTCTGGGCCAATTAAGGCCATATTTTATTATTATTAACAGTGCACATGCATAGGAGACCTAGATCGGAGAATAAAAAAAACATAAGGAAATAGAAACAACTCAAGGAATGACAATTTCTATGTGGCTGGCTCCTGTCAATGATTTCACATTTCTTTAAAATGATCTTTTTATAAGTTCCGTCAAGATTTAACTGAGATATTAGTAACTGAAGAAACAAAAAACACAGACACGTGTCTAATGGTTTCATCTTTTTTTATACATGCGCAGTATGCTTTCTGCTTTTTGATAAATAACTCGGGATCGTATATCACTCCAAGTTACTATGGATACCTGAGTAGAAACGTCAGGTGTTGCTCCTAAAATTTGTGGTTCATCTAGATGAATTAACAAATATATGGCTGCCTTCTGATAATGAGTCCATGTCTTTTTTATGTTTTATATCCAAGTTCTCTTTATCTTTGAAATTAGTTATATGACTAACTGAGGATGCCAAAAAAGGAGGGAACGTGTATTTAGATGCTACCGTATTGTCCTCGGGATTGCTACATATTTTTAGATGCCTAATTTAAAGACAACCAGTTATACCTTCTTTTGTAGTAGAAAGGTAACTTCAGATACTATTCATTGTAAAAGTGAGTTTCCTGTAAACTCTAGTCCTAATACGTCCATCTCAAGTGAGCTTAGTAATAGATTCAAATGATAAAAGTATCGTCCATATTGCCTAGCCATAATTGGGGAAATATTATTCATAGGATCATATATTTTGACTGGATTGCCTATCAAAATCCTGACACAAATATTCTTATTTTGACAGGTTGTAAAACTGGTAAAAAGAAGTTAATTTACAAAAATTCACCTATATAAAAGTTGCAAAATAAAGAGGTCATAACTATTTTTTGGGGATTTCACCGCAAACAACATTTTAATTAAAAAGAGGATAATAACCTGTTAAGATCAATAAGCAGTCTTAAGTTCTGGGTCTATTATGAAGGTACCCAGAAGTTAAAACTGCCTATTATTATCAGGTAATTACCATCTTTTAAATTAAAATTTTGTTTGTGGTGTTTCCCCAAAAAATAGTTTTAAATCATAAATCCACCATTACAGTTTCGTAATACTCTCAACCATCGCGTTGCATGTTACAAATAAAGAAGTTATTAAAATTTTAAATATCTAAAACAAGTTGTTTATTACTGATATTAGGTAATTTTTTTATTATATTCGATCTTCTACATTTAGCCATATTCATTAAATAGCGCGTGGAACTTTTAGATTGGGAGTTTGTACGAATAAAATGGCACACATTTATGACAACAATGAACTTATCCTAACTTACGTGGAATGTCAACAAAATGCAGCTGCGGCGTGTCGTTTGTACGCGGAAAGGTTTCCCTTAAGAACTCATACAGCCCCATGGGTGTTTGTAAATTTTAGGTTATAAGGCTTCGTAAACACGGAGCACTTAAAGCCACAACGAGAAGGTCACGCTGGAAAACCTCTTCCACGCGAGATGGTAGATATTGAGGAAGATATCTTAGATACTGTCGAAAACGACCCAACAACGAGCACTAGGTCTATTCCAGCACAAGTTGAAATTGCTCATAGTAAAGTATGGAAGACTATACGACAAGAATAACTTTACCCCTACCATTATCGAGGGGTCCAAGCGTTATAACCCGAAGATCATCCTAGAAGAGTTGAACTTTGTCAGTGGCTTTTACATCAACACAACTTCAACGAAAATTTTACCAAATTTATTTTGGCTACCAATGAGGTTATATTTACAATAAATGGAGTAAATAATTTCCACAATAGCCATGTTTGGGCCATAGGAAATCCGCATGCTGTGAAGAGAACCCATTTTCACCACAGATTTTCAGTACATGTTTGGGCTGGCTTAGTGAATGGTATGCTTATTGGGCCCTATTTTTTTCCAGATCGCCTGACAAGTGAAATTTATTTGGACTTTCTCCAAAACGAGCTCCCCAATTTATTAGAAGATTAAGAAATCATAGTTCTTGGGATCGGACCGTATCAAAACGGAATCACTTTCCGACGTTTCGCCTTCGATTGCACGAGGCATCTTCAGGGATCTTCACTTCACGGGATCGGAACACTGAATGAGCTCGGAGAGACCCAGGCCGGCTATTTATAGTCGACATGTGTTTACCGAAGCGTGACTCGGTGTAACGATCGGTTTCCACGTATGATGTAGACTGAAGCCCGCATCTCTATTAAAATTGTTAGGATGCTTATAAATTTCAATAGATTCTCTAATTTTGCGTTTATAGAGTCCCGAAACCGATGCAAGAACTTTGGTTTCTTTTACATTTATGACATGCCCAGTAGAATGTTGGTGTTCAAATACAGCAGATTGTACAATTTGTTTCTTTCTGATACATCGTTCATGTTCCTTAAGCCTAGTCGATTTGTATCGTCCAGTTTCTCCAATATAAACATCACCACAGGAACAAGGATTTGCATATACTCCTTCCGTTTGAAAAGGAATAATATCCTTTCCTTTCTTGTGTGCGTTGAAGATCGTACGTATGTTGGACCGGCGAAGTAAACTTGCAATCTTGTCTGTGGTTCCATGTATAAATGGAAGAACTACATTTCTTATCGGTAATTCCTTATAAGTATCATTTCGTGAATAGGATTATTATATTTTCTAATTGATCGTCTAATATCATCAGTGCAATATCCACTGTCTCTTAAAGCTTGAGTCAGTGTCTCTGTTTCCGATTGTAAAGAATTTTGGTCACAAATCGCGAGGGCTCTGTAAACCAATGAATTAATGACTGATTGTTTTTGTGCTGGATGATGATGGGAATTTGCATTTAAGTACCTGTTTGTATGCGTTGGTTTTCTATATACAGAGTGTCCTAAGGAACCATCCCCTTTCCTTTGTACAAGAACATCCAGAAAGGGAATCGTGCCTTCTGATTCAATTTCCATTGTAAATTTTATGTTAGCATGTTGTTGATTTAGATGATCAAGAAACCCAGGGAGGTTTTCTGGACCATGTGGCCATATTACAAGTGTTGTCTACATATCTGAACCATGATTTTGGTTTTAGTGGAGACGACTCTAAGGTTTCTTCCTCAAAAGCTTCCATGAAGATATTGGCTACCACCGATGACAGTGGAGATCCCATGGCTGCTCCTGAGGTTTACTCATAGAAAGTTCCTTAAAAGATAAAATACGTTTAATGTAAGACATGCTTCAATTAGATCTAAAAGTGAGTTGTCAATACTATTATGGTGATATTATAGAAATTGAATCATTTATAGGCACATTCGTATACAGCGATTCTACATCGAAACTGACTAAGATATCTTTGGGATCTAATTGGATTGATTTAAGTTTTTCTACAAAATGCGTAGAGTTTCTAATATATGAATGTGTTTTTCCTGTAAAATTATTAAGAATATTTGAAAGATATACCAATTTTGTAAGTAGGAGATCCTATTGCACTGACGATAGGTCGAAGTGGTACATTAACCTTATGTATTTTAGGTAGTCCGTAGAACCGCGGGATCTTTGAGCTGCTTGGCTTTAACATCTTTTTCTCCTCTGTTGGTAGGTTGGATGCATTTATAAGGTTGGTTATCCGTCTTTCAATTTTGTTGGTCGGGTCTGCTTGGATCATTCTGTAGATGTTGTCGTCCAAAAGTAGTTGTATTTTCTTCAGGTAATCTGTTTTGTCCATGACGACAGTGGCATTTCCCTTGTCCGCTGGAAGGACCAAAATGTCTGTATTGTTGTTTAATGTTTTTATTGCCGTTCTTTCCGCAGCTGATAGATTCGACTTTGGCGGGTTAGAATTTTTGATGATCTTCGCTGTTTTATACCTTATTGCGTCAGCTTCTTCCGCTGGAAATCTTCTAATTGTCGCTTCAACGGATGACACTCTGGGTATGTCCTTTGGTGTAATGGCGAAGTTTTGACGTTTAGAGAGGACGGATTGTTCTGCTTCAGTAAGGATTTTGGAAGATACATTTATAACGGTGTCCAGTAGCAATTTTAGTGGTCTTTGGATGTCTAGCAGTCCTTCGAACTTTTTCTGTTGCTTAATTGTAAGTGCTTGATGTATTCTTTTTGCTTCCGTATTGGTAATGCTATCGAGAGTTGTAAATGTTTGATATTCAAGTATAAAAGCTAATTTTAAATGAATATTTAATAACTTACGAGTGTTTATATGCAAATCACGTCGAGTAGTTTGTATCCTTTCTCTTACCAATCTCATACTTGCTCGTTTGTAGATGTTCCTTGCACTCTTTGATGTTATGTGGTATTTCATCTGTAGAGATTTTGGTACTACGTCTTCATCTCGGCATCTTCTTGATTTCCTCCCCATAGAGGTTAGCCAACATATAACGAAAGCTTTCACTGCTGTGGTCGATTAAGAAATCATGGTTCTTGGGATTAGACCGTGTCAAAATGGAATCACTTTCCGACGTTTCGCCTTCGATTGCACGAAGCATCTTCAGGGATCTTCACTTCATGAGATCGGAACACTGAATGAGCTCTGAGAGACCCAGGCCGGCTATTTATAATCGACTTGTGTTTACCGAAGCGTATGATGTATTTATCGCCCTGTGATGTTTTCCTCTGGGGCTGTTTGAAACAGTTGGTTTATCAAAATGAAGAAATAGATACTGTACAGGAATTACAAGAACGCATCGAAAACGCTTCTGATGTTATCCGTGGTCACCGTGATTTTATTTTTAAGACCCGTAGTGACCGTACAAATGGTAACAATTTTGAACAAATTTTTGTAACAACGAGATGCATTTCACCGGTGAGCAAGAGTTTTGAAGTCAATTTTCATTTTGGCTTGGAACTTTATTTTCTTATTTATATTATTTGATTTTTTTATAATTTATAACTCTGTTATACTGCAACTTTCATATCAATTATCTTTGATTAAATGACTTTATTTGACGATAATAAAGCCTTAAATGTTTGAAATGTTAATAACTTCTTTATTTTTCAACACACGCCGCAGTTGTCGATAGTATTAAAGATCAGGCCTGTGATATTTTTTTTTTATTTTAAGTGTCTCTAATTTTTTTTGCAACTTTTATATAGGTAATTTTTTGTAAATTAACTTGTTTTTGGGAGTTTTACAACCGGTCAAAATAAATGACTCAACTTTGAGAACACCCTGTATTATTATTTTATTACCAATTACCTTAATTTGTCCGTTAAATAAGCTAAAATTATATCTAAAAGTTATCGATCTAAAGAACGTAAATAAAAATTGGATGCCAAATCTCAATCGGCCGCAAATTCATGGCAGCCAGGTGCAAAGGGGTAATTTTTTATTAATTATTGTAAACGCTCTTCATGTATCTGATTAATTTTGCACCAATTTAAAGCTAAATATTTTATCTACACAATGGAAAATAGTTGCTTGCATAAAAGCTGCCGCGACTGATGGCCAACATTTTAGTGAGCCTCTTTTCCCTAAAAGCGCGAGAAAAAAGAACTGAACCGTGCTCGTTTATAATTGTTATATTTGTTAATTAAAATTCTAAATATTTCGGTCTTTATCTGGCTACTTTCTGTTAAGAGGACCAGACAGCATATTGATCCATTAAATGGTTTTAGAGATACGATTCTTTTATCGAAAGACAAGTTGCGAAGTTTGTTAAAGATTATTAGTATTTTTGGTCAACTGTATAAAATTTTAATAAATCTAATTGACAAGATCAAGTCAAATGCGATAAGTGAAGACAACATATCGATAAGAGATTTAAACGTGTATCTGCCATACTGCTTAAATCCATTAATTAGTATAATAAACACCGGTGTCTTGAAGGGTATTTTCCCATCAATATAGAAAAATGCTAACTACAAAGATATCGGAACTCAAAGAATTGAAGGTCCAGAGACCAATAAGAATATTTGAACGATTTATCACCAATCAAACGTGGGATTTTATAAACAATTTTCACCTAATACCAGATTTTTAATAATCAGGCTTCAGAAGGCATTTTAGGACCACAACAAGCTTAGTAAATATTATTGATGACATTAGACATGAGGAAAACAAATCCTCAACATGCATAACACTTTTAGATTTCAGTAAAGCTTTCGATACTTTAGATTATGCAATGTTATTAGCAAAACTACACTACTTTGGTTTTTGACAACGGGCAGTAAATTTCTTCTCAAATTTTCAAACAATCGTTCTTGTGTTGCTATTCGGAATCAGGAAAATAATGAAAAGTCAAATTATTTGCCTATAACAAAAGGAGTAGCTCAAGGTTCTATACTATCTCCTCTTTAAAGATTTAATGGAGTCGTCCGTTACTTTGTGACAGTACAACAAATAAATGAAAACACAAGTTTCACTTTGTTAACTGTTACTTATTTTATTGCACCAGGCGTGACTGCAGTTTTGTACTACTAGTACATTTTCAAACGCAATGAACATATTTACAATCAAGTTAGGTATATATACAGACCAACATTCATAAGAGTATGATTAGGGAAAACCAACTGTACATTTTTTATGGTCAAAAAGTTTTCGTAGGGTGGTATTTCCAACATCTGTTTGTGAATTTAGGAGGTTAACATTTGGGTCTTTAAGGTGTTTATAAATTTCTATTACCTCTATACAATCCAATTTGTCACTTTTTTACTCATAATGTAATACAACTAACTTTTTTATGTCAGGGAATTTATTTGAAGTTTCTAAGAAATGTTAGGCGAAATGAATATTCTGTTTTTTTAATCTACATGAGGCGTTATGAGTTATCTTTAAACCAACTAAGCAGCTATTGTATTCATCGCATTTTAACCGATAAACTTCAGACTTTGTATACTTATTTATTTTTGTTTTGACGTTAAAAATAAAATTAGAGAGTTTTTGTGAGGATCGAAAATTAACTTTAGTATTTTTATTTCTTTTTAAATTATTTGCAATTTTGTTAGATATTGATCCAAAATATGTAATTGTTGTATATTTTATATGGGAATCTTCAACCCTAGGATATATTTGTGGGATAGTTAAAAGTTTACGTTTTTTAAAAATTAATCTGTTAATTTCAGATAATTTATAGCCTTTATTTGTTGCAATAGATTTAATGACGTCAAGTTCCCTTTCTAGACAATTGCCTAATGGTACAGAAAATTTATGATCTTTATATTTTATGATCTACGGTATGAAGAGAGTCCTTTGGTATAGTTGCATCTGTATAAGTAGGTTTTCTGTAGATATTAAATTTTAATTTATTAAGTGATGAATTGTTTTCTTTCACTTCGAGTGTAGATTTAATTTTGTTATGGATTGAATTGACGTGATTTAAAACAGTGTGTAGTTGTTCTTTATTTCCTGTGAAGCAGACCAATATGTCATCCACGTACCTATGACAAAAGAAAGTATCCTTGGCGAAGGGTATATTTAAAAAAAATTCTTCAAAATGTGACATACATTACAGTTCTACTAGTAATGGGCTTATGGGGAGTACATTGCTAAACCGTCTTTTTGTTTATAGTATTCCCCGTCAAAATCAAAGTAATTTTCGTTTATGCTCTCTTCTTTTGTTTTTGTTATATGCTGCAGATATGAATGAACATATTACATATCAAAATTACAGGATTACGTGGATAACTCGCAACTTTATCTTGCAATAAGAAGCGGATATTTTGAGAATCCGAAGAAAGACTCAACTCTGACCTGCCCAATCTTATAAACTATTGTAACGATCATAATTTAAGGCTTAATGCGACGAAATTAAAAGGACTTATATGGGACATTAACAAATCAAACCGAGAGTTTTTAATGAATAACTTCGCAATCCGTATGGGGAAAGAACAAATTCTCTTAGTAAATAAAGCAAAGAATTTAGGCGTCATCATTGACAGTTCTCTGAAATTTGAAACTCATATAAATAACAGACTTAAAATTGTATATAGTCTAAAACAGTTTTTGCCCTCCAAAACCAAATACCTTTTAGGCGATAGCCTAATATTTATGTTTATAGAAATTCGCTCATGTCAAAAATATCTAATATAATACAAAAACTGCAAAACTCTTGCCTAAGATTTTCTTTTGGTATTCCATTCAGGGATCATATAACCCCATATCTAAACAATAACCAAAATCTAAACATGGAGAATCGATGAAAGTACCATATGCACCTTTTTTTATACAAAATCATAAAGACTGGAAATCGGCCTTATTTAAAAAGTAAATTTATTCCGTTCACACATGATCACCAGAGTAGAGACAACCAAATATATGCATTATTATAATTTTGATGTTATATGTTATAAGGCTGACAGAAACTTGGCTTTCTAATAGTCAACCTTCTCAAAAATTTCAAATTCCCGGCAATACATTTATAAAAAAAGACAGAAATGATTGTTGTTGTAAAGAATAATATCAAATTTAAAGGTTTAAATAATGATTTCGACACTTAATTCTAAAAAATGTAAATGTCTTGCATCTATTGTTCTCTATCTTTTAATGCAGAAAAAATGTTAGACAAAATAGAGGATATGCTAAGTTTAACAGTACCTTTTTATGAAAGTGTATTTATTATTGAGGACCTCAATATTGATTTACTACAAAACTCAACAAAAACGGGAATTGGAAAATATTATGTAAGTAATAGTAAAGTAATTTTAATTTATTGCAAATAATAACTACTCCTACTTGAATAAATGTAGATAAAAATACCCAAACAAACGCTTATTGATGTGATTATTACAAAAGAAAATAATAAAACTAGTAAAACATATTCGATAGAAATCTCCGACACAATCACGGACCACAATCTGATATATGCATCCTTTGATATATATACGTGATACACCAGAGAAGATAATATAAACTAGAGATTGTGGGAATATAAATATGAACGCCTTCGAAACGGGCGCCCTTTGGAATCAAATCTTCGTAACAACTAAAGTTGATGATAAATTAATCATATTTAATAAAAATTTTGAATACCTACCAAATAAACATGCACCTCTATGAACACAAAAAATCAAACCGACACCCTATGGCTAGCAAATAATATACATCACCTAATTAAGCTAAGAGATAAAGCCCATCGTGAATACAGTAAATATAAAACGGAATCCAAGTTACAGTACTATCGCAAATTAAGAAACTACACAAAACATGCAATAATAAGAAAAAAGGGAATAGCAAGAGAAAAGGGAAAGGATTTCTGGTTACACGCAAAACGATTAAAACTTACATACAATAACGATAAAGTGGAGATACCAACGTTTTTTTAAGATCCTGCAAAATTAGTACTTATTTTCTCTCAAATAATAACAATAACACTAAATCGATAGATACAATTAATTTTTAGAAGACCAGCATACATAAATATATAAACACAACGGTGTCATTTAAACTCATAGATTAACCAACTTTAAGGAATATAATTGACAAGATCAAGTCAAATGCGATCGGGAACCAATTCCCTTAATAAATGAAGCAAAGAATTTAGATATCATCATTGACTGTTCTCTGAAATTTAAAAGTCATATAAATAACAAACTTAAAATTGGATATATAACCATATATAAACCCATAAATACCATATGCACCTTTTTTTATACAAAATCATAAACACTGGAAATACGCCTTATTTTAAAAGTAAATTTATCACGTTCACACATGATCACCAGACTAGAAACAATATTTCAGTTGCCACAGCACCGAACAGCTAATTTTCAAAGATTCGTCGCTTCAAGAATGTGGAACGACTTACCGAATGCTATAAAGACTCTGTCACTAAACAGCTTTTCAACACATACTAAAGAATCTCTTATATTGTATCACAACATGGTTCAGGCGGGCTAAACTATAAAAGAAGAATACAAGTTAGTGTCAATTGTCACATGACTTGTCCGAAAATAAGGTTAAAATTATATAAACAATGCTAGTTTTATTTTAACACACTTAACTACATGGGCTCGTTTTAAGTTTTCTACCTGGATTTGTTGTGTCAAATGTGTTAAGGTAGCTATACTTAATATTATTTTTAAATTCTATAATTAGTATATTAGGTTTTTCCAACATTGTAGTCCGATGATGTCCGCAAGAGCGAAACACGTGTCACCTTAAGTTTTTTAAAATATTTGTTTGACTTTGTGTTTTATTTAATAGAAGACAAAGGCAAATAAATGAATTTTGAATTTCGAATTTGAATTTGAACTGTCTAAAGTTTCGTAACCATGAAATACTCTTTCTGCCTATGTATTGTTTGCCCTCTACTTGTTCCTGCATAACCAGTCGTAGTGACCTCGTCTGATATTGTGTTCAAAACAAACAATTTTACGCCTCTTAATGATTTTTGAAAGATCTTGTAGGCTTTCGGATCAAAACTGTATCGTCCGCATAACTGATGGTTCTGATTTTTTTCACGCCGATTGTTTACTCCTCTGTCTCTTTCATGCAAAGCCCTAGAAATAGTTTGCCAAGTTTGTGAATTAAATACTTCAAACTTTGAATATGACAATTATCCTTTATTGGCGATATGCGTGTCTTAATTAACACAATTTCTAACATATCTCAACAAAGCTATAAGAAAAACAAACAACAAATACTTAGTTTAAATGTAGTTAAATTAAAACTATGCATATTCATATCTTTGGCCCACTCAGCTTCATGATATGTCTATCAATCTGGGGCGGCCATGAATTACCAATCGAAACCAATTCATATCGTTGGTTAAAGTAAATATCAAATAGACATGTCAGCAATAATTTCAGCTCACAGTGGTTCACGGCAAAGCTCTGTCTGCCCACTTTAAACAGATTATTGTGAATTTATAAAAATGGGACGTTATCGTGGTCTAATTCTTAAACAAATTCATTTGTCGTGATATACAGTGAGAAATATTGTTAAATTACATAATACTACGGGATCTGTTTAGGAGAAGCCAAACTTGGGCAGAACATCTATAGTAATCCAAGCGATTTAAGAGCACTAAGACGAATTGTCAAAGGAAATAATCGCATTTATTGTAGAAAAAATTGTGTGGAATGGAATAGGATGACAGGTAAAAACTTTTTCCGGTCGACATGTCCTCGCTCTATCAAAAAGCTTGGTTATAAATTTTATAAGGTAAATATTTTACTATTGATTTTAATTATTCTTTAAGTGGTTACATTTTTAGGCAAAAGAGAAGCCGTTATTGACTACCAAACACAAAGATATAGGTCACTTTTGGGCAAAATCCCATAAGAATTGGTCACAAATGTAATGGAATTCTTTTATATGGAGCGATGAATATTGATTCGATGTCTGTATTGGCGATAACAGAGGCAGGGTCTTAAGGCTCAAAGAGGAAATTTATAACAATGACTGTTTACGAAAAAAGATTAAGTTTCCTGCTTCCTTAATGGCCGGGGATTGATGATGATAGAATGAACTGTCAATGCCAGAGAGTGTATAAATATCATCAGAGAAAGTTTATAACGATATATTGACAAATTAAAGTCAAATGAAAATGAATATGTTTTCCAAAAAGATGGCGCCACATGCCTTACGGCGGAAATTGTCACGGAATGTCTATCAAACCATAATGTTAGATTGGACATCTAGTAGTCTAGATCTCTCATCTATCGAGACTTTATGGCATGAAATATAAAAAAATGCTACGTCAGCAAGAAATATTCGAAAATTATGGGAAAGGTTAACTCAAATTTGGGATTCTTTTACACAAGAAGATTCCAGAAGTTAGTGAAGATCATGTCCAGAGTTTGAGGTATTTAATTTAGAAACAAAAAAATAACACTGGTCGAAACGATATGATTTTGGACTCGTAGGTGTCATCACGCATCCTTGTCTAACCCTACGTTTAATCGGTTGCCTCTTAATTTAAATATTGCAGCTATTTTAATTCTTTCTGGGGGCTGGACGAAACAGAAACTAGCTTTTTTGTTAATATATGTTTCAATGCAATGTTTCCTTGTGATCTACAGTTTTTTTCAGATTAAAAATGTTTTACAAAGGCTCTATAGTTCACAATTTATTCTATGTTTAAAAAACAAAATTTACTTCCTCATTATTGTGTTCGAGTAAGCGACAGGCTTGATACAGTTTGGTTATTATAGACTAAAGTGTGTGGTCGTTTGGGTTTCAAAAAACGACAAAGTTAATTTCCATACAAATTGGCAATTTGCTGTTCTATAAGGTTTTCTCTTTGTGTGATGCAAGTTTAAATCGATTCGAAAGTTTTGATTGGCTAGGAAATATTTCCTCAGAACAATGGATTGCGTATATATTAAATATAATAAAGTTTGTCGAAATTTTTAAAATGTAAAAAATAAGGGATGAAAGGTTGTTTTGTCTGATTATTATATGCATTATATACATTATTCTCTGTGGTATATTTGAGACGGGGGAAGCTAGTCTTTTCATCAAAAGATTTGTCCACTTACTCATTATAAAAACGATCCATGCTTAGAGAGAAAGTTAAATATTGTTATCAAAGTAAGTTACTGTTACAAGCATTTATTTGAATCCACACCTATCTTATCTGTCTATCTATCAATCAAATATTATAACGCAGTTCTGATATTTCACTTCCCTCATAAAAGAGAAGGATTGTAATCGTGCAAAAATCACCCTTCAAGATATTTTTAGATCTTTACGTTTCAGGGTCCCTAGATGCCGAACAACATGTTTTCTCAATTCGGTCTGTCTGTCTGTATGTCTCTTCGCAGCGTAGAGAAAAATTATTACTAAAAAACTGCTTATTCAATTTATCTAAAATTTTTGCACGAAAATGAAGTTTCATGTAGGAACCACCTAGTAAAGTTTTGGTACGAATCGAAGACGGCGGAACAAAATGCCGGCTTAATAAAATATTTAAAAATTTAGCCTGAAAAAATACTCATTGGACTGATTTCAAATTGTGTGCTATAACTAATGGTAGTATAGAGAAGAGCTACTAAAATTATGGAACTATTTCAAGATGGCTGAACAAGAAGGCCGCCAAATAAAATATTTATAATCGCGAAAAAAATCATTCTTTCAGGTGTTACATATTTTCAGGTTTTATCGCCCCTAGATATCAAAAAATATGCTTTCTCAATTCCGGCGGTCCCTCCTCTGTCCGTTTGTCTGTCTGTCTGTCATACCTTAAAAACTACTCATCAGAGTGACATCAAATTTTAGTCAAAAATTAAGAGTCATATGGGGAAGACCTGATAATATTTTGGTAAAAATCGAATATGCCGGAACAAGATGGCGGCATAGAGAAACGTTAAAAAAATATTATTAAAAAAATTTAATTATCCAATTTCCTCAAATTTTGCGCTAAAAATAAGTGTTATATAGGAATAAATTGGTAACATATTGGTATAAATATAAGGAAGCAAAACAAAATGGCGGCCTAATAAAATATTTAAAAAATCTGCCTGAAGAAACTACTAAGATAAATTTTAAAATGTGTATAGTGTAGTAGTAAATGTGATATAGACTGGTAAACTTGTGGTACGAATTCAGGATGTCAGAACAAAATGGCGCCCAAATATTTTTTTTTATCAACGCAAAAAAAAATTTATCAATTGAATGTGATATAGGGATGAATTCAACATGACGCAACAAAATGGCGGTGTGTGTCAGTGTAAAAAATACGTATTGAATTTGGTTTAAATTATGCCCAATAATCAAGTGTGGCATAGGTAGAAACTGGTGAAATATTTCCTACCAATATTCAATATGATGGGATAAAATGGCGCCTAATAAAAATGTTTGAAAAGATAGTATATTTGTGTTATTAAATGGCTATGTACTTAACTAATTGGATCACACTTCACTATTTCAAATAAAAGGAAAAATTCATAACGATGGAAGTTCCGGGTAAAGGAAATTTACCGATTGTTTTAAGTATGATCTTGTTTAACGCAATATTTTTACTTTCCTCGTAATCTCTTATAATCGTAGTAATCATCCTCCGAGACTTTTTTAGATCTATACGTTCTAAGGTCCTTAGATCCCGAAAAACATGTTTCCTCAGTTCTGTCGACCTGTCTGTCGATCTGTTTGTCGGTTCGCCGCCTAAAAAACTGCTAATCCGATTGATTTCATTTGGTCAAAAATGAAGGATAGCTAGGATAGATAGCGTCATCTGTGTTTTTGCGCGATAGAATTTCATGGAACAAGCCAGATGATGTCTGGCTTTAGGTTTTAGGTTGAGTATGTGTAGTTCTTCCTCCTAAACTTAGATGGCACTATGTACAATTGTATATTTTATTATACCAATCATTGTTGCAGCGGCTCCCGCTTTCAAAAACGGTTTTCAACCCGAGGCCTCATTATCTGGCTATTTTCAAAACTGATTTGGGCCGCAGAAAAATGCTCACTGGGCCGCATGTTTGACATGGCTGGCGTAGAGGCTAAATAAAATGTTTTTAGTCGTGAAAAAATCATCAGGTTTTTACATGTGTTCACGTTTTAGCATCACTTGGTGCCAAAAAATATATGTCTCATCAATTCTTTCGGTCTATCTGACAGTCTGTCTGTCTGTTTCTCGGTCTGTCGATCCACGGCATGACTTAAAAACTACTTAAGCGATTGACTACAAATTTTAGTCAAACATTTAGTGTCATATGGGGATCACCTGGTAATATTCTGTAAAATATATTGTGGCGGAACAAGATGGCGGTTTATTGAATCGTTTAAAAAATCTATTACTAAAAATCTAATTGTACCCCAAATTTTGCACAAAAATTAGGTGTTACATAGGAATTAACTGTTAACATTTTGGTATAAATCCAAGATATAAAAATAAAATGGGGGCCTAATAAAATATTTAAAAAATCAATTATCAGGATAATTTCAAATTTTGTGTAAGTATTAAGTGTTATATAGAGTTAAACTTATAAAGTTGTTATAGGAGTTCAAGGAATACAATGGTACTAATTCATGACGGAACAAAATGACGCTGTGTGTCAATGTAAAAACTACTTTTTTTTGTTTAATAATAATGGTGGTATAATACCTAGTTAATAATATATTAATAGTATAATAGTTAATAATATATTAATAATAATACATTTATTGTTCGATCATTAGGCATATTACAATAAAGTAAAGTACAATAATCAGTGTTAGATTAAAACAGTTGAACAAAACGCTTTTAAAAAAGCAGCCACCCAGACAAATCCAGGTACTGATGAGCCCTAATTAAAGCCGCAAAAAAAATTAATTCTTACTTAACCTAAATTTAGTCCTTAGGATATATACATAAAACATTTCTGAATGTAAACACTTTTGTTTCGCTTTTAATTTAATTAACAACTAGGAAATAAAGATTAAGAAAAAAGAACAGGAAAACTGGAAGAGAGAAAAATAGGATCAAGAAGAGGAAAGATAATGAAAGAGAGAACGAGTCTACGATAACAATAATGTTAATAAGCATGTTACAGAAATACTTTTAGAATTTCCATTGGTAATATTGATTTTCAAATATTTTTTTCTTTAAAATACGTTTTACAGTCAGACGGGGAGAGCTGGTGCTCATCGGAACAGGCTTTGCAAGTACGACATAGGTAGAAATTGGAAAATATTGGTAGGAATCCAATATGGTGAAATAAAACGGGGCCCAAAATAAAGGTTTGAAAGGGCAGTATATACTAAATTCTTCCACTCTTGATGAAAGGAAAGATTCATAACGAGGGAAGTTCCGGGTGAAAAAAATATACCCATTTTTTATTTGGTCTGAGAAATTATCTACTAAAAGGAGAACTTATTATATGTAGCTGAATGCGTGGTCTAAATGACATCATTTTGTAGAAAAGCGGTAATCATCAATAGAAAATTATATGATTATTCATAGACTATTATTGGAGTTCCATTATTTACTGCGATACAGAAAGAAGTTTCGCTGCACCGTGGTAAAGAATATATCATATTAATGCCCAATATAAACTACACTGCTATATTTCAGTAAGCAATGCGTTGCTTATTATAGCGTTATATTACATGCATTGCTTGCTGCATTACAGAAACGAGCTCAACTGTATGAATGAATTTACGTAATCGAGTATTTTTATATAAATGACCCTATCAATTAACTTATTTTTCTTGATGCCAACATAAAAAATGTATTAAGTTTAGAAGTAGGGTTGTTTTTTGAATGTTCATTTGTTCCGAATTTTTAGTTAAAATAAGGCAAGAAAATTCGAAAGATGTTGTTTATAGTAGTTTCATACAAAACCAGTCAATTTTCATAAAAAAGAAGGAAGAAAAATGGAAATTAAAGGTAGAATGTCTATGAACTTTGGGGATGAATAACTCAAAAACTAAAAGTGATCAAATTTGACTTTGGATTCATGATAAGAACGCTAAAATTCACCTGCATACCAAAAATCGATAAAATGATAAATAAATACCCCTTGTAAATTATTATATTATTTTTCAATATATTTATTGGTGCTTTTTTGCTCATTTTTATTATTCTAGAGGTTAGCACAACGGAAATGGAAGTTGTTATTTCATGTTGTGTTCATATCAATGGTATTAAAAATTATAAAAATAAATAAACATGGTTTTGTCATTTGAGAAGTTAAATAGGGAGTTGACATATTAAAGATATATAAAGGTAGTAAATTTCCTAATGACTGCGAGGATATCTCTTGGACTGATTTATTAAACACTTAACAGCAGAAGGGAAATGGCGTGACGTAATACTATTTTGTGAATCCCTAAATTTCCCGCTGCGCGCATTGTGCAGCTATTTAGGGGAAGTTATTGTAAACAGGGTTTCTTTGTCGTGAAATCAGATATATTAGTGGTAAACTAATGTGATGAAAAAATCGGTAAATTTCTTTTACTAGTTCATTCCTATGTAACACTTGATTTTTGAGGTAAATTTAATAATTAGTTTTTTAGTAATATTTTTTTAACATTCTTCCGCCATATTGGATTTTTACCAAAATATTACCAAGTCATCTCCATATGACCCTTAATTTTTGACTAAAACTGTGTATCAAAAAAATATTCGGGTATATTTTCTAGTACATTTTGAATATTTAATTACATCTGACTCAATTTTTGTGGCAGCGGATGATAAGCATGGTACTTTACATACCCACAAAGAAAATAATCTGGAACAGTTACGTGCAGTAGGGCCTTCCCTTTCAATCCATCAGTTCCCCAAAAACATTGTTTAACGAATCCCTGGTAACTCTAGCGCAGTGTTGCCAACCCAACTTTTGAAAATTACCCGTTCAAAGACTGAAAATTATCCGCTCTTAACCGCAATGGCAATTTCGTTCAATCGAAACGTCCAGGTTTTCAAATATCAACAGACTAAAAATAAAGATCCTCAATGTTAAAATATTAAATATATTTTTTTGATAAATATCAAAAAAAACATGTCAAGTTTTATTAATTTGTTGATTTTTATTATTTGTTATGCCACTCTGACATTGATGACAGTTGATTAGTAAAAATACCTTTTTAGGCTGAACTTATTCTTAAAATTACATTGAAATTTTGTATACTGTGAAAGAACTGATGACGTCAAAGATAAGTGTAACGAGTAGAGAAAACTGAATAGCCCTCGAATTAACAAACTTGCTTTAACGTCTTCAGTCACTTTTCTATTCTGCTTGTAGAATAAAAGAAAATGATAAAATGATAAAACCTAAAGCCAAACGTTATCTGGCTTGTTCCATGAAATTCTATCGCGCAAAAATACAGATGACGCTATCTGAACATTCTGGAAAGAACTCGAGAAATCACAATCCGTATATAAGCCGTGTTCGATTGAGTTCAGTCGTTCAGTGTTTAGTCAGTTATGAGTCAGTTGCGATAGAGTTTCGAGTTGAGTTGCGCACTTATTGTTACAACACTTAATAGTACTTGTTATAATTTATTTCGGACACAGTTTTTAACATGTCTCTTTCAAAACCAAGTGGAAGTAAGAGGAAACTTGTAGAGGAGCATCGTATCTTTCAAGAAAAGTGGGAATTAGAGTTTTTTTGCTGTGAAGTGGAAGAAAAAATTATTTCATTGATTTGTAATAGTACAGTCGGTGGCCCAAAATTATATAATATAAAACGTCACTATGATATTCAAAAAACTATGTTCGACAAGTATACAGGCATGGTCAGAAACGAAAAGTTAAATAAGTTAAAATCACGGTTGAAAGATCAGCAGCTTATGTTTACACGTCCAAAGCAAGAAAATGAATTTGTCCTTCAAGCGAGCTACGTACTGTCGGAGTTGATCGCGAAACACTCAAAACAATTTGTTGAAGGTGAATTTATAAAAGAGTGCCTTGTAAAGGCCGCGGAAATTGTAAGTCCCGAGATCATGAGGGCATTTCAAAATATATCCTTGTCCCGGAATACTGTCGTTGAAAGAGTTACTGAGTTGGCTGCCAATATAAGTTATCAGATAAAAACAAAATCAGACTCTTTCATTGCATTTTCTATTGCCTGTGACGAATGTACGGATGTGTGTGGTGTGGTGCAACTCGCTGTTTTTCTTCGTGCGGTTGATACAGATATCAATGTGTATGAAGAATTACTGGAGATATTACCATTGCATGATACAACAACTGGGAAGGATATTTTCAATGCTGTTTATGGACTTCTGCAAAAGTACAATTTAGATTTGTCAAAACTGTGTTCCGTTGCAACAAACGGAGCTCCTTCAATGACTGGAGTAAAAAATGGCTTCGTTAGAACATTACAGACAAAGATCAGAGAAACGGGCAGTGACAAACCAGATTTTCATCATATTCATTGTATAATCCACCAAGAAGTTTTATGCTCAAAAGTGATCAAGTTGGAAAGTGTTTTAAAGTCAATGAAAAAAATTATAAACTTCATAAGGTCACAAGGCCTTAATCAGCGACAGTTTTCTGCATTTTTACGTGATTTAGAAAGTGAGTACACTAGTTTACCATATTATGCAGAGGTGCGATCGATGTGGTGTTCTATGGTACTCGACCGGTTTTGGAAACTCAAAGAAGAAATACGCATTTTCATGGAAACCAAAGGAGAAGATGTAAGCTTATTATGCGATGTACCTTTTTTTCAAGATCTTTCATTTATGGTAGATATCACAAAACACTTGTCGGACATAAATACGAAATTGCAAGGACCACGTCAAATTATTACAGATAAGCATGATCATGTGAAAGCTTTCAAGTGTAAGATGATGTTGTGGAAAAAACAGTTATCAGAGGATAATCTGTCACATTTTCTGACTTGTAAGGCATATCAGGAAAGCACAAGTGTCCCAATATCATATAAAATCTGCCTTCTGGCAGAATTTGAGAAGCGTTTTCAGGATTTTAAGACCCAAGAAAACAATTTTCTCTACTTACTGGTCTTTTCACTATCGATATTGATAAAATTCCCCCTCACTTGCAAATGGAAGTAATTGAGATTCAGTGTCAGACCCATTTAAAACAAAAATTTGATAGTGTTGATACAGTCGAATTTTATAAGTACTTGCCTGTTCAATACCAAGAAATGAGAAAATTTGCCTGTAAAATCCTGTCAATGTTTGGAAGTACCTATAAGTGTGAGCAACTATTTTCTTTGATGAAGGGAAACAAATCTCCCGCCAGATCGCGATTGACGGACGCACACTTGGACGCAGTTTTAAAAGTTATTTCCGCCGATAAATTCGTGCCACAAATAGACAACTTAATTAAAGATAAAAGATGTCAAATATCTGGCAAAAGAATTTAATATTTGTAGTTTTTTGTAATGTCCTTTTTTATTGGATATTTAATAAACAGACTATATTATAGCACAAATAGTACTTTTTCTCAAGATTTTCAGTAGTTTGTCTTCTTTAAGATAAGGTTTTGCGACCCACCTAGTCGATGGTCTTCATGCTTTTGGCCCACCAGTGACTTTGAGTTTGACATAGCTGCCTTAGTGGAACCCGAGCTTGTGAAACGACCTGAAGGGGTCCTTTCCTTTCTAAAAAGGAGTGGGCTCTTGGCCTGACACTCCTACTTGGGGTGAAAGCAGAATTCTGGGAAAATGGCTTTCATTTATCTGCTGCAAAATTTGTAACTTATGTAGTTTGAGTTTTAAATGTTTTCTCAAAATTGTCTTTACCGTTTGATTGTGGTGTTGCTGTACAGCCGGCAATTTTCTTATTGGTAAGTTTGTTTCTGCCTGCGCTATACCATGACTTAATCGAATAAATGGCAAGCGTACCGTTTTGAAATATATTCCTAAATCTCTCTTTCTAAACTCGTTCACAGTGTTTCGAATGGAAACTATCTTCAATCGTTTTCAAGACAATGCAAGACCAACAGGACGAGTTAAGTGTTAGGTGTCTGTTAGGAAAGTATAATATATTTTAGTGCAATCCTCTTTTCTGATCTCGTGAAGTAAAGATCAAAGATTGTAGGTATGTTGGACCGCCGAATTCTTAAAAAAAAAGTAGATGTAAGATAATTTTCAGCTAGGTCTATAAGAGTGGCATCAAGATTATTTTGTTGAAATATGTGTGATATAATGGAACATTTGTATATAGTAATTCTACATCAAAACTGATCAAAATGTCTTCGGAATCTAAGTCGATTATCTTAAGTTTTTCCATTAGGCCTGTAGATTCTTTTTGTACGAATCTTTTTTTCTTGTTAATAGATTAAAGAAATTTGAAAGTTATTTATCTAATTTTTATATGGGGAGTCTATGGCTCGATGAATTTCTGGTTGCGGCTTCGAGACCAAACACTAAGCATTCTTCATTAATGCTTCTCGGAGTGTTGTGTTATTGCTTCATTTAACAGCGTAGAAGGCAAATTTATTATGGAACACACTTTCAGAGTTCCAATCTCTTGAAGTAAAGGTCAAAGTCAAAAAATAACTTTAATGCCCAAAATGTTTACATCATTGTTGACAAGGCCATACTACAAAAGAATATGTAAATCAATATATTTATATAAAAGATATATTAAGTCATATTAAAATGGTCACCAAAAAAACAATTTAAAATTTATATAAACAAACAAACAAAGAAGCAATCTATTTTAAACAGTCTAAAATTATTACATTTTAATCACACTAATTTGTCATTAAACAATTCTTGGATATTATATTATATCTTTTATATCTTTTTGAGTAATAACCTCTTAACACTCCTCTTAAAGCTTTCCTGGAATTGTAACATACGCAACTAAAGAGGAAGACAATTATATATTTTGCGACCATTGTAAACAAAGGATTTTTTTATCATGTGTGACATTGAAATCGGCAACCCCATCTGATATATTTTTTGTCTACTAAACAAGTAAAATACAGAGTCTAAATAGAATGTCTTGTAAATAACGGACGGGAAGAGTCGCGTATCCTGGCTGCTCACATAGACCTTATTGCCGTCTTTTGCAGCATAAAAACATTATATAATAAATAATTAGTACAAGAACCAAGGGCGGATCCAGAGGAGTTGCTTGAGGGGAGGGGGTAATGTGATTAGGTTTGATAGTCCTCTTTTAAGCTTCTCGCGCCTACTTTGATTGGTTTAAATTAATCAACATATAGAATAAAGATGGAAAATTTCTGATTTTTTTTTTAATAACTACACATGTGGCTGCGGAACGGGAACTGTACCAACTTAAACACAATTCAGATTAGTACAATAGACCCCTGTTACTGATTTATAAATAGATTCTTAAAATACGTACCTCGTTTACCTTCTTAACTGGGAAAAAAATATGAATTAGTCTGAATTAATTATTTCACAACCACCAATCCACTATCACTCGACTAACCAACATAAGCTAAAGATTACACTAAAGTAATAATAAAATGAGTTACGAGATTCGGTTCTTATGTACGCAACAATGTTATAGAGTCGAACGACCGAGTTGGCGTGGCTCGTGGATGACACAGGCATCAAGCAAACCGACGCGAAATTACACATAGAGGTGGTAACAGTATATCGATATTTATTTTATCTGGATAAGTATGAAAAAATAACCACCGGGCGCTGAAAATCCAGGTGAGGAATTTTATTGGTATGCATTTTTCTTGCCCTTTAGGGGGGGTGGTCACCCCTCCCCCCTTTGATCCGCCCTTGACAAGAACCCCAAAATATTTTCTCAAAGCGAATATGTAATTCAATCAGTGCAAAGTATGTGCTGCACGCTATTAATATGTCCAAATTATTTGAGATAACGCTCAACCTGATGATAACTTCTTGCATACATTGTTTATATATTTATGAAATTTGAGGCAGCTATCAATTATAATACCTAAGAACCTACTATCGTCAGGTTTAACAAACAGTCATCGTCCAAATAAATGTAATAAGTTACACACTTAGTAGAAAGTGTGTAACTTATTACACTTGTTTGGAAAGTTCGAAAAGTAGAAATTTACTTTCTACTTTTCGAAGTATTAAAAGACAATATATTTGCATCGCACCAGTGTTTAATATTAAGTAAGTCACTGCTCATCTTTCCTTAAGAACACTAACATCACTGTCATGCTAAAGAATGGTTGTATCATCAGCAAAGATAGTGAAATCACCCTGGATCTGCAGATGATAAAGGTCATCCATATAAATTAAAAAGAGCCTGAAGATTCCTCGTGCAATCGAAGGCGAAACTGACGGAAAGTGATTCCATTTTGACACGGTCTAATCCCAAGTACCATGATTTCTTAATTGACTACCTCCGTAAAAGCTTTTGTTGTATATTATAATCTAATATTTTTTTATTTCTTTAACTTGTCAATGTCAGCTGGTTAACGCTTCGAAATATCAATTACAACTGAATCAAAATGTGTTCGGGGTTCTCTTCGATTCTTATGTCAGCCCAAAGGCTATTACTGGCTTTAGAAAAAGATGGAATGATCTAGAAAATTCTAGAATATTCTAAGTACTACAGGGTGAAGAGAATTAAGCCTAACAGAACATTTGAAAACGATTTTTGACACTATCATAGTCGTTACATTGATAAAACTTAAGGTAAGTCTACGTCATTAAAATAACGAATAATAAATAAATTCATCTAAAACTTAACAAATCTATACTTAAGGCTAAATTCGCAGCAATATTTTAAAAGTTCTGTAAATTGTATTAGAATTAAAAATTAAGAATTGTTTTAGTACAAATTATTTTCTTAATCGACACCTCGCTGAGCTTAAGTCAATAAGAATTTTTAGACGCTATCGTACCCATATTTTTGTCTTAAAACTTTTTTATGGCTCTTGTAAAGAATTTTAGCCATGGAATTTAACAAATTTAAAATATACATTTGAAAGATTACCTTTTTTAAATAATTCCTATACACAAAAATTTATGGATGAGGCACTTTTTCAAATTATATCCAAAAAAAAACTAAGATTTCGGAAGGTTGCACTGACCTTGTTTTTGACGTTTCGCTAAAAACATATTTTTCACAAACTTAATTTATGAACTACGTAAAAGACTGATTATATTATAATGCTTTATAACACAAAAATGATTATTTGTAACTAAAAGTTAGAAGTAATTATTATATTATACATTATTAAACGTTTTTAAACATAATTACCGCTGCTAAATAAAGAGTGAGCCGGAGTGTCGTCTGTTGGACGGAAATTCAGTGTGCTAGGGATGCTACGTTGCCAAGTTTATTTTATATATGATCTATATAAATTATATAAAAAAAACAAAATGCATTTGTGGGTTGGGGATCGGTACCAGCAGGAGTGCGAAGGCACTAGGTGGATTGGTACCGGGTTAGCACCAGGTTAGGCGCCGTAGGCGTCATCGGTAAAGCCCTACAAGACGAACAACAGCGCAGGACATCACTGGCGAAAGTCTAACATTCGGCATCGGCTCAGGGGGCCGATCTCGAATGTTAGGCTTCCGCCAGTGATGCACCCGCCTGTTGATTAGTGTTGGCCGCACTAGGTAGATTGGTACCGGGTTAGCACCAGGTTAGGCGCCGTAGGCATCATCATTAAAGCCCTAATATAAAAGGCGAACGACAGCGAAGTGCATTACTGGCGAAAGTCTAATATTTGGGATCGGCACAGGGGTCCAAATGCGTTACTGTCGGGAGACAAACATGAAAAATTTAAGCTCCATACGATAATGTAAGTTTGGCAACAATGCAAGATAGCCTTTCTTCAAATTGTCATATTAAGTAATATGGCGCATTGGAATACAGTGAAAATATCGAATTTCTTTTTGGTTTTTTTTAATAGAAAAAGTGGTTCATCCATTTCTACTATTTTCTCAAAACAGTTAAATGAAGGTAAACTTTCTATTTTATATTAAAAAATTATCAAATTCCGTGGGTTTAATTGTTTACAAGACCCTTTTTTTATTAATGTAAAAAGCTTAGAGTTAGTCTGTGTTACATATTATGCTAGTAAAGTAGTTTCGGTTACTTAAAGCTCTTCTATCGGGTGATGTAAATTATTTCTCTTAAAAAGGGCTGGGAAACACAAAGGCTTAACCATTAATTTTTTATTTTTTTCTTATTAATTGGTGATTAATTATATATTTTCTGGATTTTACATTGCTCTTTGCACGGTCTAACGTAATTTACATTTTCTTAATATTCGGTCTCGCTTTAATTTTGAATATCCCGTTCTTTAGATCTTAGTTTAGACTTGAATCATTTCTTATTAGTAGTTTTATTCTTATGACTTTGGACAGTAATTTTTTTAATATTTTTAATATATTTTTTTTGTTTAAACAATAAATTTAGGAAATTAGATTAAATTAGATCACAAAATTGGTAAGCTTGTTCCTAGATATACTAATAATTGTATTTAACCAAATTCTAAAAACTGTAATCTACGAAGAAGAATACCTCCTTCAGAATACTTAATAATATCTCAAGTAATTGTTATTGTTAATGTTGACAAGGTTCGAGCTACCTATAAAATGATAATAAAAATAATAAATTTGAACTAATAGTAAGTTGTTCGGCACAGATCTCCAATCCTGTCAGAGGAGGATAAATAATTGGGGCTCAATGGGGCCTATGTTCTTATGTGTATTATTAAATAAAGCTTTTGATATAACTTTAAATGACGCGTTTGCTTTTTCACCACGTTCCTCGGATAAGCCACCCACGTAACGTTTTGCAACGCCGTGAAAGCAGCTGAGCTCTATTTTTAGCTCCAAAGTTTGGTCTTTTATGCATTTTTTGAAATAAATTTAGTCCTCCTACACCAGCTTTCCAGAATTCATTTTAAAACGGAAGGGATTTCTCGCCAGAGGCAAAAAAAGTTGCTAAATTATTTGGGTTGGCAGGAAGTAATCGCTTTATTATTTAAGCAGAAAAATATCTCGCAGGAAACCATTCATACTGTGTAAATATACATGAAAAATCTGGAATAATAAAAGATCATTGTAACAAAAGTTATATGTTACGTTTAAGGTCATAGCCATTTGGTAATGAGTAAGAAAAGGTGAAATTTTCCCACACAGATGCCGTTAACAGTAAACAAAGGCAAAGTAAACTGTTAAAAAAAATTTTAAAGGAAGATTTAAAAAAATATTGCAAACATTCAATCATGTTATCGAAAATTAAAAACACTCAAACAACAAAAGAATATCGTTTATTTTTAATAAAATGTATTTGCTTCAGATTAGCAGAGACGTCTTAGGGGGAAGGGGAGACCTCCCCTAATTGGCAAAACTCAAAGATCCATTGGCTACATTTTATTACTCCCCTCCCCAATATTTTCTCTTTAGTCCGTCTCTGCAGATTAGTGACATTTATGGTTACTTTGGGGTTCCTTGCATTCTGCTTATTCCCAGCATTTTTTTGTTACTAAATCGTAAACTGAGTTATAATTCTTCCACACGGGCAGTTAATATGGATTAATAGTAAATTTTTTATGAAAAAAAAGTAAAACCCTAAAAAGTAAAAAAATTATATTTTATCCTACGTTGGACTTTATGAAGATGGTGTCCAACTCAGACCTAATTGTTAAGTACATCACAGAAGCATACCTTTATGTCTTATTTCCTAATATCTCATCAGTAATGCCTATTTACTGTTTTTTTACAGTGTGGCCTACTTCATAAAGTCAAATTTCCAAGACGGAATAAAATATTATTTTTTCATTTTTAGTGTTTTAATTCGATTTTATTTTTTTATATACAAATTTTTATTTCATACTTTTTAGTTTTATGAGAATTATTATTGTAAAGGTCAGGCTCAAAGTTTTCGAGGTCTATTTTTAAAATAAAATGTTGAACGTGAAATAAACAAGAACTGAGGTCTATTGCACGGTTATTAATTTTAAATAAAGTGCGCTTTCTATATATATTTAGAGTAAATCAACAATACAAACGGTCGAAAACTTAAATTCTTAGTAGAATCGAAATTCGGGCCCCAAAAAAAGCGAAAACCATATGAAACACGATATTTTGGATCATTCCTTTTTTTTGCAATATTACCTGCTTTCCCACCACACACCTCAATTACTAAGACAAGAAATATTTGTGTGTCCACAATAAAGTCTTTTAATTTCATATAAAACTTGTAATTACCTACCGAAATAGCCAGACGCGAAAAAAATTGCTCTCATTCTAGGTCGGGGTGTATGTACTTCCAGGTATGCCCAAATTACTTTTTTTTGATAAATTACAATTTATGCATCAAATTTTAAAGTTAACTGAGAAGCTCTCTATGAGAAAATCATTTAATAAGGCATCATTACGCCATTTTATCTTATTTTAATGGTATTTCTGTGATTTCGTTGTATGCTTCTCGCTAGTTTATGGAGGTCTGATAAGGTCTAAAAAAAGCGAAATCTCGATCGCCGTTTTACTGAGGACATGTTTTTCAGTTTGCATACACCCCTTGTATTCCGGTTAGATGAATCCATAGCAAAAAAGTAATGACTGGTTCTTATAGATCTTTTTCCGTAGAATCTAATGGCGTATTTGCCATTAGATTCTTAATTCTGGGATATGGACCAAATTTGTATTATTTCAACCGACCCTCTATTTTAAGCCAGTGTATTGCCTATACTGACACCTTTAAAAAAAGTCGATAATTTTACTTTGCCCTCATTATGAATATTTCATTTTATTAGGAATAGTGAAGTGTGCGCTAATTTAGTTCAGTACATAATTATTTAGGCACAAATATATACTGCCTTTTCAAACGTTTTTATTGGATGAAAATTTGTTCCAATATATTGGATCCCTAATTAATTTCACTAGGCTGCCATCTTGTTCCGGCATATTGGATTTTTACCAAAATATTACCAGGTAATCCCCATATGAGCCCTAATTGTTGTCCAAAATTTGAAGTCAATCTGATGAGTAGTTTTTAAGCTATGCCGCGAAATAACAGACAGACAGACAAACCGACGAAATTGATAAAGTATATTTTCTGGCATCTAGGGACGCTAAAACACGAAGATATGTAAAATCTGTTAGGGGGATTTTTTAATTTTATTTGGACGCCATTTTTTTCCGCCATGTTGAATTAGTACCACAGTTTTACTATCTCTATACTTCAAAATACAAGAGTTCTAACCACACTACACCATAACTTATTACATTCTCGGCGCATTTCGCTAACCAAGCATCATCAGCAGGTGATATAAACTAAAGTAACTTATCCTAACCGAGACTATTTATAGGTAAATGTGGTCACTCTTCATTGCACCCGTCTGCACCGTTGTCAAGTAAACAATAGAGGGGACTATAAGGAATAGGCTCTCTGTCTTTATTTAGTGCTCTCTTACCACATTTAACTATTTCTATATTCTCAAATGCATCCAATAATCTATTATTAGATACATTTTTAATTAACTTAAGATTGTTTAATCCTATTTGACGATTGTTTTCCAAAGCATTTTGGGCAACGCTTGACTTTTCTGTTCTTCCGTATCTTAAATGTGCCATGTGTTCTTTAAAACGAATGTTTATGAGCGTTTAGTTTGCCGAACATATTTTAGATTGTAGTCATTACAGCTAATTTCATAGATGCCACATCTCTCCTTCAAATCGACTGTGTCTTTAGGGTTTCCAAGAAAATTTTTCAAACTGTTCTCCGTTTTGTAGGCTACTCTAAAACCTACGTTTTTAAATACTAAAAGAAGGTCTAGAAAAAGGTATTTCCTTTGGTCGATTTACCCATAAATATTTTTTCCCTATTTTATGATCAACAGTTATCGAGTTATGGCCGGAGACCATTCTTAATGGATCACCCTGTATATATATATATATATATATATATATATATATATATATATATATATATATATATATATATATATATATACATATGTACATATATATTGATAATATGCACCCATTTCTGTCATAGCCAATCTGTGTCTAATTCATTGTTCTCATGGAGCAGCCATGTCAAACATGCGACACGCGGGCCGCATGCGGCCCAGTGAGCATTTTTCTGCGGTCCAAATCAGTTTTGAAAACAGCCAGATAATGCGGCCCGCGAACAAGTTGAAAACCGTTTTTGAAAACGCGCGCCGCTGCAACAAGGATTGGTATAATAAAATTGTACATAGTGCCATCTATGTTTAGGAGGATGGACTACACATACTCAACCTAAAACCTAAAGCCAAACGTTATCTGGCTTGTTCCATGAAATTCTATCAAGCAAAAACACAGATGACGCTATCTGAACATTCTGGAAAGAACTCGAGAAATCACAATCCGTATATAAACCGTGTTCGATTGAATTCAGTCGTTCAGTGTTTAGTCAGTTATGAGTCAGTTGTGATAGAGTTTCGAGTTGAGTTGCGCACTTATTGTTACAACACTTAACAGTACTTATTATAATTTATTTCGGATACAGTTTTTAACATGTCTCTTTCAAAACCAAGTGGAAGTAAGCGGAAACTTGTAGATGAGCATCGTATTTTTCAAGTGAAAATTAGAGTTTTTTTGCTGTGACGTGGAAGAAAAAATAATTTGTTTGATTTGTAATAGTACAGACGGTGTTCCAAAATTATACAATATAAAACGTCACTATGATATTCATAACACTATGTTTGACAAGTATACAAGCATGGTCAGAAACGAAAAATTAAATAAGTTAAAATCACGGTTAAAAGATCAGCAGCTTATATTTACACGTCCAAAGCAAGAAAACGAATCTGTCTTTCAAGCGAGCTACGTACTGTCTGAGTTGATCGCGAAACAGTCCAAACATTTTCTTGAAGGTGAATTTATAAAAAAGTGTCTTGTAAAGGCCGCAGAAATTGTAAGTCCGGGAGCGTGAAGGCAAAATATATCCTTGTCCCGGAATACTGTCACTGAAAGAGTTACTGAGTTGGCTGCCAATATAAGTGATCAGATAAAAACAAAATCAGATTCTTTCATTGCATTTTCTACTGCCTTTGATGAAAGTACGGATGTGTGTGATGTGGCGCAACTCGCTGTTTTTCTTCGTGCGGTTGATACAGATATCAATGTGTATGAAGAATTACTGGAATTAGTACCATTGCATGATACAACAAGTGGGAAGGATATTTTCAATGCTGTTTATGGACTTCTGCAAAAGTACAATTTAGATTTGTCAAAACTGTGTTCCGTTGCAACAGATGGAGCTCCTTCAATGACTGGAGTAAAAAATGGCTTCGTTAAAATATTACAGACAAAGATCAGAGAAACGGGCAGTGACAAACCAGATTTTCATGATATTTATTGTATAATTCACCAAGAAGTTTTATGCTGAAAAGTGATCAAGTTGGAAAATGTTTTAAAGTCAGTGAAAAAAATTACAAACTTCATAAGTTCACCAGGCCTTAATCAGCGACAGTTTTCTGCATTTTTACGTGATTTAGAAAGTGAGTACACTGGTTTACCATATTATGCAGAGGTGCGATGGCTTTCGCGTTCTGTGGTACTCAACCGGTTTTGGAAACTCAAAGAAGAAATACGCGTTTTCATGGAAACAAAAGGAGAAGATATCAGCTTATTATGCGATGTACCTTTTTTACAAGATTTTTCATTTATGGTAGATATCACAAAACACTTGTCGGACTTAAATACGAAATTGCAAAGACCACGTCAAGTTATTACAGATATTCCTGATCATGTGAAAGCCTCCAAGTGTAAGATGATGTTGTGGGAAAAACAGTTATAATCTGTCACATTTTCTGACTTGTAAGGCATATCAGGAAAGCACAAGTGTCCCAATATCATACAAAATATATTCAGAGAAAATGAGAAGCCTTCTGGCAGAATTTGAGAATCGTTTTCAGGATTTTAAGACCCAAGAAAACAATTTTTCTCTGTTTACTGGTCTTTTCACTATCGATATTGATAAAGTTCCCCCTGACTTGCAAATGGAAGTAATTGAGATTCAGTCTTAGACCCATTTAAAACGAAAATTTGATAGTGTTGGTACATTCGAGTTTTATAAGTACTTGCCTGTTCAGTACCAACAAATGAGAAAATTTGACTGTAAAATCCTGTCAATGTTTGGAAGTACCTATAAGTGTGAACAACTATTTTCTTTGATGAAAGGAAACAAATCTCCCGCGAGATCGCGATTGACGGACGCACACTTGGACGCAGTTTTAAAAGTTATTACCGCCAATAAATTCACGCCACAAATAGACAACTTAATTAAAGACAAAAGATGTCAAATATTTGGCAAAAGAATTTAATGTTTGTAGTTTTGTCTAATGTCTAATGTCCTTTTTATTGGAAATTTAATAAACAGACTTGTCCTATAATAGTACTTTTTCCCAAGATTTTCAGTAGTTTGTCTTCTTTAAGATAAAGTTTTGCGGCCCACCTAGTCGATGGTCTTCATGCTTTTGGCCCACCAATGACTTTGAGTTTGACATGGCTGTCGTGGGGTATGCAGTTTGTGACTCATTTCTTTAGAGAGATCTATTTTAAAAGAGAAATAATATACATTTATGTATGTAAATTACCGTGATAGTAAGTAAGTTATTTTCTCTGAATTTTCCTCTACAGGACTCCAGCTAAAGCTTTAAAATCGTAGAGCTCATTTCTGATAAATAATTTTTTATCTCTATATCTCTACAATTTCCATACATGAGGATATCTGGGATAATATCTATATAATATCTGCATAATATAGCATTTTTTGGTGTCAAAAGGAATATATTTACATAAGACTCTTAGACTGTAACATGCTCTATTTAATTTACATATAACATCTTTGACATGATATTCGCAGGACAAAAAACTATCCAAAAACATACCCAAAAACTTTATTTCAGTGTTCAAAGTAACATTGCTACAATCTATATTCAAACTGGTATGCCCATCAGTTTACGATCTGCTAGTTTTAAACACAGTGAGGTTAGCCTTTGAGTTGTTAGATTTTTGTATTTATTTACCTCTATCATAAAAACCTTGGCTTCTTCTTCAAAATCAATAGTGTCTTTATTACTTAGCAAAATGTTTGTATCAACCCCATAGTTAGTAACGTTACAATTATTATTTATTGAGAACAGTTCTCCCATGTTATTTACATCCTGTTACACTTCTTTGTGGAATTCCTGTAGCTAGATTTCTTTTTTGAGAAGTCACCCTGTCACTGCTCTTACCTATTACCACTTTTTGCTCCCTAGGTGATAAATATTTTTTCGATCAGCTTTATTATTGCTCCTCGTATTCCATAGAGTTATAATATATTTATAAGAATTTCATGATTTATGTATCACATGCTTTTGAGAGATCAAGGATATCACCATTTTCCAGGGCGTCTAGCCTATAGTGTATAAAGTTAAACATAGCTGTTTGTGTAGATTTACTTGGTAAGTATCCTGGTTGTATTTCATAGAGTAAATATTTTTCACCATGAAGATTAGATTTCGTTGACATAAAACGTGTTCAGGTATTTTGGAGCATGAAGGAAGCAAACTTATTGCGCGATAATTTTTTATTTTAGTTTCATCACCTTTTTTAAAAACCGAGAGCAAGTTTAATTTGTTCCGGAAATATAACGAACTTAAGCGAGTTATATATAATATATACTAATGATTTTGTAATTTAGGATATCACGGATTTTATTAGGCTATTAGAAATTCCATTAAAACTAGCTAGAAAATGTAGTTTTTAATTTCAACCAGAAGTATTTTTTCACTATTCTACCTCAATATTTACTGGATTATACTCTATTTGCGAATTAAAATGTATATTATTCAATTGGTTTAATAAATTAGGTGCAGCCTTTGTTAGGGAATCATTGAAATCGTTGCTATTGTCTCCTTTTTACCATCAATTTTAATACTAGTCTCCCTGGACTTTCCTTTTATTTCATTTATGAGTGTCCAAATACATTAAGTTTTATTATCAGAATTTCTTAATCTACTCGCTTAGTTTATTTTCTTTTTTGGTTTTCTTTCTTTTCGTTACAGTACATAGTCTTATATCTAACATTTACATTTTTTATAGCATATAAAATATCTAACTGATTTGTTATATTTTCTGATTTCAAAACTACTTTGAATATATTTGTCTTTATTGTAATTTTCTTAATGGAACTTTTAGGAAAACATTCTTAACTGGCAAATATGATCTGAAATGACTGAATGTAAAAATTGCAATATCTGTCACCAGCAGAAGTTGTTAATATGTTATCAGTACTTGTACCACTTATGCTAGTAATGCGCGTGTAATCTAAAATGATATGTTTTACATTGAAAGAGGAAAACACCGACTTAATGTTTAGAAACTGACAGGAAGTCAATATTAAAACCTCCGCCAATGATAACTATGTCATTAGGATTACTTATACACAGTGGTAACACTCCATTTTATTCAGAAAATTTTCACTCGCCATTGCACAGTTTCTCGGTGATCATTTTTCGCTAAAACTAGTTATAATTGTGATTAAAAATAAACTTTAGTTAGTAAATTACAAGCTATTACAGTGATAACATTTAATGAAATTTGTGTCTTAAATTAACAACAATAAGATATAAATATAAAATATTTAAAAGTATATTACGAATATGTATTATTAAATGAAGTAATTATTAAAAAACAAACAAAAAATCAATATAAAACATCATCAGAATCGGAGGAATAAAAAATAAATTTAGGAGCCATAGATGGTAAATGTTCTTTAAATAATTTTATTGTTTTTAAACCTGTGATTAGTGAATCAGAAGATACCAAAAATCTATTTAAAGGATCCTGGTTTGTGGCTCTTCTTGATGTTTTTCGAATAAAATGTTCCCGGTAGTTTTTTATTGCGAGACTGACTGCGGCAGAAATTATGGATGCGCTTTGAATCAAAACCTTGTAAATACTGCTGGGCATGTAATACCACGGATATTTTGATGTCAACAGTACCGCTGTCTTTTCGCCGTATTCTTTAAACTTATTTTCATCAATTGGAAATCCCGATGACATAGATTGCAAAATGCACGCGCAACGCTACACACTCTTCGTCGATATTTAAGATGTTACCTGCTACTGATGGTTCTGCAAAAAATCTTCTTGCCGTATTCCCATCATTGCTAGTTCCACTCCCCCTGGCTTTACTTTATCTATATTCAATCCCACTTCGCTTTCAAGGCGGATTTGAATTTATTTCTTTCTTTCTTGAACACTTGCCTTTTCTTCTTCTGACCTAGCCTGCCATTTTTTGAAGTCCAATCAGTATGATAAGTGTATGAAATATTCAATAAATCTAATCCATGCGTAAAGAGTGGATAAACCGTAGTCTAGAGATGATTCCTTTATTGGCTTCTTTAACTTTTTCGATGTCGTTTATTATTTTCGGAGTAGCTCCGCAAAAATTACATGCTTGATTTGAACTCGTTTCTGTCAAAACACCAGTAATTTTGCCATCTATCATTGTCATCTTTAAATGATGTTTCACTAAAAAGGTTTTATTCTCACATCTACATTCGGTCAAATGTAATTTCTCAATTTCTTTCTTCACTGAATTGGATTCTTGCAAAGTCAAAGCTGCAGTTTTTTTTTTAAAGAAATATGAATTGGCCTACAATATCTAATGGAGGACGGCCGAGGGTTTTGCCAAAATATTTTTTTTTATATTTGGATCAACTTCACTGACTGAAAATAATTGTAGGGGTACGAGTGATGTGAGAAATATATCAGAGTCTGAAGCATTTTCTGTAATAGTCTGTTTATATTCGTTGTGACCGGTACTTCCGTCGCAACCCCACTTGTGTATCAAAGTTATTGTAAGACCGGTATCGACATTTTCAAATACATCTTTTTGAGATAAAATAATTCGTATATAAATATTCAGTATGGTCCAAAAGCACCTATAGTTGAACTTTTGCATCCAATTTGGTGACCTGTATAGTTCAGAAGGATTATTCCAAGTGTTCATTATTTTGACTTATCGGGTTGATGTAGTTTCAAGACCTGTTTTAATTAAATTTAGGTCATTCTTTTTTTGTTCTTCTTTTAAAATTAACTTCAACGCACCTTTCAATTGATTTTTGTCGTAAGTATCTGCCAGTTCTCGAATTTTTTTTCGTTTTGATCTATTACTGCTTTCTGTAAATTATTTTTCTGGTCTTCCAAAAGAAATACCCGGGGTTTGTCGTATATTCATTTGTGGAGAAAAAATTACCTGGCTTAGTAACCACGCATTATTCGATTTCATAAACGTATTTTTGGAACGATTAGCTTTTTTCCATCGTTTTGTTAATTGATCGCAAATTTCAATTATTTTTTAGCGGATTGTTGATAGATTTCGCCTCGAATATTTATTCTATTGGCAATTCCATTGTAAACTCGGGAACTTCTTTCAATTAAATTGCCTTTATTTTCAAACCATAAATTAAAAATCTTTAACCTCTGAATGGCTGTTTGGGGTTCTGTCAAAAAAATTTTTTTTTGATTATGTTAACCTCCAATGTCTTTGACAGATCACGTGCTACGACACTGGAGGTAAAATAATCTCCAAATTGAAAGTTGCACAAAACCAAGACAAGAAAAACCTTTTCCCGATGACATTTGGAGGTTAGAAATGGCAAACATCGAAGACTAAGGAATAGAGATTTTTAGTATGTTAAACTGTAGGTTTCTAATTTATGTAAGCAAAAAAATCTTGAATAATAATGTTTTTTCTATTTTTACTGTACGATGTATCTTAATGTAGCAAAAATTATTACTGATGAATACCAACATAAAAGTGATGATATCTCATAAAACGGCAAAAAGCGGCAGATTTTTTATTTCTCAAAAATATTTTTAGATAATGTTCTAAAAAACACCCTATGAATAAATTTTCTCTACCAAAGAAAAACGGTTTAAATATATCAGACATTTTTAATCACGATTAAAAAGTCTCTTTAAAACAGCTACTATAAAATAAAAATCAAACATTGAATTAAAGTTTTAATTTTACTTACGTTGTTCCGCAGCTTCCATATCAAATTTTGTTAATATAAATATGTTTTAAGAGCCTGTTTGTAAAACATTGAAAAGACCCTTCGTTTTGTTAGCTGTAAGTATTCTTTTGTTTCAGTGTTTTTTATTTTCTAAGCCTGCTGGACCTTCTAGTATATTTTAATATTATATTTACTTAGGTTAAAGGTACTTCTAATATAACCCTTATTGGTCATAAATGGTCTCCGGGAAACCACTGTGTATTGGTTGGACGATATAGAGCTACAACAATCAACTTTTTATTTTTTATCTTAGCTTTACATCCACAACACTCAAAACTAAATTCAACCTATTGAATGTCTCTCCTTAGGAACACCACTTCCACCGTGTCTATTCTCTAACTCCCCACAGAAACTTGACGGCAAGGTAAATCCTTCTATACCTTAATTCTTTAGCTGATCGTCAGTCTTCTAATACTCGGTAACACGCAGGAAGAGACACTCTGCATGTTTACTTAAAATTTCCTCTATTAGGTCAACAGAATTTCCAACAGATAATGCGATTGCAAAGCTGTTCTTTTCATTAGAAAAATATTCGAAAATCTAAAATGCAGTTAAAACTCTTAAAACAAAACACTATTTTATTAATAAAACATAGAAATAGTAACAAATAAGTATAATTATTTGCTAGTGCAACGTCCGTTCAGTTGCAAAAATTTCGTGAGTCGTTCAGAAAGACTCGAAATAAGGTTGGTCGCATATTGGGCAGTACCAGTGTCCCATGCATGTAAAGCTGGTGTAACTAATTCATTTTTATTTCGAGGTGTCATTCCTGTCATCTCAATTTTCATTAGACCCCATGCTTTCGACTAAACTAAAATCCGGCGAAGCTACTGACCATGGAATTACGTCCATTTGCTGCTCTTGCATCCAAGTTCTTGTATGCACAAAAGTATGGCATATTGCGTTATCCTGTTGAATCGCCATCCATTAGGAAATAAAACATTTGCTATTGCAGGAAGAAATCCATTTAAAATTTGACAATATTTCCTTGGATAGTACGCAAAAATATTGCTCCCCAAACCATTACTCTCAGTGGAAATTTTGAAATCTGCATGGTCGGGTGTTCTCTTGATAAAATCAGTAAGCGGTTACTTCTTTTTTGAAAATAACTTTTATCTGAAATAAAACCGTTCTCAAAATTATCCTCTTGAAAACCGTGGCAAAATTCCATTATTCTCTTACTATATGCAGCTGTCATTGCAGAATTTCTTTTTTGTTTTCTGGAAATGTAATCTAGTCTTTTCAGCGACTTACTTACTCTCCTCGTTTATTTGTGAACCTACTAGCGAGAGCCGAGACGTGGATTTTGCCTTCCTAAAACAACTAAGGCGTTTAAATTATCTCCGCATATTTTACGTGGTCTTTCGAAAACTGACCTATAACCCATTCCGGTTGCGTTTTTATTCTTTTTACCATTTCGTATACTGCACTTTTACCAAAGTCAGATAATTCCACCAATATCTCAACTTTTCGAATGCCTTTTCTATACAAATGTTCTCTCAATTTCCTTTTAACGTCCCTCGTAAAAGGGAAGTATTGTAATCGTGAAAAAATCACCCTCAAAGATTTGTTTAGATCTCTACGATTCAGAGTCCCTAGATGCCGAAAAACATGTTTTCTCAATTCCGTCGGTCTGTCTGTCTCTCTGTTCGCGGCATAGCTAATACATTACTTATCCGATTGTGGTACGAATCCAAGATGGCAAAACAAAATGGCGGCCTAATAAAATATTTTTAAATTCTGTCTGAAAAACTACTATGGGATTTAAAAATTTTGTGCAAGGATTAATCGTGGTATGGAGATGAACTGATATAAAATGTGGTACGAATTCAAGATGTTGGAACAAAATGGCGGCTAAATAAAATATTTGTAATTGTAAAAAAAATCACCCTCTTACATATCTTCGCGTTTTAGCAGTTCTAAATGTTAAATATTATGTTTTATCATTTTCGGCGTTGTGTGAACTGATAGCATTTTGATATAAATTTAAAGATACCAGAACAAAATGGCGGCCTAGGCAGTCTAATAAAATATTAAAAAAATCAACCTGAATAAACTACCTATTAGACAAATTTCAGATTTTCTGCTTAATGCTTAAGTGTGATATAGAGATATATAAACTGGTAAATTTGAGGTATGAATTTAAGATGGCGGCCAAATAAAATATTTAAAAAATCATCGTAAAATAATTATTATAAAAATTAGCCCCAGTACCCATACAAAAAAAAATATTATATGAGTAAAAGTTAATTTCCATATATGACCAAAAATTATCAAATTACGTAATATAAAATCAAAAGTATTCAAAAGGAATATACACTTTTCAAAATAAATGAAATTGAATTACTTATTCAACAGGGTTTAGTTCGCCCCGGACAGGAAGACTTCTTCGCAACGCAGAAAAATGGCGGCCTGGTCCAACTTCAGCACCAAAAATCCTCTCTCAGAGAGATTACTTGGAGGTTACAAATTATTATAAAATTCACTAATACAAAACCCCAAGTAAATTAGTACGAAGCTGAGGAGAAATCCCATTAACGGATTTCCAAGAAAAACTTGGATTTTATTTTCCCCAGTTCGCGCTGAAGTCTTTTCGATGTTACAGGAGACCAGAAAAGTGAAGTGAAAAGTAGTTCCTTCCTGAAACCAGCTCCGTTGTACCGTAGAATTTACTCAACTCGGATGCCGAACTATCATTGGTTAGATTGCCCCAGGTGACATCAGTGTCGTCAAGAGGAACTCGGAATGATTTAAAATAGGGGATTGCAGGGTAAGAAAAACGATCACTGATTGGTTTATAATTCAAACGGCAACCACCTGAGAATAAACTTGGCAACAGTTGGGATCTTAGCATGCCCATACTGAATGAAGGCATATCACATGCAGCGAGTGGAGTGACAGCGCATAGGAAGTGACACGTCCGATATCCCTAAATTATACTGTGAAATAGACAAAACGAATAGTAAACAAACATCTATCTTCCAGCTTCCAAAACTTAGATTATTAGAATAATACTCGAAAAGACTATCCCGAAAAATGAACTTGCAACTAAAACAGAGAACAAAGCTATGGGGAATTGATTTCAAATGGGGAAGTGGAAAAACTCTGACAACAAAATGGTACCTAGGCTTGATTTACCTTATTTTACCATTAAAAGAGATTTATTCATAACGAAATATTTTAGGCAATTCACAGAAGACAAAAAATGGTCGAGTAATAATTCAGGACATAAAAGGGTCTAAATACTCATGCAATCAGGAGAAAATGATTGAAAAAGGAAATATTTAAGGAAGTAATTTGGTTTTCCAACTGCTACCCAATCCAAAAAAAAAAAGTTATGAATAGTGATTTTAAATCCAGAAATTGGCTCTTGTAAAGAATTTTACCCATGGAATTTAACGAATTTAAAATATACTTTTGAAAGATTACCTCTTTTTAATAATTCCTATATACAAAAATATGTGGATAAGGCACTTTTTCAAATTATATAAAAAAAACTAAGGTTTCGGACGGTTGTACTGAACTTGTTTTTGGCGTATTGCTAAAAACATATTTTTCACAAACTTAATTTATGAACTACGTAAAAGACTGATTATATTATAATGCTCTATAACACAAAAATGATTATTTCTAACTAAAAGTTAGAAGTAATTATTATACTAGATGTTATCAAACGTTTTTAAGCATAATTACAGCTGCTAAATAAAGAGAGAGCGGGAGTGCCGCCCGTTGGACGAAAATCCAGTGTGCTGGGGATGTTACGTTGCCAAGTTTATTTTATATATGATTTATATAAATTATATAAGAAAAACAAAATGCATTTGTGGGTTGTGGATCGGTACCAGCAGGAGCGCGAAGGCACTAGGTGGATTGGTACCGGGTTAGCACCAGAGGGCCGATGTCGAATGTTAGGCTTCCTCCAGTGATGCACACGCCTGTTGATTAGTGTTGACCGCACTAGGTAGATTGGTACCGGGTTAGCACCAGGTTAGGCGCCGCAGGCATCATCATTAAAACCCTAATATAAAAGGCGAACGACAGCGAAGTGCATCTCAGGCGGAAGTCTAATATTCGGGATCGGCACAGGGGTCCAAATGCGTTACTTTCGGGAGACAAACATGAAAAATTTAATCTCCATACAATAATGTAAGTTTGACAACAGTGCAAGATAGCCTTTCTTCAAATTATCATATTAAGGAATATGGCACATTGGAATACAGCGAAGATATCGAATTTCTTTTTGGTTTTTGTAACAGAAAAGGTGGTTCATCCATTTCTTTTATTATAAAGTTAAGTTTAAATGAAAGTAAACTTTCTATTTTATATTCAAAAATTATCAAATTCCGTGGGTTTAATTGTTTACAAGACCCCCAGAAATTTTATGTGTTTATAGGCCAAAGTTAAGTGAAAGAATTTTTACTAATATTGCCCTTATGTGTTAGATATACAGGGCTAAAAGGGAATACAATTAACATAGGGTAAATCTAAAATAAAGTAACAAGCATGTATTGGGCTAAAAACATTCTTATATATATCTAAAATAGAAATATTTATCAAAGTAACCGTGCTTCATAAACATAAATTCCTACATATGAGCATTAATACAAAATATCGACCTTACATACAAAAAAAAATTCGGTGCATTAATGCCAGTATTTTATTATTTACAGCAACAGAAAAGATATGTTTGGACCCAAAAATAGAGGTTTGAAGTCGAAAATGCAACATCCTGACAAGATTATCGAAAGACCAAACCTTGCATAAAGGAGGCAAAACAGGTTTTCAAGACTGCTAAAATTAAATTCTGATTTACTCTGTAATATTAAGAAATACATATCTTTAGATGTTATTTGGGTTACGTTTTTTAAATAATTATAATTTTAATTGATTGATGATATTGTACGAATCTAGGCATCGCCAAACGTTTCTTTAGAACGGGGTGGTGAACTACTTTAGTTTAAGAATAGTGATAGTTGATAATAGGTGGCGCTATACATACCGATTAATTATTATAAAATAATCCGGTATAACAAATGAAATCTTCGCTTGAGATATTGGTAATCTAACTAAACTATAAAACCAATATATAATATAAATAAAGCGCACATATCAATTATTAAAAATTAACACTAAAAGAATACATTATAAATGTTAAATTTAAAGATTAAACTATATAACAAAATTAGAGTGTTACATAATCTTATTCAAATGACTTTAAGTTTTGAGGAAAAAATAATGTGATATAACAAAATGGCGATGTGTGTCACTGTAAAAACTACTTATTCAATTTATTTTAAATTATGCCCAAAAATCAAGTGTAACATATACGGAAAATTGCAAAAAGGAATCTAAAATGGTGGAACAAAATGGCACTCAACGAAATATTTGAAAAGACCTTATAAATGTGTTACTAAATGACTAGAAGTAAACTGGGCCAGAGCCACACTTCTTTATTTCTAATAAAAGGAAAGATTCATAACGAGGGAAGTTCCGGGTAAAGACAATTTAACAATTTTTTCCTATTTGTGACAGAATTATGCAAATACTCTTGACACTATCAAGATTACTTGCACATGCAACGTACTGAACTTTACAACAGCAAAAACCAATATAAATTTAAATTTAGAAAATCCTAAAAATTTTCTAGGCGGACTATATGAATCAGTTAGTACTTATTTTGCTATGAGTTCATCTATTAAAGGGTACCTGAAATTTGAAAATTTTTAAAGTCTGCTCCTGTTTTTAAAAACTAGGCGGTTTTCGAAATTTTTTTTTGCGGCAACTTCATTAATAAGTAGCAATTCTTCGCGAAATTTTCGTTATGAGGAAAGTGATATATTTTATTACTTTATTACTGTGGAATATTTATAACCGTAAACAACGCGCGTTTCTGAGTCTGATGAAGTTCAATTTTTCATTAGAGTGAAGATAAATTGGAAAATATTTGGTTGCATTTTTTAATCAGGTTTACCTGTAATACTAATAAAATAAATTGTATCTGTTTTCTGGTTTTTAAATAACAAATGAATCCTAACATCCTTAACGCCTCCGCAACAGTAAAGAATCGCACAATAGATCTGAGTAGGTTATTGCGCTGGATTTCGTGCCGATGACGTGAAACTGGGATCATTGATTTTTGCCCTACGCCCACCCGGCGGCCCACTGCGCTCTCTCTCGGTAACATCTTTACCCGATTAGAATATTAACACGGCCTTAGGATGCTCTAAACTTCCATTAACTTTATCTTGTTTCATTTTATCATAATATGTACTTAATATTAACTGCTAAAGTAAATAATTACCATATTACAGGCTCTACCATTTATAAAGTGGAAACTAACAGCAAGTATTAACTACACTGGTCAACACTAATATTGCATAGTATTAATTTCAAAACCCCATATATTAGTTTTTGTTTTTTAAGGGTCCTTGTATTCAATGTCCTGCGAGGGACACTCGGGCATGAAATAGTTATATAGAAATTTTTATAAGAGAAAATCAAATTTTAAAAAACTGGACCTTGAAGATTTTCTTTTCGAAGTGTCTAGATACGTATACGTTTGCTTCAAACACTAGCTTGTACAAGGTTATTTTTTATAATTTGCCACCCCCTGAGTGGCTTATTTTTTCAAGATACAAAGAAATGGTTCCTACGAAAGTTATAGGGAATTTCCTGAAGAATTACATTTTTAAAAACAAAAGACGATCGGAAAATCACAATCACCATCAACTTTGTTATTTTAAATGAGACATTTCATTTGCATTTTTTGACATTTTTGGGTTCTCCTGATTTTCCCCTTTCCAAAAATATATAATTGTCTATATTCGTGACGGTAGTTTTTGACTTATTGCACTTTAAAGTTACCACATATGACAATTTTACAGGTATGCAGCCATACTTAAATCGCGGTACTCATGAAATGATAAAATGTCAACTAAAAACAAAGGAGCCCTGTTGGACGTGAACGCAATCCACAGTTACTTAAATCGCTTTACCCGTGGAATGTCACCAACAAAAACAAAATTGTAATTTGTAATAAAATATATTTAATGTGGTTATATATATATATATATATATATATATATATATATATATATATATATATACTAATACAACGATAACAAACAAAAACTAGGAATTAATATTTTTACAGTCTATTTACGTGATCCCCTCCACTATCCAAGCAATTTTGAAAACTCTTTCCAGTTTCCTAATAGCTTGGGTAATAAAGGTGGGACACTCTGTATTTAAAACCCTAATTTCACACACTATTTTTTTGTCGTAACTCGTCAACACTGTCCATTCTATTATGATACACTTTATCCTTTAGGTATCCCCACAAAAAATTGTCCAAAGGTGTAAGATCGGGACTGTTCGCGGGCCAATGAATATGGCCATATTTGCCAATCTACAGATTATATCGAGCATTTAAAAAATCTGTGACCTCTCGAATGTTGTGTGGTGGTTCGCCATCTTGGTGCCAAATTATTTGGTTATAAGTGTTTAAACGAAGCTGTTCCAAAAAAATGCTCAATTTCGTTATATAATAGATTTAAATACCGTTCCCCGTTAATATACCCTCAATAAATATCGGACCAATAATTTGGTTTCCGCACCACACATTTATTGACCTGCGCCCTTGTCTCTTTCGCTCTTCAATTATATGTGGATTTCTTGTTGCCCAATGGTGCTTGTTTTTTTCCATTAAACATTCCGGCTGTGGTAAAACAAGCTCATCAGACCACAAAATCCTTCTGAATAACAGCATCTTTCCTCAATCTGGTCAGCATATCCTCACAGAAGTGGATGCGTTGGTTAAAATGATCGTTGGTTAATAGTTGCACTGGTCTAATTTTATACGGGAGGTATTTTTTTTAGCACTGAACGTGTGTAAAACCTGGATTTTCCGGTTATCCGAGAGACGTCCGAAATCGATCTGCTTGGATTTTCTAAAAATTAATTTTAATTTAACTAGACTACCTAAAGAAAGAATTTTTTACCTTCAAAATATAATAATATGGATAATTCCTCGTCCAAGACAAAATTTGCTCGTCTTCTTTGCTTCTGCAAGGATTTTCTTTGTGCCTGGTTTTTACTAAACAGGGTCATTCACGCAACCCGATCATTAAAAGTTTTTGATGATGCCATTTAGATAAAAATTTCAAATTTTGGGATTAAGGTAAGGTCAAAGGGTACTTCTTTTTTGAAATATTTTCAACTTCCTGTCACTTCCGGTTTAACCGGAAGTTGGTATCAACTTGCTTATTTTAAATGGAAACAGGGTGTTCCCTGTTATGATATTTTTGGATTCTACGGAGAATTTTAATGCTATTTTATGTATCATGTCCTATACCTAGGTTCAAGCGTTCTTAAGATACTTGACCTTGAACCAAAAATGAGCCTTCGGGGTACCAAATTTTAAAATCTCATATTTTTGTAAGTTTTGAAGATATAATCTTCATATTTTGCAGACGATCGGTAAATAATCTTAGGTTTCTATTTTTTTATTGAATTTGTCTATTTACCTATTCGTAACCATTTTCGAAATAATCAGGTTTTTATTAAACTATCATATGTATTTGCTAAATGCTTACACCCTCCCGTAGTAAGCCATGGGAAAACAATTGTTGTGCCTTTCTTTCTTTCTATTCAACATGACAGCTGATTTGGAACTTTTAAATTAAAATAAAATAACACTCAAAAGCTGATATTCTCAATTTATTTTATATTCGCGGAGAATGTTACAAAATATTGGAGAGAACGTGCCATGTTTTTAATGAAAAACATCCTCATTTATCGCCAATGAACAAGAGAAAATTGAAGAGGATTGAAACGAAATTTTTTCGTTTCGGAAAAGTTAAAGTTATAAAAAATGTAATAAATTGTTTACATTATGTTTAACCATATCTACTAAGTTCAAGAGACTGTTCTAAACTTGTTTTAGTGAACTTAAAAATTATAGCAATCTAAAAATTAACAATAAATAAATAAAATAATAAAATTGAATTATAACAAATGTTCTATATGCTGTCCGTTCATTTGAAGACACATTTCAATTCTTCAATCGTACAGTTGCTGTGGCCCGTTGAATTTGTCCGTTTTCTAATTCGGCAAAAGCTATTCGTATCCTGTCCAGTAAATCTTGTTGGTTATTTACTGGGGAAGCATAGACTTTACCTTTGATAAATCCCCATAAATAAAATCAGGTGTTAAATCAGGCGATCACGGGGGCCATCGCCAAGGGCCATTGGGACCAATCCAGCGATCTTCAAAAATTCGAGATAATTGGAGATAAACTGCAGCGGAATTATGTGCTGGTGCCCCTTCTAATTGATACCAGTAATTTTGCAGCTCACCAATAGGAATTTCTTCTATAAATTCAGAAACCGTCCCTCGTAGAATTTCCAAATACTTATCACTGTTTAAATTGTCTACATAAATACAGTACCGCACCTGATCATTTAATACTATACCGAAAACATTGAAGCTAAACCTCTCTTGAGAACGCGTTTCGCGTAAAGCGTGCGGATTTGCTGCTGCCCAGAAATGTTCGTTTCTTCTATTTGTTATTCCTTCTCTAGAAAATTTCGCTTCATCGGTCCAAAATATTTTTGAAAGGAATTGAGGGTCCTCTTGAATTTTCAAAAACACGAATTCGCAAAATTCTACTCGTACTTCTATTCTATTAGTACCTTAATCCCAAAATTTGAAATTTTTATCTAAATGGCATCATCAAAAACTTTTAATGAACGGGTTGCGTGAATAACCCTATATATGCAACAGTTTTTCTTGAGAGAACACCTTGCAGCCTGTATTGTTGCTGCCTGTATTGTTGCAATTGACGCATTATTAGCATTTGTGAAATAAAGTTGAAGAATTTTTAGTTTTTCTTCTTCGGTAAATTGCATTTTAGATTTTATTAATTTTGTTTTCTGTAAAATCAAAAAAATATTTTACTTACGAATAAAAGTAAGTGTTTTGTTTTTGTTGGTGACATTCCATGTGCAAAGCGATTTCATTATTTCATGGGTACAGCGATTTAAGTATGGCTGCATATCTGTGGAATTGTCATATGTGGTAACTTTAAAGTGGAATAAGTCAAAAAGTACTATTCCGAATATAGACAAGTTATATATTTTTGGAAAGGGGAGAATGAGGAGAATCCAGAAATGTCCTTTTTAAAATAACAAAGTTGATGGTGATTTAGTGATTTTCCGATCGTCTTTTGTTTTTAAAAATGTAAATCTTAGGAAATTCCTTATAACTTTCGTAGGAACCATTTCTTTGTATCTTGAAAACATAAGCCTCTCAGAGGGTGGCAAATTATAAAAAATAACCCTATACATGGAGATCCATTATAAGTGTTACTCCCCGTAACTTTTTTATTTGTGAGTTTAGGAAAAAATGTTAAATACAAAAGTTGTAGTGTTTTTTGTGTATTATTTCTTAACACGGAAACATAATCTTGCATTGTACTGATAGAAGATATTAGAAGTGTTTGGTTATTTCAATACATTGAACATTTTTCTGCTATTTTCACCATGATATTTAAATTTACAAAACAGGAAAAAATTGAAATTGTGTTAATTGTTAAAGAACATCATAAAACATGCCGTGAAGCGGCTGAAACTTTTAATAATAGACACCCAGATAAACAAATAAGCTATGTTACTGTTGCAAATGTGATGACCAAGTTTAAATCCACTGGGTCTATTGATAATACGTCTAAAAGAAAACACCAAGTCTGGTCTACTACCGAAGAAATTCAAATGCAAGTTTTGCAACCGGAAGTTGAAAAACCTGATGTCTCGGTGAAAAAAATTTCAAAATCACTTCCGGGTAGCGTAACAAAGTCAACGTACTACAGATTTTACTAGCAAATAAATTCTATCCTTATAAACCTAGATATATCAATACACTATTACCTAGAGATTTTGAAGTTCGTTACCTGTTCATTGCATGGTCCCCAGGAGAAGTTGTGGATGATTTTTTCTTCACCACAAAAATATTATTTACGAATGAGACAACATTTACGTCAAACGGAGCCGTATGTTCATAGAACAGCCGCTGGTGGTGCGACCAAAGTCCTAATTATCTCATACAATTATCACATCTCGGAATACTCAGAATAATGCTCTTATGGCATTTTGCTCTATAACTAAACTTATGGGTAATTTTTTCTTCAGTCAATTTTAGATTGTCTAAGTTCTGGGCAACCCTGTACAATATTTTTTAAGTTTTATAATTTCAATAATAATTTATAAAGAGTAACATTTTTCATAAAAAGAAAAATAAAAAGTTTTCCATTTGTTAAGAACTTTTCAGGGTATTTATATAAATATATATGTATATAAATATATATGTATATATATATATATATATATATATATATATATATATATATATATATATGTCACATATATATATATTTCTGGGCCTATATATATATATATATATATATATATATATATATACAAAATCGAAAACATATATATATATATATATATATATATACACTAGCACCATATATATATATATATATGCACTAGCACCATCATGTATATAAATAAAAATGCGCTCTCACACATCTTTATAAAAGTTCTTGTATATATATATATATATATATATATATATATATATATATATATATATATCATACTAAAACAGTACTATATATATATATATATATATATATATATATATATATAAAAATATATCACACATCTTTATCAAATATATATATATATATATATATATATATATATAGAAGAATATATATATATATATATATATATTTCTATATATATATATTGTACCCAGGGAGATCTGAAATAACAGATTGCTCGATATGACAAAATCGAAAACGAAACGTCTATCATACTGAAACAGTACTATAAGCTAAATGTAACACTTAGCACCACCTATTGGGGCTCCGGTGATTTCCGGCTGCAAACCCATAGGTAATTTAAAAAGCATGCACTAGCACCATCATGCGGAGAGTAGATACTAAAAATCAATAAAAATGCGCTCTCACACATCTTTATCAAAAGTTCTTGGCCGGAAAAGATATATGTATAATAGCAGAAATACATAATTTCTGCAGGTGCGAAGCGGCCTACTAGAAGAATTGCTTTCGATTATGTCACAGGGTACGCTCCTGCGATCATGATTTCTGGGCCTCTACCCTCATCAGGCAGGCTTGTACCCAGGGAGATCTGAAATAACAGATTGCTCGATATGACAAAATCGAAAACGAAACGTCTATCATACTAAACAGTACTATAAGCTAAATGTAACACTTTTTGGGGCTCCGGTGATTTCCGGCTGCAAACCCATAGGTAATTTAAAAAGCATGCACTAGCACCATCATGCGGAGAGTAGATACTAAAAATCAATAAAAATGCGCTCTCACACATCTTTATCAAAAGTTCTTGGCCGGAAAAGATATATGTATAATAGCAGAAATTTTTCTGCAGGTGCGATTTACTAGAAGAATTGCTTTCGATTATGTCACAGAATCATGATTTCTGGGCCTCTACCCTCATCAGGCAGGCTTGTACCCAGGGAGATCTGAAATAACAGATTGCTCGATATGACAAAATCGAAAACGAAACGTCTATCATACTAAAATATATTTAAATGTAACACTTAGCACCACCTATTGGGGCTCGGTGATTTCCGGCTGCAAACCCATAGGTAATTTAAAAAGCATGCACTAGCACCATCATGCGGAGAGTTTTATTTTTTTTTACACATCTTTATTTTTTTTGATATATGTATAATAGCAGAAATACATAATTTCTGCAGGTGCGAAGCGGCCTACTAGAAGAATTGCTTTCGATTATGTCACAGGGTACGCTCATCATGATTTCTGGGCCTTTAATAGGCTTATATTTTTTGAAATAACAGATTGCTAAAAAATCGAAAACGAAACGTTATCATACTGAAACAGTACTATAAGCTAAATGTAACACTTAGCACCACCTATTGGGGCTCCGGTGATTTCCGGCTGCAAACCCATAGGTAATTTAAAAAGCATACGTGCTTTTTATTTTATTTAATTACATATTTTAAGATTTTTTATAAATTTATACAAGGTTTCTGAAAAAACAGATTGTCATATGATTAATTTTTGAAAACGATCTTTCATACTGAAACAGTACTATAAGCTAAATGTAACACTTAGCACCACCTATTGAGCTTGTGCAAACAGCATGGTAATTTAAAAAGCATGCAGCACCATCATGCAGAGTAGTTAAAAATCAATAAAAATGCGCTCTCTTCGACACATCTTTATCAAAAGTTCTTGGCCGGAAAAGATATATGTATAATAGCAGAAATACATAATTTCTGCAGGTGCGAAGCGGCCTACTAGATGTGACATAATCGAAAGCAATTCTTCTAGTACCGCTTCGCACCTGCAGAAATTATGTATTTCTGCTATTATACATATATCTTTTCCGGCCAAGAACTTTTGATAAAGATGTGTGAGAGCGCATTTTTATCGATTTTTAGTATCTACTCTCCGCATGATGGTGCTAGTGCATGCTTTTTAAATTACCTATGGGTTTGCAGCCGGAAAAAACCGAGCCCCAATAGGTGGTGCTAAGTGTTACATTTAGCTTATAGTACTGTTTCAGTATGATAGACGTTTCGTTTTCGATTTTGTCATATCGAGCAATCTGTTATTTCAGATCTCCCTGGGTACAAGCCTGCCTGATGAGGGTAGAGGCCCAGAAATCATGATCGCAGGAGCGTACCCTGTGACATAATCGAAAGCAATTCTTCTAGTAGGCCGCTTCGCACCTGCAGAAATTATGTATTTCTGCTATTATACATATATCTTTTCCGGCCAAGAACTTTTGATAAAGATGTGTGAGAGCGCATTTTTATTGATTTTTAGTATCTACTCTCCGCATGATGGTGCTAGTGCATGCTTTTTAAATTACCTATGGGTTTGCAGCCGGAAATCACAGGAGCCCCAATAGGTGGTGCTAAGTGTTACATTTAGCTTATAGTACTGTTTCAGTATGATAGACGTTTCGTTTTCGATTTTGTCATATCGAGCAATCTGTTATTTCAGATCTCCCTGGGTACAAGCCTGCCTGATGAGGGTAGAGGCCCAGAAATCATGATCGCAGGAGCGTACCCTGTGACATAATCGAAAGCAATTCTTCTAGTAGGCCGCTTCGCACCTGCAGAAATTATGTATTTCTGCTATTATACATATATCTTTTCCGGCCAAGAACTTTTGATAAAGATGTGTGAGAGCGCATTTTTATTGATTTTTAGTATCTACTCTCCGCATGATGGTGCTAGTGCATGCTTTTTAAATTACCTATGGGTTTGCAGCCGGAAATCACCGGAGCCCCAATAGGTGGTGCTAAGTGTTACATTTAGCTTATAGTACTGTTTCAGTATGATAGACGTTTGTTTTCGATTTTGTCATATCGAGCAATCTGTTATTTCAGATCTCCCTGGGTACAAGCCTGCCTGATGAGGGTAGAGGCCCAGAAATCATGATCGCAGGAGCGTACCCTGTGACATAATCGAAAGCAATTCTTCTAGTAGGCCGCTTCGCACCTGCAGAAATTATGTATTTCTGCTATTATACATATATCTTTTCCGGCCAAGAACTTTTGATAAAGATGTGTGAGAGCGCATTTTTATTGATTTTTATATATATATATATATATATATATATATATATATATATATATATATATATATATATATATATATATATATATATATATATATATATATATATATATATATATATATATATATATATATATATATATATATATATATATATATATATATATATATATATATATATATATATATATATATATATATATATATATATATATATATATATATATATATATATATATATATATATATATATATACTCATCACGCTCCAACTCAAACCGCTTGAGGTAAAAGGCTGAATTTTAGCATACAAGTTGATTTTCAATCAATCAAATTCCAAGGGGGTGAAACCACCCCTTAAATATTACAATATTTTTTATTTAAAAAACGGTCAGTTTTTTGGAAAAACTCTTTAACACGTGTTTTTTAATTTATTTTTTACATATTTCGGGATTTTTTAAAAAGTCATACAGGGTGTTCAAAGGGGTGAAACCACCACTTAAATAATACAATATTTTTTTATTTAAAAACTGGTTAGTTTTTCGAAAAAACGCTTGAACACGTGTTTTTTAATTTATTTTTTTACATATTTTAGGATTTTTAAGAAATTCATACAATGTATCTAAAGGGGTAAAACCATTCCTTACATATTATAATATATTTTATTTTAAAAGTGAGTTAACTTTAAAAGTGGGGGCACCAGTGATGCTTATTCGAATTTTAAGACCACCAAAAATGTGTAATGGAACTCGGCTACAGGTTAAAACATTACAAAACAATGTAATAGAGTCTATTATTATTGGTCTGGGAGAAACAGTTTTTATACCACGTATCCCTTTAATTCCCTCAGACTATCCTTTTTAGTTTAAACGTGAACAGTTTCCTTTAAAGCTTTGTTTCGCCATGACAATTAACAAAGCTCAAGGGCAAACCTTAAGTAGAACTGGAGTAAACTTGAGCTATGATTCAAGAATGCAGCAACAAACGTGGTTTATAAAGAGGTACTCAAATGAGGCGATTTATATATATATATATATATATATATATATATATATATATATATATATATATATATATATATATATATATATTTATGTGTAAAGAGGCAATTGAATAAATCGTAATAAATCAACATTATTTTTGTATGGATACACAATATACTAAAAACTACATTTTCACTTGGTAAGCCATGCATAGCTATGCTGTCATTAGTCGCTTCGTTTTTGTTCAATTATGACAACTCTGGCGTTTTAATAATTTAAAAAAAAACCTACAAATGTTTTATTTACATTTTTCCTAAACTCACAAACAAAAAAGTTAAAGAGGGGTAACATTTTTAATAAATCACCCTGTACAGGATGTCGGGATTTCGTTATCATTATAGGGTATCTCGGTCATTTTTAAAAGTAGAGACTTGCAGTTTTCGCAAAGTGGTGCTACTTTTTGTTGAAACGAAATAATCTGTAAACTAAATTTTCATGGCCTCCCCTTTGTTTTTGATACAGGGTGATTGATTTTCAAAATTTTCAATTTTCAAGCACTCCTCGTATCTTGGTTATGCTGATGAAGTTAAAAATTGATTCTGCTAGTGTTTTCTGCTTAGAATCCAGTGGTATGCAGAGATTCTTTTCTGGAAGGTACGGATTTTAAAATAAAAATCATACTTGTTATTTTTTCAATGGGTCGCCCTGTATATTTTTATAGTATTGTTTTTTTACAGTTATTTTTTATTTGAGCCCCAAGAAATGCAATACAGTTACTTGCAAGTGATAAAGAAAAACTATTGCTTTTTTATATTCAATTTTACTTGATGAAAAAAAAACATTATGACGGACAATAACAAGACTCAGATTTGTATATTATTATTATAACTATCTAACTAAACAACTAATCAAATGTTTAACTAATCCAAACTGATAATATTAAGATAGAAGTTTTTGTCTATTATTGTCAGATATTATTATACTATTTATTCGCTATATTAATATTAATATTATTTGTTATTCATGTTATTTATTTCTACAAATAAAATAATCTAAAAATTGTTTTAATAACATCTATATAAATCTAAATATTTTATCATTAAAACTGCTCAGAACGGTTTCCGTTTTGTTGAACGCAATGTTGGCACAGTTTTTTATTTTAGGTTAGGTTAGGCGCATTAAGTATAATGACGAGTTTCGTTTGATATTGGGTTTGATAAATTCTATTTTCCAGATAACCCCATACAAAAAAATCGAGCAGTGAGAAGTCCGGCGACCTAATTGGCCAGCGTATAGGGCCATATCCGCCAATCCAATGTCTAGGAAAATTGCCGTTTTAATATGGTTTTACTATTTGAGAATGATGACCTGGAGTCCCGTCCTGTTGGAAAAATTCACTGTTTAAATCAGTTAACGGAAATTCATTGCATATTTCTGGTAAGATATTTTGTGTTCATAGATAAAAAATTTCAAATTACTTCTCAGAATATAGCATGCTAGACCAAAACCAAACCTACCCTGTGGCTTCCTAGTAAATATGATAATGGTCTTTTTCCTGAGACCAATACTGGTTATTATGCCTATTTAAAATTCCATCACTTCTAATATAGTATTCATCAGATCATATAATTTTTATGTAAAATTTCCTATTCCATTTCCTCTCGCGGTTCAGTAGAGTGGCTGTTATAGCTAGACTGCGCCAGGATTGGAGTGTACCGTAAGTTCTTACGATTATGTAATTTTATTTGTATATATATATATATATATATATATATATATATATATATATATATATATTTAATAAAAGACATTTATTATTAACATTATTATTATTTCTGATAATATTTTCTAAATACCAAAGATAAAATTCTAGGCGTCGCTGTTAGTGACCTGGATGCACATTATGAACTAGCTCAAATTTATGTTTTTTTTTCAAAATAGTTGAAACAGTAGATTTTGAAACGCCAACTCATACGAAAATAAGCACACGAATTCTTGAGAATTATGTTAAAAGTAATTTTCTATCGTGTCAAAGGCCTTTAGAAGATCAACTCTAAACTAGCCAGGCAGTTTGATTCTGATGCAAGGTACAAATAGTGCATGATCTTGTGCTAACGTTATGAGGATTTATTTTGGGGACACCCTTATTGTTTTCAGAGATAAAAACCAATCTATAAAGAATTAAATCAAGGATCGTAGCTGCGTTGAGAATTGGTAACTCTGGCCTAGAGGTGTGTCGCATTAGTAGGATTCCTACCAATGATACGAACCAACATATTGATTCGTATGACGTGGATCACTGTTATTAAGAAGATTCCTACCACTGATGACTCGTACCAGCAACGAACTCGTTTTATATGCCGGTGCAGATCTGCTCATATAATCCTATTCGATACTTATATAAAATGTTGATTGAATTCATTTAGCGTCACTGCAATGCTTAGTAAAAATATACGGTATAATAATTCGAATACGCATACAGATCAATCGATCGAACATACATTTTATTATGATTTGCCGTTTTAAAATTAATTATTTACTGCATACTGAAAAAACGGACTTTAGATGTATAAGTACATTAATTTAAATATAAGTAAAAAATATCAATTATTGATACAGAACAGAAGCTTTCACGGCTATGGTCGATTAAACAATCATGGTTCTTGGGATTAGTCCGTGTCGAAATGGAATCATTTAAGTCATGTCCAGTGGAATGCTGGTGTTTAAATACAGCAGATTGTATAATTTGTTTTTTCTAATATATCGTTCATTTTTCTTAAGCCTAGTAGATATGAATCGTCCACTTTATCCAATATAGACATCTCCACAGAAACTAGGAATGCATATACTTCCTCCGCTTGAGTGTGTTGAAGATTCATTACTTCTTAAAGTTTAAGTCATTTCCAATTGTAAAAAAATTTGAAGATGTGAATTTTCATTTAGGTGTCTAGTGTTAGTTTTCTATACAAGAGTGTTCTAAAGAACCATAACCTTTCCTTTAAACAAGGGCATGTAATCATGCTTTCTGATTCAATTTCTATTGTAAATTTTATATAAGGGTGTTGCTGATTCAGATTTTCAAGAAGCACAGAAGCATCATCCACATATCTCAACCAGGATTTTGACTTTGGTGATAACTTTCCTCCTCAAAAGCCTTTATGAGGATATTGGCTACCACAGGTGGCAAGGGAGATTCAATAGCTGTTTATTGAAAAAAAGTTACTTGAAAAACGAAATAAGTTGATGTGAGACATGCTTCAATCAGATTTAAAAGTGAGCTGTCAAGATTATTATAGTGAATTAGGTCTGTTTTTACAGAAATTAAATCATTAATAGGCACGTTCGGGGCACCGCGCAAGTGTCTTGAACACATCTCCTTTTCGCGCTTTCTTTGCTCTTCCCCCCACATTCTTCGGCGTCTACGTCCTACATTTAGTAGAAAATCGTGAGAGACACATTTTAAGTAGAACCTTGTGTACAGCTTGAGAGGGAGAGAGCAATTTCTTTTCTCCAAGGGCATTTTATATGAAATGACTTGCAGTATATATGACATTTTTTATTTATTTCACCTTAGATTTTAAACTAAAAATACAGGTAATAAATAACAAATGTTTTATAAACCTTGAAATACTACATTAAGAGTCTGTTTATATCTTTGACGTGTGCGTTCAGTTGCGTAACGATGATGTATCAATCTCTGCGAATCATTGTTTCTTTTTTGGAATCGTTGCTTTCATAAAGGAAAAGGGCTGGGGAGCGGACCACGGCTGATCACAGGAAATGATTAAATAAACAAGTGAAAATATAGTAATTACAAATATTTCGGTTTGAAATTTGATGATTATTATTAATGAAAAGGGAAAAACCTATGTTTCCGGGACAGAACCAAACAATTGCTGGATCCGGAATAAGCTGGCTAACACCGGGACAATCCTGTATATTCCAGACGCCTGGCAATCCTACCCTCAATTATTATTGTCTCTTATCATTATTATTAGTGTCAATATAATTTTTATTACTTATTATTATAATTAGCACAAGAGCTCAAAATATTACATTGAATATTCGCAACTACTTAGAGTCAAACACTCATCTCACAGTTTACCGAATATATATAATATTGACGGAGATATCTTTTAATGGAAGGTTACGTTCAATAGCCACGGTAATTACCAGAATAAAATAGGCATTAAGGTTATACACATCCCGTCTGGGCGATGCTCATTAAGATGCCGATAAATGGCAGTGGCCACTCAATGCAAATGAAGAGAGACGGATTTGCAATTTGATTTCTTGGTTTCCTGTTAACACCACTCTACACAATTATAGTTGAATTGGATTTTATTAGGGGCAAATGCTCTGCATCGTTAATCAGAAGCCCTTAGATAATTTTTATTACTATATGTGAAGTATTTACATTGGAAGTTTATTCTCAAATGTGCAAAGTATTCAAATATAAAATAAAAATTAGCTTAAAATAGATAATAGTAGGGTGTAAAATGTTTTTATTTTGTAAATTTTGATATGTATATTTCAGATATCTTGGGTACCATTTTTTTTACATGTTTTTTAGGTAATTTTCAACATGGCGTCCGAGATGGCGGAGATTTATGTCATTCATGGCACGCTATTGACTAGCGACTGGCCTTGACGTCTGACTATAAAGGCTGGTCGCTATGATCGTATAGTTTCTTTGAATCGTCTTGCATCCGTATTCACGTTTTGGCAGCTCCTTTCATATTTTTAAAATGAATATAGTTCTTCGACTTTGTTAAGACCGGATAATAAAACTTCAAATGCGTTAGAAGAGGAAGAATATAAAGAGGCTTAAGCTACCTACGAGCCAAGAACCTAATTAGTTAAACAAATTCCAAAAATTGAAGTCAAAAATTTTAACTTCTAGTTTAAAAGGAAGTTGATGTCACTATAAAAATATTTAAAAACTAAGACATTAAATTGCAAACCATTTTGTTATAAATCAAACCGTTTAGATTTTACGGCTGGATAAAGTGCCCAAAATATCAAGTGTCCATATCACGAAAACATATAGAATTCATTTTAGAATTTAAAATGTAATGTAAAAAAAATTGTATATAGGATACGAAGTAAATACAACAATGAAAGTTTGCAAAACAAAAAAATTGAAATTGCATTTTTTGAGGCAGCCAAATTAAACAGCTTGCAAATATAAGTCAAAAGCTCTTAGACGTTTTTTGATAGTACACTCTTAAGAAAATAATGGCGAATACATACAACATAGTGACCAGTAATTTCGTAAGTCTAGTATCAAAAACTTCAACAATTTTTTTCACTTTTTGCATAATCTTTACTTCAAGTATCTCAAGAAATGGTATTTAAAAATTTGTTTGTTTTGCAAGTTTCTCTTGTACTATTTATTTCGCACCTTCTATATAAAACGATTTTTTTTGTAAAAGGGGAAGGGGGTGGATCTAGAACATTTGTTCATAGGACAACAAGGTCTATTTTATCCTGTAGGATTTTCCATTTTATTTTCTACCATCAGTATTTGGATACCCTGTATAAACTAGAAAAAACAGGTTTTTTTTAATATTCTGGATTTTTTTTATCTATGAGCAGTCCACAAAGGTTTAATTACAAGGTATAGTGGTTGATTATAGTGAGGTCAGGGAAAGTTTATTGATGTGGGATTTAAAGATTTGCAGATTAGGAGAAGAGGAAAAGGCATTTACTAATAACATATTCTACACTTTATTAATAAAGGAGGAACAAAGTGAGAGGTCCTTGGATTTTGTAGTTGGACGGTGAAGAGATGTAGGTTGATGTTCGTGTCTCCCTGACAGGAATGACTAAAGACAGAATATGTGGTAGCATCGGTAAAAGAGAGACAGATCGCCAACAATTCGACGATGCTTTAGTGATGAAAGCTTCCATGTGACGTTTTCTTCGCGGCTGCTGTGGCAACTAAGATGTTAGTGAAGATCTTCCTGAAAAGTAATACCAACTAGGAATCTTTGACTTCAAGCATTTGAATATTCAATTGAATGGTGTAGGTATTGGAAGATAATTTGTGAGATAGTAAACATGATTGTGTTTTAGTGGACAAAGTTATGAGGCCCTTGGTTCGAGATAACTCTACACTTATCGTCAATTTCAGTCTTGGACACAAGTTTGGAAAATTGAATATTGGAGTGGAGTGTACTATCGTGAATAGGATTACTGGTAGATAGGGAAAGCAGATCATTGATGTGCAAGAGAAGCAGGGGTAGGCACTACTACTACTACAGAAATACTTCTGTTGGGGAGAAAACCGACAACCAAGTACAAGGAGGAAGACTATAGGCAGGAAATTTCTTAAGAAGTGCATGATGCTAGAATTCAATGGACTTATTACAGTTGTGGGTTACGAAGATAAAAAATCTGCTGTGGATCTTTAATTTAGTTTAATTAGTAATGTAAAAAATAATAATTGGGAGGAGAGATATGGGTCTGTACTTAGAGAGAAGAGTTTTGGATCCTTTTTGGGAACAGGCTGCTGTGCAGATTTCCAGCGTTTAGGAAAAATGCCCTTGTCATAGGACACTTGGAGCAACCCGGTGAGCATAGGGGCCAATACAGAAGCACACTTTTATAAGACAATGGCCGGAATACCATCAAAACCAGACAACTTCTCTCTTATTAAGTGCTTTGACAATACGTTAACCTTGAAGGTAATTGCATGCATATTGTATGCCAAAGCTTATACAGACGGAAGGGGAAAGTGAAGAGGAGGGATTAGAGTACAATTGGCAGCGAATTGTTTTGCCAAAAGCTCAGCTTTTAACGTAGAGATAATTTCATCACCAGATATTAGGGAGCTTTTGCAGATGTTTTGATTAATATTTTTGGCAAGCGAGCAAAAGAGTTGGCTTCTATTTTAGCAAGAAAAAACTTTGCCTTTTATACAAAAAGCATTTTCGGCGTCGCAAATTATGCGATTATATTGATTTCATGTTTCGTTTTTAGCCTGTAGTATGGATTCAATGCTTATAGTCACTATGTGGGAGATTCGGGTATACAATACAGGCTTTGTAGAGATTATTATAAGTTAAAATTAAAGTTAAAAAAACTGAGCCTTGGAAGTGTTTCTTTTCGACGTGTTTGAGATACGTATACGCCTCCTTGAGACACTAGGTTGCACAGTAAGATATTGAGTACTGGGTGTGCAGAAAATTTTATTAGGTTAAATCAAATTTGAAAAAACTGTTAGATATTTTTCAGAATATTTGAAATACATATACGTCTGTTTCACTCATTAGACTGGGTACTATCTACCACACTATCTCTGTAGAACATTATATGAAGGATTAAAGGGATTAATAATTTAATTAAATTTAAAAATTGTGAATGCTACATTTTAAGAGCCGAACACCTCATAGATTTTTGACAGTGGCTCTCCGGACTCAGGCATAGCAACATATTGGTTGAATTCGGTTTTTAGTGTAGGGGTGTTTGCAAAAAAATAATAAGTTACAAAATAGATAAGGTAAAACTAAATAAAAATTAACTTTTTAAATTTTTTAAGTTTCCAGTGCCTCCAACCACCCAACCTGCCATTGTTTATTTGCTATGGATAGTATAGCGGTAATGTCTAAACTAATGGGTGATTAGACTAACACGTATCCTAAACATGAAAGAAATTCTTTAAAATTGAGCCTCTTTAATTTTGATTTAACAGCATTATCTGCCTTCCGTACTTCCGTTTTGATTTCAACTTTTACCGAGTATACACGCTATAGTTGTTTGCCTATATCTCAAATATGGGGAATTAGCCCAATCCAATTTTCAGCGCCTTAACCCCAACCCGACCCCAAAGCTACCTAGAGGGGACAGGGGAAAAATTTTAAATTTTCTTCGCAGAAAAAATTACACTGGGTGTAGTTTTCGTTTTCCTCCAGGTACTGAAAACCCCTCTTTTTGGCCTTTAAGTAGTTTTTACATTGACACATGTTGAATCCGTATCGGTTTATCTCTATATCACATTTAATTTTTCTGCATTCTTATTAAAAAGTTGGTTTTTAAAAAAAAATATTTGGCCGCCATTTTGTTTCGCTATCTTGAATTCGCAACAACTTTACCAGTTTATTTCTATAATACACTTCATACTTGCACAAAATTTAAAATTAACGTACCAACTAGTTTTTTCAGGCTGATTTTTTAAATATTTCATTAGGCCGGCATTTTGTTTTGCTGTCTTGAATTCATATTCATGTTCATTCCTATGCCGCATTTGATTTTTATACAAAATTTGAGGTAAATTAGATAATTAATTTTTTTAGTAATAATATTTTTAACTTTCACTATTGGATTTTTACCAAAATATTACCGGGTCATCCCCATATGACGTTTAATTTTTGATAGAATTTGAAGTGAATCTGGTAAGTAGTTTTTAAGCTCTGCCGTGAACTCATAGACGGACAGACAGACCGGCAGACGGATCGACGGAATTGATAAAACATATTTTTTCGCATCTAGGAGCGCTAAAACATGAAGAGATGTAAAATCTGAGAGGGTTTTTTCATTATTACGAACATTTTATTTGGCCGCCATTTTGTTCCGCCATCTCGAATTAGTATCACAATTTTACTAGTTTATTTCTATGCCACAATTGGTTAGGTTAGGTTAGGTTAATAGCATACAATTTGAAATCAATTCATTAAGTTGTTTTTTCATTTTGTTCAACCATCTTGGATTCGCACCAAAATTTTACCAGTTAATTCCTACATAATTCTTAATTGTTGTGCAACATTTGAGATAAATTGGATATGTAGTTTTTAGTAATAATTTTTTTTTGCGTTTCACTAGGCCGCAATTTTGTTTTGCCTCATCGGACTTTTAACAAAATATTACCAAGTCATCCTCACATAACTCTCAATTTTTGACCAAAATTTGAAGCCAGTCAGGTAAGTAGGTTTGTAGCTATGCCGCTATCAGACTGAATTGAGAAAAAATGTTTTTCGGCAACTAGGGATCCTGAAACGTAAAGATCTGAAAAAAATTCAGAGGGTGATTTTTTCACGATTACAATACATCTCTTTTACGAGGGAAGTAAAAATCTACACTATTCTATTCTTACCTTATCTATTATACCAGAATAAATACAAAGGAAAAAAATTAAATTAATATATTAAGTAAAAAAATATATTACATAATTTAAAGCCACAGTTTTTCAGGTTTGTATAATAATCATAGTTACATTACAAAATATTAAACTAACCACTTCAATGACAAAGCAATTAAAATAGCAGCTATGGTAATTTTATATGACACAGCTCCACTGTTACAAGGCGGGTTATTCAGGCCGATACTGCTTGTGCATGTACACAACTCGACTTCGTAGCCACTGTCTTTTTGTGTGTAGCAACCAGAAGAAGTAGTTTTGTCATCCGATCTGATCCTTGCACACATATGAGTCTGATTTGTAACTGTGAACAAAATATGTTTTTTTAGGTTTACTTATTACTAGTGTCAGGCGCGGATCTTCCATTAGGCTGAGTAAGCTAAAGCCTAGGATCTCTAGTTTTAGTTGTTCAAATATAAGGTAATAAAACTAGATATTTTTGATTTCTAAATCATTTACGCCATTCAGAAATACCTAGGTCATATCTTCGATGTATGAATAAGGTCCCAGTTAGGGCCATCACAGATGGATCTGCGTAATCGATAACATAAGAGTATATCCATAACAGTGCACTGCACATTGTACGGCACCTTGCATCGCACCTAGCCTTACTTCTACTACTTAAAAACGTAGATTTATATATATATATATATATATATATATATATATATTTTTTTTTTTTTTTCATTTTCATTTAAAATAATACATGACTTAGTTACTAGAGATGCTAAAAACATAAAAAAAATTTACTTCATGTATATTTTGAGTGCAACCTGTCAGTACGTAGTAAATAAATAATAAGAAATGTGTTCGCATAAGAATATGCAGTTTATCTGAACTGATAATAATTGTATATAACAATACAAGACAGAGTCAAATGAAACCCTTAAAAACGTCGTTGAACCAAATTTATTAAACCAATGTTAAAAATAAGCATGTAATTTTTCGCCGTGTTCACCATTAAGTTGTATGCATTTCCTTCGCCGTTTTGGAACAACACCCAAAGAAAAAAATCCTTTGGTCGTGTGCATAGCCACTCATGTATCGCCTGGATCATTTTTGAAATTTTTTCCCACCTAATGACGCTTTAAGTTGACCGAAGACATGATAATTCCTTGGGGCGAGATCAGTGGACTAGAGAGGATGTGGTAGACACTCAAACTTCAAATCTTAGATGGTCACCGCAGTTGCACGCGCAGTATGTGGCTGCGCGTTATCGTGTTGCAAAAGAACACCTTTCCCTAGAGATCCTCGTCTTTTGGTTCTGATGCCTGGTTTGAGACGGTTCTTCAGAAGTTCTGAGTATGTGGCATTTGTAACAGTGACTCCACTGGGCATGTATAGTCAAAAGCAGTGTTATCGTGCGGGTCATACGATTTAACAACGACAAACTTTTTAAGTTTATTTTTCTTTTATTACATGTAATCCTATCCTACGCATAAAATCCGGAAGATGAATTAGATAGACCTATGATATTTTCATATGAAAAAAGAGGATAAACATATAAATACCAGCAGTTGCAAAAATCTTTGAGCGATGTCACTTCAAAGTCAGATTGACAAGTCAGTGACAAAATGAAAAATAGAAAACAATTTTCGGGTTTTTTGCATCCCCGAGCGAAAAAAATGGTATTAAATCTAATAAAATATTACGAAAATGAAAATTCACCGGCCAATATCCAGAAGATAGTAGCAAAACCTCTGAGAATCGGTATAAGCTGTGCAAAAATTGATGAAAAAAAGCATAATTTACTACCGAAGAAGATTAAGAAATGTACACAAAAAAAGCCAATGACAGAAGACTTAAGTGACAAAGTAAAAATGGATGTTCGTAATGCAATTTACGATTTATACACATCAAAAACTAATATAACACTTCAAGGTTCAAAAGAAGCTTAAAAAAATCGAGACATGTTGGAAATTGGACTAAAATCGTTGTCAAAATTAATAAAAATAAAGGGTTTTCGATATAAAAAGGACTGTAATCGAAGATTTTTTATGCGAGTTGCCACATATAACAAGTCAGCGTATCCAGTTTTTAAAGAAATAAACGGAAAATGTTAATTCAAAATTTAGAAAAGTGGTATTTTTAGACGAGACTTGGATATTTTCTAATGGAAGTGGTTGGAAATCTTGCCAGGACGAGTCTGTAAAAAGTGTCAAGAGAAAAAAGGGATGTGAGACGGAAAAACGGTTCATCATTTTGCATGCAGGTTCTTCAACAGGATTTCTCCCAGGTGCAAGTTTACTGTTTTCTTCAACATCCAAAAGTATGGACTACCATCATAATATAAACTGTGAACTGTTTGAAAAGTGGTTAAAAGAACAACTAATTCCAAATTTAAATGCTCCATCTTTAATCATTCTGGACAATGCATCTTATCATTCAAGAATCTTAAATAAACAACCTACTTCATCCTGGAAGAAAAGTGATATTTATGACTGGCTAATAAAACAAAAACAAAATCCTTTACCCAATATGCTGAAACTAGAACTTCTTTTAATGGCAAAATCTATTAAAAAACCAACAATATATGTCGTAGATGAAATATTACGGGAAAAGGGACATGAGGTTTTACGAATGCCGCCATACCATTACCCGTTTAAAGCAATAGAATTAATATGGGCTGGGACAAAATCATATTACGAAAAATATGTGAACGATGGTCTTACATCAGATGAAATGCAAATTGTTTGGCAAGATTCATTAAAAAACGAGTTCTAGATGTCGAAATAGCACCAATGATCATTGAGCCATTTGAGGACGACTCAGAAGATGAGGGCTTTTTAAGTGATGATGATATTTTTTAGTCTATAATATTAAAAAGGATTATATTAGTCTTTACGTGTATAAATCATAAATTGCAGTATGAATATCCATTTGTGCATTGTAACTTAAGTCTTTTGCCTCTGGATTTTTTCGTGTACATTTCTTAATCTTCTTTGGAAGTAAATTACGCTTTTTTTTCATGCACAAGTTTCTGTACATTCCTTATACCGATTCTCAGAGCTTTTGCCACTGGCTCCTGGATATTAGCCAGTGAATTTTAATTTAAATTTTTTTTTATTATATTTGACATCATTTTTTGTACATTTTTAGTACATTTGTAATTTTGTAGGCAATAAATAAATAATTATAGAATACTTGTTCCAATTTTAAAGCGTGTTTAAAATAAGTACATTTTTTTATTAATTATAAGACAAAATTTGATATATAAATGTCGGTAAAATCGCTTTGCCAGAAACTCGGGGCTAACGAAAAATACAGGCTATATATATATATATATATATATATATATATATATATATATATATATATATATATATATATATATATATATATATATATATATATATATATATATATATATATATATATATATATATATATATATATATATATATATTTTTCGCATGCATGACCCTTAATTTTAGACTGAAATTTGAAGAAATCGGATAAGTAGTCTTTTAGTTATGCCGCGACCAGACAGACTGACGGACAGACATACCTACAGACAGACGGAATTGAGAAAATATGTTTTCCGGCATCTAGGGACCCTTAAACGGAAAGATCTGAAAAAAATTCACGAGGGAAGTAATACCTAATTATCTTGTGTTTTTAACAAAAGTGTATAAAATTTTTAAAAAATAAATTTTTTTTGTTATCACAATACAAAAAAAAAAAATTTTCTTTGCACAGGGGTGGCCCGCATTTAAATAAATGACACTGTATAAGTGGTTAGATTTTTAGATCAAGCGGGGCTCATTTTGTGTATTTTCAAAAAAAAGATTTTAACCAAATACATAATTAGCGAATTTTCTTATTTAGTCCCTCGGCATTTAATATATAAAATAAATAATATAATAAAGAAAACTATTTTCTTTCTCCCTGTATATTTGTAAATAGCCCATCGAGATTTAATAACTCGATAAAAGAATCACACAACATTTTGGTATTCACTGTGTTTTCTGATTTGATTCATAATGTTGGTGACCTTTGCACCCGCACGATAAGACCGCATTCGACTATAGTCTTCCAAAATTACCCTATTTGCATCCCAAAAAAGAGTCAGCATGTTATAACCTTTCTTACGAATAGCTGTGTATGAAATATTTTGGGTTTCGACGAGAAAGGGTGGAGCTATTCTTTGCTGGTTCTCTTGATTTCAGGTTGATGATAGTGAACCCACATTTTATCTCCAGTCATCACCCTTTTCAAAAAATCGTCTCCTCCTGCTTCATACCGACGCAAAAGTTCTTCACAGAGATCAATGCGTCGTTTTTTCAGTTGTGGGGTCAATTGCTTTGGCACCCGTCGGGCTGACCCTTTATGGAAATTGAAGATATCGTGTATAATGTGGTGCACAGAACCATGACTCATTTTCAAAAGTGCAGCGATTTCATAGAGGATTTTCTTTCAGTAAAGTTTCAACTACCGAAATGGGCTCAGGCGTCACAACACGATTTGTTTGACCCGGTCAATAAGAATCAGCTACGTAAGTGAGCCAGAGTGACAAACATGAATTTCCATATTGTATCTTCATTCTACGATGAATATCAATGAATTTTGCGTCTTCACTGTACAAGAAAAGAATAACAGAACGCTGTTCCTCCCCAGTGTGACAAGAACAGAATCTTCTATATCTCAAAAATAATGTATCTGCCAACATTTAAGACATTAATTAAATAAATCGTATATTCATTTTATACCAGTCAAGATATTTTTTTCCATTTTGCCATTTCTTTTTATAATTTATTCAAGACAACACTATGATAATTATGTTTGTGTAATTTTGTTCCAAATTGTTTCCCTTACAAACAAGCAAATAATTAGATTTCCCTTCGGGCTGCTGTGGATTGTACAAGGTTAAGCGAAATACCAAGTTCAGTTTCCATGTACGAGGCGAGGGTACCAGACTAAGTGCGGTGCGTTGGGCGAGGCGTCTTTATAAACTCTTGCATTTACGAATATAGATATATCTACATCGCCGAAGCGAAAATCAAAATTTCGGGTGGTTTAATTTTTCGCACACTAATGCAGAAAATTCCTTAATTTCCGTGTAAGTACCATTTTCCGTACGGTGAGGCTTTTGGAAAGTAGCATCGTATAATTTCAATTCAAATTTATAAAGCAAAAAACATTTAGTTATATCGCAGTACTTAACATCAGTAATATCTGACTATAAAATAGGTATTGGAAAAGTACTATATAGTAAATGTTTTCAGTTTAAGAATTATTTTAACATTGTTCAAAGAATGTCTCTATCACCGCTTTCAAATTGTTAAGATAATACTTAACAGTTCATAACATTTACTTGACACTACCTATCTCAAGCTGCGAAGCTGAAAGTTCAAATGTTGGACAAAAAAGACTAAATAACTTATCTACACTGTCAATCGAAAATGATATAACTTATTTACACTGTCAATCGAAAACGATATGACACGATCGTGAAATGCAGAAAGGGTATTTCATTTTTAATTTTTTTATGTAAGAATTTTTTGTTTAAAAACGTTTGCTAAATATGTAATACATTTTCTGCTTTCAAATTAATATTGTCTTTTGTTGTAAGTAATTGCCAATAAGAAAATAAAGAAGAATTTTCACTCCTATCTAATAAATTGGTTTAAATATACAGGGAAATAATCAAATAAAAAAAATAACATCGTGTATTTTAAAAATGGAGCCGCTTTGGACCTATGTGTAGGTATATAACATTTTCCTTTTATTTTATATTAGGAATATCCCATTAAGCCATGACCCATGTTTTTAAACAACCTGTATATTATATATTTAACGAAAAATTATTGTGAAAATTGTAATAAATTGTAATTGTGAAGGAAGATTTTTTTTAATTGTAAAAAAAAGCTAGATTTTTAATTTTTTTGGTCTATAATTATTTTAATAATTTTATATACGATATATATATATATATATATATATATATATATATATATATATATATATATATATATATATATATATATACATATATTATTTTATATACGATATATATATATATATATATATATATATATATATATATATATATTGGTCGATTCTCGACAAAATGGTGAAGGAGTAATCCTTACCGTTACTGGTTTCGTTTTGTATAACTTTTTACGACCAAGAACCGCACAGAAATTGAAATTTCTGTTTCTCTATATATATATATATATATATATATATATATATATATATATATATATATATATATATATATATATATATATATATATATATATATATATATATATATATATATATATATATATATATATATATATATATATATATATATATATATATATATATATATATATATATATATATATATATATATATATATATATATATATATATATATATATATATATATACCGGGTGACACAGAACATAGGGTACACGCTCTAATTTGTTTACCTTTTCAGATATCGCTTTAAACTTACGTTTAGTAACTTATTAAGATGCATATTTTGACAGATAATTGCGTTATACATCACTTTCGGTTTAACCGGATTAACCTGAACTCTAATATATTAAGTGGAACCCTGTATATTTGTTTTCATAGTCGTATTCTGTGTAACATTCCAATGATGTATCACAATATATTATATTTTTCTTCCAGAATGGCGGCAGTAAAACCGGTTTTCTGAAAAACGTTATTATATTTTAATTGAAAAGGGAACTTTGCACAGAATACGACTATGAAAAAATATATACAGAGTCCCCTTTAATATATTGAAGTTCAGGTCACTTCCGGTTAAACCGGAAGTTTTATATCCCTGTGTATGTACAATCCAATTATCTGTCAAAATATGCATTTTAAAGTTTCAAAGCGATATCTGAAAAGGTAAAAAATTATTGCGTGTACCCTATGTTCTGTGTTTTCATAAAACATTTATTAATCTCACTTGCCCTTTAGAAAGCACGCCTGCGGTTCGTTTTCTAATCTAGGACTCGTTCTATAAAGTCGTGTCTCATGAAACTAGTGTTTTAATATAAAATGTTCTACTACAAAGTGGTGTCGTACTGGTCGGCAATACTTATTTTTTCTCGACAAATTTGGCCACAATACCTCGAATCTGAAACAGGTCTCTCGAAATTGAAAAACAAAAATGGTGCACATCTAAGGTATGCGTTCTCACCAACTTAAAAATGTGCAACTGTAAATATGTTTTTTAAAAATAATGCTTTTTTAAAATATAGTACATAAAATAGAAGAAATATTATTAAATGGTATAAAATACTCGTATCACAAGACATTTAGTCTTACCTACCCATTAGAAAACTCACATACGGTTCGTTTTCTAACATAGGGCTCATTCTATAAAATAACGCCTTATGAAACTAGTGTTTTAATATAATATTTTCTATTTTGCAATCATATAGATGTCATTTCGTTACACAAAGTAGTGTCGGACTGGCTGTCTTTTCGACACTACTTTGTTTTTCCTTACAAAACTTGGCAATGCTATAAGTCATAGCCACATCGAATTTCAAAATTGAAAAACAATAATAGTGCACAAGTAATTTCACACCCACGTGAAAATATTCAACAGTAAATATGTTTTTTGAGACAATGCTTTTTTATTACACACGTGTTGAAAAGTGTTTTTGTCACAAGTATGATTTAACGCCAAGTTTACAGTTTATATGTGGTCGTAGGAAAAATTGTATACTATCTTCAATTGTCGATTAATAGTCCTGAAAACTGAAGTACCCACGGGCCTAATGGGTATTCCTTCCCTGAAAATTACTTTGTACTAGAAATTGTTATATTTCTACATACTTACTCAAACCATTGTACCAATATGTGTAAGTTACGCATGACTGACTAGCTGACTTCCGGCACAGAACACTTGCTTTATAGTTCTTCCATAAATAGTCGACGTCCGGAATAGTTCCATCATCTAGAAAATATTAAATTTTTTAATAGGTAATATCTGTGGTGGGATTATTAATACAGGAAAAATAAAATATTGATAATTTACAGGTTCTATTCCACATTCCACATGAACTTGAAATCAGAGCCAGCAGCAAGCATCTTCTTGTGCTTGTGCAAGCGATAAAGGGCTATGGCCATATATTGATAAGAGGAGATATAACTTTTTCGTCATAAACCCCGTATAAAAATAATGAAGCCATTTTAAAGAAAACGCAGCGAGTGTTTCCAACTGCGCAGACGCTATAAGAAAAATTACATTTACATATGATAAATGAATTTGGAATTGCCAATAATGGAAGAAATATAAACAAACATACTTTTCCGATTCCATATTATATTAAAAACAAAGCCTTTTTTGTGATCTTGATTTTAAACGACGGTAGAAATTAAGAGTGAATCTGTTTGGTACATAAAGTTGTGATATCAGGAGATTACGGGCTCAGTTTTACGAGTCAAGAAGCGAAAACTCGAAATACAAAATGAAATATTATAAATATTGGACCCAAAGAAGCGTTTAAAGACTATTTATAAATTATAATTTAGTTATTTAAAACTTTGTAATAATTTTTGTTGAAAATCAACCTTTATAATATAAATTTTATACATATTTATCGAGTACTCAGTTGGTGGATTGTGAGTTTTACCTCTATAAATTTTGAAAATCGTTTCTCCTTAGTAGCATTTCAGATTATACAGGAAAGAATATTTTTACAGCTGCAAGCATCTTCCTTGAAATCGGCTTAAAAATGTAAATACAAACAGACCGATTGGTTCATTTATTGATACGTGGTTTTCAAATATTGCATATCTATTTAGAATGGTTTAAGTTGAATGAATAATAATTACCTATCATTTCATTACAAATAAATATTGATAAGTAACGAATTTAAATTATAAATCTCAATATTCCAGATATGAATGGTTATGAATCGTACTTTTACGTTTTTAGACCTTAATTTGTAACAGATATCTATATTTTTGAATAAAAATTAACTTTTGCAACATATCATGCGCATGCATAAATTCCAAATTCCGGCTCAAATATTTTACAGATGCTTCTATTTCCCATAATAACTATTCTCATCCCCACTCCTAATTATATGGCAATGACAGACGGATTTGCAAAATTCATTACCACGATCGACGAAATTTCGTATGGCGGACTAGGATGCAATATTGTTTGTAATTGTTTGTCTTGCTTGATTGCTGGCTTCTGTCCTTTTCTTGAACAATTTGCCAATTCTTATTGTTTTTAAATATTTATTTGTATCTTCTAAATATGTTTAATCATTGTTAGGCATCAGGCTTAGGCTCCCATTGAATATACTATAGAGTGTTAGGTGTAACTGCTTTCTGTCAGATTTATCTGAAAATTCCCCAGTGTCCGCACACAAAACGGTCATTACGTTTTCAATACCATGTGGTACTGGACCGGCCGAACAGAGTAAATTCTCGAAAAACTCGTAACCTTCACATTCATGTCGTCCGGGTGCTTTCTAGAGAGGGATGAGTTTCCTGTAATTCCCCTAAAAAACACAGATAACGACATTCGGCCTCATCTCTGTAGAACTCCCCTATCCCGCCACTCCGGATCGACGCTATACTATTGCAATTGGATGATAACCTTACGCATATATGTTATGTCCTTATGTAAAGATATCTATAATGTTTTTGACCAGACGAGACTTGGCCAGAAGAGCGCTTAGGCATTGAAAGAATTCAGTAACTGGAAGCCATATATATATATATATATATATATATATATATATATATATATATATATATATATATAAATTAATTTGCAAAAGATTCAGATAAATCGGCACAGGTACACTAGTGCCAATAAATATACCAACCCATACCTTGGTTTCTTTAGTACATTGTACATTTAATGAAAAAGTTGCTTTATCCGAAAACAAAAGATTAAAGTAAAAAGAGGGTCTAAGTTGCAGTTGTCGTAGTTATCTTCGTTGAGATCATCTTCTACGGATGATTTTTTCGAGTGCAGAATGTTTTCAACTAAAGTGTAATAGAATGAGCAGTTCCTTCGAATGGAAGTTTCCTGCAAGAAGTTATTTAGCAGTTTTCAAGTGTCCAACGCAATTTACATTAAACTCTTAATTAAACTGGACTTATTCTGGAGTTTACATCTTAATTTATAAAAAAAAAATTAGAGGTACTCAAACCTAAGTAAAAAAAACAGAATCCAAACGAAACTACGTCAGCGTAATCAAATATGTGAGGGTTTGGGGCTGTAGCCCAAACCCCTTTTGAATATTGCACCGACCAACTGGTACCTACTCAGATTAACGTAGGTTTAAAATCCAAGGGCCTATTTAAAAAACCCGAAGGGGGCGTAAAGACTTTGCGCCACTGTTATTGCCTACTAAAAAATATCTAAATAACTTATTATGTAGTGACATGTCTAAATTAATTTGTATTTGAAATATTTACCCACAAAAAATAATTACATTTTTTGCATTTTAAAAAAATTTCGCCTCTAATGAATATGCGTAGATTCAAATGTTACTCTTTATTTCTAAATTTTAAAACCCCTGAAAGATTAAATATAGTTAATTGCAGATTCATACATTTAACTAGGCAACATATAACAGTACGTAGTAGGATGTGGTAAAGTTAATCAGCCCATTCGGGAGTTATTTCGGTCAATTAAATTTCGTTGACGAGATTTTATCAAAAAAGAAAATAACATTAATAACTTACATGATATAACTATAGGTGAAGAACACGGAATATTATCCCCAGCTCTGGTGTCATCTTTGTAGTCATCGCAAGTGCCATTGTATCCAGTTATGTTGTCATATTCTGGACCAAGCCAAGTAAATTCAAAACAGTACGTCCAATTCGGGTTTAAGGTTGGGTAGTCAATGTCTTGGGCAGAGCAAACTGCTGTAATTAACAACAAAATTGAAAAAGTTATGGGGAATGCAAACTGCTCAATAGAAAGACCAACCTTTCAATTTTTAATCCTTTTTTCGAACTGATTTTTTAACTACTTTTTCGGATGCGGATATCGAATTTTATAATACCATTTTTTGTACACTTTCTTGTTGACCCCGAAGAAAAATTCTTAGATTGTAGAAAATCTTTCTGAAATAAGTCATTGAAATCTGAGAAGTTCTTCAAAATATGACATATTGGAAAATGTGATACTCAAATTTTATGTTTAATAGTGTATCTCGTGCAAAAGCGCGTAATTATAAAACCAACAATAGCGACTGGAGAGGTAATATTACCTTGATAAAGTACCATATTAAAACGCATAAAATATGTTTTGTCAAAATGGTAAACACTCAAACTTTGAACTTTTAGATGACTTTATTTTTTGTTGAGCAATTTTTACAGGGTGTTCCAACTCTATTTATACACGAAGCGTCTCCAAGTATGTACACCAAAAAAATATCATTTTTAGACAAAAAAAAACCCTTAATGTAAAAACCTACTTTTAGGAACGGTATCTTCTTGGGTTGTTCTAAACGAACACTTTTAATTTCATTTTTTTATTGGACTATCGAGGTTCTATTAATTTCTGGTTACCGATTTAATTATATATTTCAAAAGTTAAAACCATTATCTAGGCAAATTTTTGCTCGTTTTCGAAATACTGACAGGTACAGGTTGTCTCACCTTAGCGGGACACTCGATTTTACCTCGTTATGGTTTAGCTAGAACTAATACTCAAAAACTTATTAGTCTAATTCACAGACCGAAGATGGTGTTAATTCTTGCTACGCTTAGTAAAAATATGAGTGAGGACTCACTGGTTTGGGAATGACATAGAAAAATGTACAAAAGTTTCAAACTAATAATCAAACCTGGAACAATTTTTTTTAATTACTACAGTGTTGTTATTAATATCAACTTTTAAATATTCAGAATTTTCTTCTAAATTTTTTATAATCTTTGAGTAGTCTCTTTGTCCTGATTTGCTAGCATTTAACTTTTCTTCGTCATTTTTTAGCGTCTTCAGTTTTAGACAGTGGAAATTTCCAAAAATATTTCATCTTGAATAGCATTTTCATCAATTCGTTGTTCAATGTTTTCAAGTTGCTCATTTTCATTATTGTCTTCCGTTACATCACAATTTATCTAGGCTTTCATATTTTTTCCCGTCTTTGTTGAAATTGCGTCAGCTAACATTTCAACAGAAGTTTTTCAATATCTAAATTTAGCAACTCTTTGTGGTAGGAGATATTATTTTTGGACAGGTTTTGGTAGGAGATATTATTTTTGGACAGGTATTGGTCTCTCTGAAAAATAAATGTTTTGGAGAGGTCCCTAAGAACTGAGTTTTCATTTTTCCACCATCATTCTCGCTTATTTCACAAGTCATCAAGAATGTAAAAAAGCATTAAAATATTTGTTATTTCTCGTCGGGTCCCATAAATAAAACATTTATATTCTAGGCCTGTCTAAAAAGTAATAAAAATCGAAAGCGTTCCTTTATCCGGAGCTTACCTGGTTATAAAGCTTTTTTTTATTAAAAATGGTGGAAGTGTGACCAAATTTAGTTCAGTACATTTAGTCGCACGTATTATACTATATTTTCAAACATTTTTATTTGGCGCCATTTTGTTCCATCATATTGGATTCCTACCAACATTGTCCCAGTTTCTACCTATGCCACAGTTAATTTTCGGGAATAATTTAAAATAATTTCCATAAGTAATTTTTACATTGACACACACCGCCATTTTCTTACGTCATATTGAATTCGAATAAGATTTTTTACGTTAATTTTTTAAACATTTTATTTAGCCGCCATTTTGTTCCGCCATTCTTACGAGTTTATCTCTATATGACATTTAATGCTTACACAAAATTTGAAATTAATCTAATAAGTAGTTTTTACAAGCTAATTTTTTAAATATTTTATTAGGCCGCCATTTTGTTTTGCTATCTTATATTCATAGCAAAATGTCACCAAATCATTTCTATGTAATACTTGATTTTTGTGCAAAATTTGAGATAAATCGGGTAATTAGTTTTTTGGTAATATTTTTTTAAAGTTTAACTAGTCCGCTATCTTGTTCCGGTATATTGGATTTTTACAAAAATATTACCAGATCATCTCCATGGCTATATTAAGTTATGTCACACAGTTTGAATTCAGTTCATTAAATAGTTATTGCAGGCTGATGTCCTGCGGGGATCTGTCCTGGGTTCTTTATTTTTTTAATATCTTGATAAATGCCATCGTCATCGGTATAAATAATACTGTTTGCTTTATGCTGACATTTTAAAATTTCTACGCACAATTGATGTTGAGCCTTGATCGTATAAAACTTAGTCACTGGTGTGACTGCCCCCAGCATCAACAGATATAATGTTTTTTCATCCACTAGAACTTCAGTGCAGTATGCAGTGGCATAACTACACCCCCGCTAGCCCCCGCAGCGCGGTGTGCCCATTGACGCCAGGAGGCCCTTGATAATATATAATGGAGCCCAAGAGAAACTATGGAAGTACTTTTTCTTATTCCGCAGTTTTTTGCCGGCCCTGTTTTTGGAGCTACATTTGTTTATTAATGGAAAATTATGGATGACCATTTTTTTTAGTCATCAGTTCATTTTCCGGTTTTCTCCCTGCATATAGAGCGGCCCTTTATATGCAGGGAAATTTGTCGAAAAACTGCGGGGTGGGCCAAAATGTGTAGTTACGTCACTAGCAGTGTGAGTATCATGTGAACTGTGTTGTTCTGAGACGGGTCGAACAAGTTTCTCAATGTTTTTCATCACATTGAAGTTACTGTAAGTCTTATCGAAATTCTTATGCGATCTAGTCGGGAGTTTAAGTTACCTGAAACTAAATTTACTTTTTTGTTTCCTAATTCGTAGTAGTTCATAGTTTGCTTCCTCTATTTGACACCCTAATTTTCCAATCCATATTGACAAATTGCAGAGGGTACAATAACTACATTTTCTATTTGTTTTAAATATTTATAATTATATGTGTTAAACATTTAATAATTGATATTGTTGTACATTTTTTTTGCTCATCTTAACATTGGTGTGTACCCTGCTCAGTAGTGTAGATAAATAAATAAATAAAATCTATCGGAAAAACTGAATTAAAAAAAAAGTTTTTTAAACCATTTAAATAGGCCTTTATTTTTTCTGCCTTATTCTGTTTATAGGAAAATTTCCATAAGATCCTTGTATCAAACTTGAGTTTTTATGCGATCTAGTCGGGAGTTTAAGTTACCTGAAACCATATGCTCGCTGTTTTGTTACCTAATTCGTAGTAGATTAGAGTATGCCTCCTCTATTTGGCACCCTTATTATCCGATCCACATTGGTAAAATTGGAAAGGGCACAATATATATTTTTAAGATCCCTAAATTTTAAAATTGATGGGTTTTATCTAACCTTTCATACTTCTCGATAAATTCTACTTTTAAGATTTAAGTGGAACAGCCTTGAGCAAAAAAGACAATATTTTCTGCTCACATTTCTGTACAAGTTAGCTGCTCTTAATCTACTATCTTAGGTTCATTTTCACGTACCCCGTAATATGGCATCATTTCAAAGTTGTTGGTAATATAACAATCTTTGAAAATTGTTTGCCACATTCACTTTCAAATATGGGTTATATACTATTCCATGGCTAAACGGTATACAATAATATTTATAACACCAATTTAATTACCAGCATAGTAGAATTAACACGATGAAACTGCGTAAAGACATGTGTCTTGACATAAACGGAAAAGACAGAAAATGAAAATCGTATGATCCCTAATTCTTACTAATTAACCTATTAGTAAAATACTTTTGCAAAATAGTAAATATTGACAATAGTATTGCTATAGGTTACATCTTTCTCCGAAAATAATTGCTACATACCAAAAAAAGACATATATCCAACCAACAATATCAAATAACCGTTTTTCAACATACTAAACAACACCTAAAACATAATTCTTTGTTATACCAACCAAAAAACTAATATTTTGGTACCAGCGCAGTCATGAATACTAAAATAAATTGGTTTTTTGAAAATCAAATATTTATCTTATCGCATAATTTCTTTATCTATTCAAAGGAACTAATCAATTTGAAACAATTTGTCATTCGAGAAAATTGATAGGTTAATACCTTAATCCTAACATAATACGTATATGATGATAAGATCTACAGTGGAAGCAAATTTTTAAAAATCCCAATCCAAACATTTATCTGAAAGTAGCAGTTAAGATTTGTAAGGAAGTATTTTCTTTTTAAGAAAATCGCTTGAATCTTGAATCATTTTACTTCCTTGTATAACAGCCAATATATTATATTAAAATAAATATAACGTTTCCTTTCTCGTCCAGATTAAAGCAATTTGTAAACAAATTTTTATTTATTTCTTTTCCACGGGCTAGAGTCCACTAAAATTGTGTTAAACATGTATATATAGTAAGAAGCAAATTTACAATCACAGCGGATTAATTATAAATCACTGAAAGTTATAATACGTTACATTTAGCACTTTAAGAATTGATAAATAAAGAAATCTAAATGAAAGTGCTCATTAGCAAAATTAGAACATCTAGTTATGAAGCTGTTTTGCCTGTCATTAGTTCAATGAACAGGGACATGAATGGTCTCTGTAGATCGGGTCGATCTGGGAGATAAATGTCGTTCATTCTCTGCTAGTAACGACGGACAGTTGACAGCACCATTCAGCAATTTATCGAACAACCTCGGATCAGAATCTAATACGGGTCATTAATGAATCAAGATGAAAGATGACATTATAATCAAAGTTTTGGAGTTGACCTGACTTAAATGCAGTTAGCCTAAGAAAGGACCTTTGAACCTTTTCAATTGCATTTACTAGAGAAGTTTTCACCATGCTCCGGTTCGGCTGACCGCTTCGAACGGCAAGAATTAACGATGTAAGTAGCGACGTCATTAGCTGAATGGTTCGATAACTGGTCAGTTAAATTGCTAACCATGTCGGGGACATGGTCCCGATTGCGGTTCCAGAAACAACCAAAATATAGCGGTTTGTTTACAAATTGGAATCAGCGAAATTATTTATTTTTATCATTAAATAAATGATTTTTATCGTCTTGTGTTGTCTAGTGATACCTCTGGTTTTGTGTTTGATATTATTTGGGTTTTTGCATATTTGAAGGCTGATGTTAAATTTTTCATGAAAAATGAGCAATTGCTTATTACAGGTACACTATTGCTATTAAAAAATAAACTTTTACACATAAATTGCTAATTGTTTCCCCATATTTGTTACTATTTTTTTGCAAAATTAAAACACAATTAATCATTTAGTTTAGCTGTCACTTGAAATCAGTAACCACACGTTTTCACCATGTTCTACACATGACGCAATCAAAACGTCATTATCTGACAGACCAGTGCTAAAAGTTTGAGCCAACGGTTAGTGAAACCGGAGCATGATGAAAACACTTATGTACAACGTAGCAAGGAGAGCACACAGATGACGCATATTTAAGTTAGTGACTTACAGAGGCGTAATATAAAGATTTATTTGCTGCAAGACTACGAAAGTCATGACAGCATCTCATCTCATTTCCCCCTCAAAAAAACTTAAGGTTGTCGGCAAATAGAAGATTGTTACTATGCTGAAAACGTTTATGGATGTAGAAATACATTAAATAAGAATGATCAGATGTGAGCCCTATGGGATCCCCGATACAGCTCCAGGACTTTTTGAAATATAGCCCTGAAGTAACTCAATTTTTTTAACAAAACTCGTATGATTCACGTGGTCAAAGACCTTAGAGAAGTCGGTGTAAATGGAATGAACTTGTCATCCACCTTCCAAGGCTTCCAACAAATAATAACTGTAAATCAGAAGATTGAGCTCAAAGAAAGATCCAACAAAAAACCATACTCTTATCAATTATATCCCTCCCAAGAAACATAATAAAATCAACTTGGATTTAAGCTTGCTTAAATGTAGTTTTATGATGACGTTGATAAAATCATATGGTTTTATCAATATCCTAGAAAAGAAAAATTTTACTTCAAATCAGTATTTACTTAAAAATTTGTCTTGAACAAGAAATATATAATAAAATTACTAAACTCATAAGTGCTTTTATTTTTAATCCAACTTTATGAGCTTTAACAATTAATTGTTAACTTTCTCAACTTAAAGGCGTTAAAGAAAAAACATGTATAGAGTGTATCAACAATATACAAAATAAGGTAGTTTTTAGAGATGTGTGCCATCTTGATTTTTCTTTTATTTAAAATTTAATTACTTTAAAATTGACTATAAATTGAAAAAAAGACCGAAAATTAAGGAAATGTCTCGACTAAAAGATTTGATACAGTTTTTCTATACGCTAAGGGTCTTTAAATATGTGTTAAATTATGGAACTTAAGATGTTCAAGAAGTAGAATGTACAGGGTTTCTCGAAAAAGTTCCAGCAGTACTCAAAACTAGTTAATTTTTAAAATGTCGGCCATCTTGAATTGTTTTAAGTGTCAAAATGTTTATTATGAGTTATTAGTCTATTGATTTTCCTTTCAAACAAAAAAAATTAATCAACTAGAAAAAAATTGTATATTTAATTATTTCAAGTTCACTCAGTATAGGTTTTTAATTACTCTACGGATTTTTCCTGTGAAATGAATTTTCATAAATCATATTTAAAAGTAAACAATTTTAAAGACAGGTAAAAAGTACATACATAAACATTTTAAATACTGAACATATGATTTGCCCACATCGTTTAACCGAATCTGTCCCTTCACATTTTAAAAATTTTACATCACGCTAATCAACTGCAACATCTTACAACGGCTTGGCAAAATAAAATGTTAAAGTGTTTCTTCGGCATAATTTTACATCTCAAATGAGAGTAATAGGTTTTAAGACGTGTTTATTGTGGGATAGATAAAGTAAATGTATGTTCAATGAAAAACTACAGTCCCATGACAGCAGAAGTTAGGAACAAATAGTCTCAAAAACAATATCGTCATTATATTTGTACCAAACGCCCATTTTGAATTAAATTAAGATATTTAATACAAATGGGAAAGTATATATGTAAAAGTTTCGCAAACGACTTTTTAACTTCTCCTTGCTTAAGTAAACAATCATTTTGATTAAAACAATTGCAGTAAAATCAACAATTTATTTTCCAATTTAGCACAAATTTTGAAGGCGCCTATATTATATATTTCCAAAATATAGACATTTACGATTCAGATAAAGTGCCACTAAGAGCTTTTTTATATTAGGAAGTCGTATCTACCATTTTTCTTTGGTTTATGAAAGTTACCTCTACGTTTCCGCAATATTATCACCCTTCAGAGTTTTTGAGTTCAGCTAGATAACTCTTAAATTCATTAAAGCTTATACTGGATGTATAAGATACTTTATGTAGAAGTGTGTAGTAAGTGTAAATTAAAGAAAGAATAAATACACTTAAAAATGGGGTTATGAATGCCTTAAGGCTGAAGTTCTTAATAGCATTTGGCTTTATAACTTATTTAAAAAAATGTACTTAAAGATCTCTTAGGATAGGGCATTTTTAGCTTTAAGACGTTCTCAACAATTTCCTGAAGGATCTTTAAACTTAAAAAGGTTTTATGAGAAAGCTTATGTAAAGGTTTTATCAGTATCCTGAAGACCTTTATAGAGATTAAATTGTTTCTTGGGTTGCTAAATACTATAAGGAGAGATGGTCGCAAAAAAAAAGTCTCGAATAGTTTTGGGATAGTGCTTAGGATGCTTATTGGTCTATACTTTCTAACAGAGTTCTAGTTCTCCAGCGAGAAGGAAATATCTAGAGGTAAGTGATGAATTAAAGATAAAATACAGCGGTCTAGCTAAGATAAAACTGCAGTGTTTATGAATATCGAGGTTATTTAACTTGATGGAAATATCTGAGTGGGCTTCGTAGTTCGGTGGTACGATATTCGAGTTTGTATGCGGCTCATATGAGTTCGAATGCCCGTTCAAATGACTGACTTTATTTAATTTTTTTAAACCTGTTAATTAATGAACACACAGATTAGATTAGGTTAGTATTGGTCAGGTTTATAGCAAAAAAGGCACGCGGTAATAAAGTGTATTTATAATAAAATAATAAAATTTTACACTACACTAGTTAGTCCTTTGTAGTGGCGATAATGTAGGAACCCTTCCTCCCACGATCGGCACGTATATTATCGACTATGTAATATGTAAAATATTGCTTGAAAAATAGCAATTATAATAATTAACATCACAACAATTATAAGTTTAGAACATTGTAGGTAGAATATTTTCAACCAGGCCTAGAGCTTAGAGCACTTTAATCACTACCCGTGAAACGAATATATTAAAATGAATAATGAATCGATAGAAAATCCCCTGTCTATAATAAATATTAACATAATAACTACCCCCCTGTGGTAAACTACAAGAAGCCTGAATTTTTAAAATTCGATTAGCAATGGGCACTATCGAATGAAATGGACTTTCGAATAATTAGTAATCATTCATAATCAACTATCGAATAACTTTATCGGAATAAATTTATTCGTTCACTTTTATATTTAATTTATACTTCAAATACAAGTTGAACAAGCCCATATAAATTAATAAATAACTTACGTATTCCTATTATAGATTTCTAATTTCTCTCCGATTATTTCGATAGATACTTTGTCTAAGGCGTGAACTCTGAATGTAAAGTTAAGTTATAAGTGGTACAAAACATTTATTAAAACGTCGCATTAAAAATTAAATTATCATCTGTACCATGCACTGTCGCATTGCTACCATATAAGTAATGTTCCCAATACAAAACATTTGAAACGAAGGGGAACAGATATTTATTTACTTTTGGAACTAATTATCGAAAGACATTAAAAAAGTATCTTTAAATCACTCCAAAAAGCGGAGCGTATATCTAAATCATAATAATTATGAAATATTTCAATTCAGTGGATAACAATTCCCTTACTGAATGATACTCGCGGTTGATATAGCTGTTTATTTGTTCCGGTCACTAAAATGTATTCGACTGAGTTATTCACTCATTCGTCGGCTGGTTTTTTTTCTATTATTTGAATGGGTAGTTTTGAACTATTGAATAATTCGAATAACTAGAGTAATAGAATAATTCTGTAGTGTCCATCGGTATCCACGATTGATTAGTTGACGACGTCGCAGTGTTACCAATGCTCCGACACGAAAATATCCACAATTCCTCTCAAAAAATCCGATTTCTATCCGATTTTTGTTCAAAAACCTCCCAAATAGGAATGAACGGAAATGAATTAGCTGAACACTTGTCGATAAAATTAAATTATCGATAGGGATGCCTTAAAAAAAGTTTTCATATTGTTAAATATGTAGACCACTTATTAACTATAAAAAAATCTGTATATTGTTTTTTTAAATTTGCTGTTCGGAATTACATCCGTCTTTCATTTGTTATTTATTGCCATTTAAATAATGCGTTAGAGAAGGATGGCAGTTCTAACTAAAACACATATGTGTCAGTTTCGCAACCCGTTTTAATAGGGAGGAGCAAGAAGTATCGACTCGACAGATATTGCGCAGTTGCCGACTGTACCTATTCAATCTTCCCGAAATTTGTATTAAATTTCCCGATTGTCGTCCTTTGTTTTGCATAGTCTATATTTGAACCCAAAAATCCGCCAAATATCCACTTTTTACTAAAATATCCGAAAAAACTCCGAAATATTTTAAAATCCGAAAAAAATCCACTCACTCTGAAAATATCCGCAAATCGGATTTTAATCCGCTAATTGGTAACACTGCGACGTCGACACCTTGCGTTACTATATTTTTCTCTTTTATGATTGGTCGCAGTCTAAACATAAATTGCCTAACTGTAGTAACTTTACTTATTCAATTCAAATCAAATTTTTAATTTTTTCATCAAAAATAACAAAGATCCAGAATCATATCGAATATCGAAAACCATTACATATTCGGCATGTTCGATTCAGATTGTAGAAGAGAATCCTATGACTGAATAGGATTACACAGAAATATCGCAGCCGTACAGTGTTGCCAGCTCTACTGATTTAGCACTAGCAGTAGATCTACTGCTTTGTACGATTTCTAGTCGACTGCCCTACTACTCCCAGGTTAATATCTACCTTATTTGAAAGATTAATATTATTAGCACAGCGTACATAAGACTAGCTGCTACACGCACCTACAGCCTTTCGTTTGACAACACTTGTTTTAATATAGATACACATTTTTATATAGATAAGCATTTTTACATCAACCCAAAAAAAACATAACCAGGGCTAACCTAAACGCAATCTGCTTTTTTTGTGCCATCGCAGCGCGCTCTAGTTTACCACTAGTGTAATCAGTAAGTTTTTTTCCGAGCTTCCTGTTCTATTGCCGCTCAGCTGTGGGTTGTTATTTTAATTTAACTTGATTGAATTATTTTTGTTTTATTTGTTATTGTTAAAATGAGCAAAGGACATCAAAGGGGTGCAGCAATTAGTTGTACAAATAATTATGATAATTGTAGGTACAGCTTTTCGGATTTCCCAAAGAAAGCAGGAATGTTAGAATTATTAATGACTATAGACTTTTAAAAAGATAGTGGTTTAAAATATAAAATTTATTTCAGGCATAACTATAATTGGAAATACCGCTTAAGAATTTTACCATCCAATACGACCGAACTACAGACATCACGTGATCTACGAAAATATAACTTGATATTTTAGCTTCAAACATTTCGAATGTTATTTTTTTGTGAATACAAGGTGGCTAATATATATATATATATATATATATATATATATATATATATATATATATATATATATATATATATATATATATATATATATATATATATATATATGTATATACAGGGTGATTCATGAGGAAATGTCAATACTTCAGGTACATATTCAGGACCAAAAAATAAACATAAAAGTCTATATAAATAAGTGTCCGCAAGGCCTTAGTTCTCGAGATACAGGGTGTTAAAGTTTTTATTTAATTTTTCTATTTTTTAAGTAAAATCTGTGATAATGTAAATAATGCAGTGAAAATTGATATACGGGGGATTTTTGGTATGACAAATTCGAATCTAATATTAGTATTGCTCTTACTTGTAGGGGGCGCCACCTACATGTCATTCTACTTCTTCGAACAATCACAACTTTTTGGTACAGTCTTGTATTACATTTTTGAGCAAAACAAATTATTCCCTTGCCATTTCTACGTCAAAAAGGTATATCTATTAAAAGTGGATACGAGCAACCGTTTTCGAGATATTTGGATTTAGAACAGTTTCGGCGCATGTGATTTTTTTTATCAAATTCACATAAAGTATGCATGTATTGTAAAAAAATAGAAGTGTGCCTTGCCTGACAGAACAACTGCTGGTTGGTGTTCTCATCGTTTTTCCTGTTACTTAGCAATAGTAATGTCAGTTAATAATAAGATCAAATTTTGTCACTTTCAATTTCTGTTCATAACTTTTGTATCTGACAATAATCATTTAAGAAACTTTAGACCTAAATACGTCATTATGCCTGTGATATTCTCGCATCGTGAATATGCAGATATGATATTCGTCTATGACTTCTGCAATGGGGTCGCAATTCAAGCAGTCGCGGAGTACCAGCGTCGTTTTCCAGATAGAAGGGTGCCATAGAAGAGTTTTTCAACAAGTTTTCACTACTGCTGGAGAATCTGGGATGTTTCCAAGTGCGAAAATTGTATCTGAAAGGGAATCGGGGCCCAACGTTGAAGTAGAAGAGGCTATACTCAATGCCGTCGAAAATGATCCAAGCATAAGCACTAGGCGGATTGCAGATGCTTATCAAATTACACAATCGTCTGCTTGGAGAAATCTTCACATTAATTGTTTATACCCATTTCATTTACAACGGGTTCAACATTTGCAGGAGGGTGATTTTGAGTTGAGAATGCAATTCTGTAACTGGATTAATGAAGATCGAAGGTTGTATAGGTATGTTTTGTTCACTGATGAAGCACAGTTCACGCGTGATGGTATAAATAATCTTCACAATGAACACCGGTGGTCCTATGAAAATCCTCACGCTACAGTAGAACATAATTTCCAACATAAATTTAGCATTAATGTGTGGTGTGGAATGTTAAATGGTCATTTAATTGGTCCATTTATAATCGACGGTAGTCTTACAGGAGAAAAATATTTAAACTTTCTTAAAAATCACTTGCGAAATCTATTAGAAGATGTTCCCCTTAATGTAAGACAAAACATGTATTTGCAGCATGATGGAACCCCTGCACACTACAGTTTACTTACTTGTAAGAGACTTTTTAAACCAAAACTTTCCAAACCGATGGATTGGTCGGGGAGGTCCATTTAATTGCCCACCTAGATCGCCAGACCTTAATCCTTTGGATTATTGTCTTTGGGGATGGTTCAAATCACTGGTATATTCCACTAAAGTAAATACAAGAGAAGCATTATTGGATCGGATAACAAACGCAGTACAAACACTAAGAAATGCGACCGAATGTATCCACAGAGCAACCCGAGCTATACACCATAGAGCTGACCTGTGCTTAGAAGCAAATGGTGGAATTTTTGAAAATTATATAACGTAACCTAGATTTTATTAAAAACAACTTAATTATTACAATTTTAATAAAAATTAAATACCTTTTGTTTAGTTTATGTCTGAGGCACTGAATACACACCTCAAAAAAATGTGTTAGTCTTTCATTTCAAAGCTTTTGTGCCAAGATGCGTTTAAATTTTGACAAAATAACAAACTTTTAAAATTTTGCGATAAAAAATTACATGCGCCGAAATTGTTTTAAATCCAAATATTTCGAAAACGGTTGCTCGTATCCACTTTTAACAGGTATACCTTTTTGACGTAGAAATGGCAAGGGAATTATTTGTTTTACTCAAAAATGTAATACAAGACTCTACCAAAAAGTTGTGATTGTTCGAAGGAGTAGAAAGACAAGTAGGTGGCGCCCCCTACAAGTAAGAGCAATACTAATATTAGATTCGAATTTGTCATACCAAAAAACCCCCGTATATCAATTTTCACTCCATTATTTGCATTATCATAGATTTTATTTATAAAATAGGAAAATTAAATAAAAACTTTAACACCCTGTATCTCGAGAAATAAGGCCTTGCGGACACTTATTTATATAGACTTTTATGTTAATTTTTTGGTCCTGAATATGTACCTGAAGTATTGACATTTCCTCATGAATCACCCTATATATATATATATATATATATATATATATATATATATATATATATATATATATATATATATATATATATATAAAAAAGTTATTTGTAACTTTCGGAACAACTAAAATTTTCAAAATGTTGTTCAATTCTACACCCTATACAATAGATATCTTACCATAAGCAAAAATAGTGGCTTAGAATGGTTTATTCCCATAAAGATTAGTTCATAAATTTCATCACAATGAAAGCACATCCTTAAACATTCGACACGTCTTCGGTATTTCCCTCTATTGCGGTATCTTCCTTGACGCAAGACGTTTACGTTTAGATTGTTAAAGCTACATTTACATTCAATTTCAATTCGAATTTGTTATGAAATTGGCTTGCTTGGCAAATAGGAACAGTGTGGTACAACAGACAAAATTCGAAGTACACTTCAAAGGTGACTTTAGATATAAACAAAGAGCTTGCCAAGAGCAAGCAGAAATTCAATAAATGTCAAATTTTTCTGATATAATTTTTATTTTAGTTAACAAAATTCATTATACTTTTACATATCCAACTATTTAAAAAATATAAATGTTTTTTATCGCTTTAATAAAAAAAACCTTTAAACGGATATTTTTAGAGTAATTCTGAAGATATAGACTAGAGTAGATATAAACTCCCAAAACCACAACCAGAGTGTAAAAAAGTTACTAAATAATCTTCTTGCTCCAATTCAGTGTTTTTACATTAATATCTTAAAAAAATAATAAAATTAAATTACAAGGAATATCATTTCCAATGTAAATGCACTTTTACGAAATGTCAATTTTAACTTTGACTTTAAAGTGAATGTAAATGTAGCTTAAGCGTGGAACATAACGCAAATTACGTGAAACGTTTAAATCCATTTACATCTAACTTTATTTTTCTTTACGTGTTTTCTTGAGTTTTATTAGATACTTTTTTAAAATATAGGTTATATTTAGTTCAAAGTCGAAATTATCATTCATTTTTGTACTACAAATGCGTACTTCTTTTTGAAGTTTTGTTTTTGTTGGTCAGTTTTTACGTTAAAAACTTACGGAAGTTCCAGTGTAATTCTAGCGTTAGCCTTTTACGGGTGGAACACAATGCAATTTACATCAAACGTTATATTCCTTTATGAGTCTTTTTGTGTTTTATTAGACTCTTTTTTGAAACATATGTTATAAACGGTTATATTTAGTTCCAACGTCAAAATTATCAGCCAATTTTGCATCGCAATTGTGTAAGTTAAGTTTCTTTTTTGTGGGTTAATTTTTTACGGTAAATGTTTACGAAATTTGCATTGTGTTCTAGACTCCAGAGTTCACGTCGTTTATTGTAACAAATAAAGACTTTAATAATATTATTGTTACGGCTGTTAATCCTCATCCTTTAGACGGAATACCTCCCGCTTGACATCAAGCGGTTCAAAACTCCCGCTTTTTTAAGAGAAATATGTACATTTATATCTAGTTTTAGTTGAAAAAAATAAATATTTGATTAGTTTTCCAACATAACCTCCATATAACAACCAAAAACAAAAAAGAAAGCAAAGACGTTTTTTTTAAAACAATATTCTCATATACAATACAATCTTACAAAAATTATAGATTTTTTAAATTTTCTACTTTTTGAAACCAATCTACTGCTTTTTTGGTATCGGCCTAGTGCTAACCTAAAATTTTTTCTGGCAACATTGCAGACAGAAGCGACATCTAAAAATCGTTGATATCTGTTACTTATCATTTGTCAAAGTCAAAATTTAATGGTTTTGCCAAAATTTTGTGTTTTCCATTGTTTTTTTATTGTTTTGTGAGGCGTTTTGAATGTTTTCCTTTGAAAATTTAATCCAGAGGTAAGTGACACTGCTGTATATTACCCATTTATTTTACATTTTTTAATTAACAATTTAACCTTCACTTTCTTGTAACAAATAAAACCTTCATGTTTACTAATCTTATAAAAAAATAAAATGTTCTTTTATCAAATGGTAATGTTTATTTTTATTGTTTACCAACATGCCCTGAGTCTTAATGTATTTCAAGCACAAGGCAGAAAGCCAAACATTGGAGCAAGTTTATTATATTAATACCTAACTGTTTAGGTATATATATACTTGCAGATTTTAGTAATTTGAGATTTTCTTTGTATAAAAGTAAATGTTGGATTCACGAATACGAAGTTCGTTTTTTCCACCGTTTTACTTTTGCTGTCATTTATCATAAAATTTAATACCCGCTCTAACCTCATTTTTTTTGGAAGAGCTTAGTGTACAGACCATGCAATACTTTGTTTTACTTTATTTATATGAATTCATGGGAGCATTGAGGGAGTAGGTCCAGGGGGTCCAGACCCCCCCCCCCCCGTGAGCTTTTGATATGATATCCTTTTAGATTTTTCATAGTCTGGGGGTCTGGACCCCCTCATAGTATGAAAGCAAGAACTTTTATTTTATAAATTTTTGTGTTAAATCTCGTAAATAAGTAAAGATACTAACTAATAAAGTTATGTAGAATGGCCAATTTCAGGAAAAATCTGAGAAATCATTGTTTAAATATTCTGCATGTGAGTAAAAGGTTTGGACTTGAGATAGACTTTGACTTTTAGTTTAAGCATTTAAGCAAAACATTGTAAAACTTATTGGAAAAACTATTCTGGCCGTCTCTTGGTTCTTGCAGTCCTGTGGTAAGTTGGTGTGAAGTAATTTTTGGTTCTTGTGTTCTAATCATGATTGTCACTATTTCTAACATGTAACTGTATGTTTATACAGATGTAGTTTAGACAACTTGGAATGAAAATAATGGACAGTGTTAAAATTTTAAGGTTAATAAAATGTTGTCAATAACATTCTTCGTGTCTTAGCCCAGATATGATTATGATGTACATCCTTTGTGCAACAAAGACTGAAGATGCTCCAGATGAGTTACCCCAGCAGAACACTGCATAAATCAAATAGGAGTTAAAAGTAAGATTGGCATAGCATCTCCTGCATTATCTTGTCTCTAAAATCTTATTAGTGTACCCATTAGCATTCTCTAAGGCGGGGTAAGAAGTGCAAACCAATAGTCTACATCTATGTTTTTGAATCATCCACTCTCAACCTGTTGTTCAAAAACCATTAACAAATTCCAACCTTAGAGGCCTCAACCTCCACAAGTATTAATCCCTGTGGTATAACATGGTCCAATGTGGATTCATTTGACTTATGACCATTTATTGAAACAAACTGAGACAGGTTTTCAAGGTATGAATTCAATAATTTTGTGCTCCTCTCACCAGATCCATAAACCCCAAGCTTCTTTGATAGAATGTAATATGATAAACAGTCAAATGCCCTTGTCAAATCAAACAAGCAAGCATAATCAAAGTTGCACTTTTCAAAAACAACTTTGTACAGAGGTGGTCAAACAATTTATTAACATTGTTGTTGACGCTGAAATGATATGAAGTGAAGTATATATTACTAGCCAGATTAAAGTTACATGTCTGAACAGTAACTTGTAAAACACGTCGGATAAAATTTATTATACTTAGTTTTGAAAATATACTACTTATTTGTTGATAGAGGAAGATGATTAAACATTTTTTTGAAGTTTCCAAGGTTTTTAGTTTTGCTATGACTCCGATGATATTTTTCTGCATCACACAGGGCTCTGTGCTGGAAAAGCTTCTTTTTATACTCTACTAACTAACCAACACTAACAGTCTTCAGGAGGATCTTTTGGAAATTCAAAATTGACAACAGTGTGGAAGCTGAAGCTAAAAGAATAAATGCACCATATTACATATAAGGTTTAACAATCCCAAATTGGCCACCATATGGCCATTTCATCATCTGTATGCTGGGACTGTATCATTGACCTGTTCAAAATAGACTGGGCCTGGGGGCTTTGCTACAAATATTGCAAAATGAGCGACAAGATGGAATGTGGGCCGGAGTGCCTATTCAGACTGTCACAAATTTTCATAGAGATCCATTTACTCGTGATGCTTGTTTTCTTTCAGTGAGAAAAGAGCATATCAACCGATTTGCTGGACCTCTTACTCCCATTCGCTCTAACTTGCCACAGAGAAGGTTGAAATCCACTATTTCAAACCTCTACTCATATCAAAAAAGACTCCAAGTGGATCTTTTCTGTAATTTAAACTACTGATATGTGATATTAGTGTATTTTACCACGAACATGGTTTAGAGTTCCCTCCTAAAGCCATGTTGCTCATAGCACAGGAGGTTGTTCTGCTCAAAAAACCTATAAAATATGTCATAGAAACACCTATCCAAAATTGATTTTGAATAGATATTGGTCTATATTGTGAGACATCCTCTGGGTTGCCGTTATTCTTAAAGATTGCAATTACTTTGGAATGTTTTAAGTCGGAGGGGTGGGTACTGCCCTGAATATATTTATTAGTTCACTAAGTGATATGCACATTATTTCTGTTATTTCATTTAGAATATTTCCTGATATCAGTGTTGCTTGTTACTCCTTCAGGTTTCGCCACTTTGATAGCTTTATTAAATATTTATTAAAATATTTAGCTGCCTGGAAGCTGTTGGGTAATATTTCACCAGACTCTTTACAATACATTTTTTAATAATCAACAAAAGGTAATTGGGCATTTAAAAATAGACTCGATAGTTTTTCTTAAAAAAGTTTAATCTCCTTTACAAAAAATTGCAGCTTCTACATATTATTGAAAAGTTCAATGAATTGTAAAAAGGGTGGCAGTTCTTTCGGGCAGGGTGGCATAATGCCATAACATTGTACATAAATCTTGCTGGACCTGAAAAAAGCAGTGGATACAAAATACATAATATTGTTCCAAGACATGCATGAAAATGGTAAAATATCACTCTTAAGGCTCAGTAACAACTAAAAATTTGAAACGCCAAAAGTGTTTGGGCATTTACTAATTTTTTTATATTTACTTAATAAAAATAATATTTTTAACAATATTTTGTTGGACTTTTACAGGGAACCAAGGTTTATAATTAACCATTATTGATGAGAGAAGTGTACTAAATGTAGACCAAGTGAAAATACAATTGCTTAGGACTGCTTATTGGCTCAAAAAATCTAGGAGTACTAGTCAAAACAAAAAAAAAACATTTTTAATACATATGATATATGGCAGTTAGCATGTAAACTCAAAATATTTTTGGTCATAGAAGCCAGTGTTTATTCATTTAATTTTTTTTGTTGCATTCTTTTTATTTATTATATAAAGAAGCCACTTCCATCCAATTTCATTGAATATATTGTCCAAAGATTTTTTGTATTAAAGATATTTTTTTTTTGTATTTTTTTCTTTTTGGATATTTTATTGACACTCTGTTTTGCAGTTGTGAAGATCCTAAAATTTATGAATATCCTTATCTGAAAAATTGTCCAGAATTGAACCTTGATAATATTAAAAAATATCTAGTACATTTAGAAATTGTTTAATTTTACCTTCAGAAAGAAACTCCGTGACAAAACTCCACACCAGTAAGTAAAATTTAGTCATCCGATGTCGTCTAAAGGTTGCCTTTGACTAGATAAGCTTAACTGTCAAAAGTGACCAGAGAAAGTGTAGACATGCCATCGGCTACAATTGGTAGCCTCCAGCTCCCAAACAATGAGGATTGTGGTATTCGGGATGTCTGGGCTCATAATCTTGAAGATGAATTTAGGACCATACGGCAGGTAAAAGTTTAAATTTTAAAAAACTAGATGTTTCTTTACAAAGCAATTAAATGTTTTTTGGAACTAAGTATACCTCTTTTAATTTAGCAAAAGGTTATGTTGATTGTGACATTGTTAGTGTTTCTATTTATAACAGTTACACAAATTAGAAAACAAAGAAGAAAGAAATGTTTATATATATCATATTTCTATATATTTAATCAAATGAGTGTATCTACTTCTAGAGCTATTTGTAGATTTTTAGAGGCAATCCCATATTACAACTCTTAAATCATAATATTCAATATAAACCTTTTTCCTATGTTTCTTTACTTTTCTAAAGTTACATTTTGCTTTAGACTCCCATTAAGATGTTAAACACTTGTGGTCGCAGCAGGACTAAAGATTGTTTTGAAATATTTGTTTTGGTGTAAAGGGAAGTGTAAGTTAATGCCATACTCAGTCCTGATATGAGTGTCATAATTTTTTTTAGCTATATTAATTTAGTATTTAATTGAAAGGAAGCAGATTGTAACAGAGAATTGCTCCTGAAGCTAGAGAATTGCTCCCAAGGCTTAAGAACCAGTTTTGAAAGGATTATTGGTGTGAAAGGCTTACTAGATATAGCCTTGATAAATGCTTTTTGTAATAACTGTAACTGTCCGATTTGATATAGATAAGTGCCCCCCCACACTGCAGTGCCATAAGAAGTTACAAAGTGGGCAAATTAGTAGTATAGGAGATTTGAAGTATTTTTGCCCACGGTTTCCAAAATGTAACTATTCTTAGCTAACATCTATATTGGGTTTTTTTTCTGACTTTCCTAATATGTTGATTTCATCAATCTACCTGTGCCCACCAGATAATTCAAGAAGTGAAATTTAATAGAACTTTCATAAGCTTAACTTTGCCAACAATTTTACAAATTTTGAGTATATATATATTGTTGATTTTTAGTCCTTCACGGATGGAAAAATACAATGTGTTATCATTCCGGGTGTACATCCGTTCACTACTAATGAAAACACACACATATATATATATATATATATATATATATATATATATATATATATATATATATATAGATATGTATTTTACTTTTAGATTGTCCAAAAGTACAACTACGTTGCAATGGATACAGAATTTCCTGGTGTTGTTGCACGGCCAATAGGCGAGTTCCGTAGCTCTGCTGATTACCAGTACCAAATGCTACGTTGCAATGTTGACTTGCTTCGTATCATTCAACTGGGACTGACGTTTTTAGACGACAATGGAAAAACGCCTGGTGGAAGTTATACTACATGGCAATTTAACTTTAAATTCAACTTGCAGTGAGTAAATGAATAATTTTCATGAAAAGTTTGACTTGTCATTCTAATTATTATTTTAAATTTAGTCAATGCGAATTTTTAATTTTTTATAATGACTTGCAAAAATATAGATAGATAGTAATAAAAAATTGTTTGTCATTAGATTTGTGTAAAGTATTTGATATGCTTAGTAAAATCTTATTGGGATAATTGAGTAATTTTGCTTTCTGGGAAACAGCCAGCTTATGGATTGTTTAAAAATGATGGGGTTATTAGAACATAAAAAAAGGGGTTCACAGAACCATACACTTTTTCAAATTTATATAACTCAACAGTTTTAGCATTGAATTAGATGTATCTGAGGAGATATGTCTTTATAATAAAATTGAATTATAGTAAGTAAACTTGTGTTTCCAAGTAATGGACCACAAAATCAAACTAATACTTAAAGAGAAAATTAAATTAACAGGATGTGTCAAAGTTTTAGTTCTGCATAGATGATAAGAATTTTAGTTGAATGAAATTACCATTAATTGCAGTTTTATATAAAGCAAAACATTTTATCTCCTTGAAGTTTTATTTAAAGAATATTTATTGTTCATTAATTTGGTTAAATACTTAGGACCTAATTCCAATAAGTGTAGTAAAACCAACAGTAAAAAGATAATGGTGAAATTTCGAAACTTTTGAAAAAATTGATATTTTTTTTGGAAATCATGTTTAATATATTAATAATGTTTTGTTAATTTGTTTTTATAATTTTTTAGTTATTAAGTTTTTTCTGTAATAAATTTGTAAGCTTTTAAGAAATAAATTGATATAAACAATTTTTAGAGAAGATATGTATGCCCAAGATAGCATTGATTTGCTAACAAATTCTGGAATACAGTTCAAGAAACATGAAGATGAAGGGATTGAGCCCTTGGAGTTCGCAGAACTTCTTATGTCTTCAGGCATTGTTCTTATGGATAATATTAAATGGCTTAGTTTTCATTCAGGTGAGTTGAAAACTACACAATTGTTAGATTTTTCTTTTTTCAGTGGCGCAGATACATGTGTAAATCTAATCACTTCATATTCCTACCATAGTTCAATGTGTTAGGTGTTTTAAAGTTAACTTGGCTATGGCTAAATAGTTTTTATGTTATGGTGATCACAAAAGTCAGCGCGCAATAAAAAAGACCTGTATTAAAAACGGGTGCTAATTAGTGGGTACTGTTTTGTTACAGAGCTAGTCACATGTAATACAATAGCTCATTTGTTATACAGCTAAAAAATTAAACAATTATTTCTTATAATAATAATAATAATAACTTTATTGTAACATACATTTCTTTACAAAAGGCAGAGTTAAAGCATAGCTTCATGTCTTTACCTATTTCATCCTAACCTGATCTTGTTGTGACAATCTATTTAAGTTAATCTTAATATTTTTTTGAGGAATACATAAAATATTAAAGGACAGTTGCAGAAAGCTCAATTAAAGTTTAGAATGTTTAACGGAATGTCAAATTTGACAGCAAGTTCCTAGATTTCTGTAAGCAGCTTGTCAAATCTGAAAGTTCGGTTAAATATTCTAAACAGCAATTAAGTTTTGTGCAACCGGTGGGTAAGTAAAATATTTTATACATGTGAAAATAAAAAAATATATATAATTGATAAGAATAAGAAGATGGTTTTACAAATTTCCTTACTAAAGTTCAAAGTCTTAAATCCTTTTAAACTATCTGGAACTTTATTGTAAAAACTATAGGCCTGGTAACTAAATGATTTTTCGTATTATGACGTTCTGTACAAAGGTGGCAATATTTGTTGTTTGTGCCGTAAATTTAGGTTATGTGCATCATACCTATATTTTATTTTTTTGTACAAATAGTTAGGACATTGTTTAAAGATTTATTTATTAAATAATACAAAATTATGAAAAATTTGTCTTTCTTTCATGGAAAAGCCACCCAATTTCTTTCATTTTTGCAGCCACATCCCTATCATATTTTCTTATGCTACCAATTAATCGAACACAGAAGTTCTGAATATGCTGAATACATTTCACATAATAATCTAAAAGACAGGGGCCGTACACTACATGACAAAATTGTGACAGAACTAAGCTATCTTATAGTTTTTTTTGAGGTTTACATTCAATAAATAAAGTCTAAGTTCAGTGAACACTTTTTTAATTTAATTATTTATATGCGTTCGAAATCTTAAATGTATGTCTATTGCCAGACCCAAGTTTCTGGCATAATTGGAGTTTTCCAGTCTTTCTGTACCTACAATAATGTGTACAAATTGGCTTAAATATTGGTTTCTTAAACCTGTACCATCAAACAATAGCAATTAGCGTGTTTTGGATTTAATTCCAGTGTTTTTCAGCGGCACTCACCAGATCCAGAACCAAGATCCTCTTTAACTTTAATGCTACCCTCCAAAATGTGTGGGTCATCATTGTAAAGGTGTAAATGTGAGTATTTGAAATGGGTACAAAGCTGGGACGTTTAAAGAGTGAAGTAAAGAGGCCCTAAGATCGATTTTTTTGGAACGCCAATACATATTTTTATTGGCTTGGATCCCCTTCCATTTAGTTTCACTGACTGCAGTCATCCTCCAAGAACTCTTTATCATAAGACAAGCATCACTGCTAAACCCAAGGAATTTTAGCCAAAAGCAAATGATGATTTAGCTTCTCAAATGCTTTGGAGAAGTCCAACACTACGATCTGCAGCCTCCAAGATGTCGTCATTCGCTTTTAGTAGAGCAGTGGTACAGCTGGGAAATCTTGATTGTGTGGATAATAACAGGTTATAAGTTTCCATGTACCTACATATTTGAGTATCTAGGACTTTTTCGAGGATCTTCAACATGGTAAGATGCTTATGGGCTGAAGATCTTTTAGTTCGCTTGGAATGGGGAGCTATTGACCAGATGTAAAATGAACAGTACATATATGGACAACAGTCACAGAATATTTTAATTCCAGTACCGTCCATACTAATATCCTCTGATTTTATGGAAATTAGTTATTCTTTAATGTCATTCACACCAGTTAATTTAAAGTTAAAATCATTCACATCTTCTTTCTTATTTTGCTGATAAAAATTTAAAGTGTCTGGATCTGGATTTTTTTAAATCGCCTTGTCAATAAAGTAATGGTTAATCTTTCCCACATCATCTGTGGTGGCCGGAACTGAATTTATTACAGAGCTGGAGCCCCTTGAATTAGTAACTTGAACAGCAAATTGGTTGATACGGTTTATTATGAATATTTTTTTTATTATGATAGGTGCACCAGTACCTAGAGATGTATATCTGACATATTACCTGATGCTCATAATGGTCATTTTGTCATGTGATTTTCATTGAGTCATTTTGGTCATATGGATCCAGCTATCTGACAAAATATCCATAATAAATTGTTTCAGTTTGTTTTTGAAGATGCTGACCCAGGGGAGATGATACCAGTGCTATACCAGGTGTTTAAACCTTCTAGGGGATTTTTTTCATTATAACAAACAATATTTGGTCGCCATTTTGTTCCACAATTCTACAAGTTCATCTTTATAGCATGCTTAATTTTTGCACAAAATTTGATATCAATATAATAAGTAGCTTTTTTTAACTTTTTATTAAGTTGCCATTCTGTTTCGCCATCTTGGATTTGCACCAAAATTTAACCAGTTGATTTCTACTTGTAAGTAGTTTTTTAGTAATAATATTTTAACATTTCACCAGGTTGCCATTATGTTTCCCCATCTTCAATTCATACGAAACTTTTACCAGATAATTTCTAGGTAATAATGTAATATGTGCAAAATTTCAGATAAATTGGATAAGTAGTTTTTTAATAATAATTTTTTTTTACATTTCACCAGGCCGCCATTTTGTTCCGCCATATTTGATTTTTACCAATATGTAATTATTTCATCCCCTTATAAACCTAGATTTTTAACCAAAATTTGAAGTCAGTCGGATTAGTAGTGAATATCGCACACAGACAGACAACAGGAATTGAGAAAACATGTTTTTGTCATCTAGGGACCCTAAAACGTGAAGATCAGTAAAAACCTGGGAAGGAGGGAAGTAGAAACCAAATAAACAATGTTTCTTTTAACACCCTGTATCTTGAAAATGAAGATTGTTTAGACCTATGTGTATATTATATTTTTGTCTTATTTTATATCAAGGAATCTCTCATTAAGTGATGGCGTATGTTTTTTGAAACACTGTATGAGCTAATATATTTCTGCGCTATTTCGTCTTGCGGTTTCCTGTTACGGCATTCTTGTATTACAACGCACTTTCAATCCATTTTAAAATATATTGTTATATTGTTGTTTTAATATACAATTTATGAATAAGCGCCCTTTTAATTAATACTTATTGGTTCAGCACTATTTGTATACAGAGCCTATAGAAAAGCATTTGATTGTGAACTTTAAGGTCACCAAGGTCATCAAACTTGACTACAAAAAAAAATTAAAATTCCCAAAATAAAACTTTATATTTCACAATAATTATTCAAATTTTAATGACGAAAGTGTTAGTGGAACCAGGAAATCAAAATCGAAATTTTGTTTTCAGGCTATGATTTTGGATACTTGATTAAACTTTTAACTGATAATAATCTTCCTCAAGATGAAAATGAGTTTTTTGAGTTGCTGAAGCTCTACTTCCCCACAATATATGATGTTAAGGTAAGTTAATTGTTTTTTTTTAAATCTATGTACTATGGCTAGGGATAGGCGATATTAGATTTTACCTGTGTATGTAGTTTTTCGATATTTTCAAGGAGTTAATGGTTATTATGAATTAATTTTAATGAAAATTCATACACTTCATATTCAAAATGGCTCCATTTCTCCTTTGTTTTTTCAATATGCTTGCCATAGTACCACCCAGCACCACCTAAACACTTCCTAAAAAAATTCACGTCACGAAATAATCGATGTACATACCGGTGAAAAATTAACAGAATTTTCATTCACGGTTTAAATTTTTAAATCCTAAACACGGAATCTTTAGTCCATAATATTCATTCAGTAAAATAAATATATACTTGTCACTCATACACACTAATATAGACTAATACGGAGAATGAAGTCGGAAAACCCCTTGAAAATTTTACAAAAGGTACTTTACCAGCGTTTAGAAAATATAAGTCACTACTTAACATTGCCGATAGATACCGATAATCGAAAATGTTATTGTAACTTATAAATCGTTATTTTGATAACCATCTATATATTGATAACTATCGACTTTGGAGTATTAGTTTTGCCATTTTAATTATTTTGAGCAATCCTAGCTAAGAACACCATCGTCCGGATATACAGACGAATCTTTTGATGTCTTATGTCAGTCAAGACATTTAGTCTGTAGGTGGTAACAAAATAATGGTTACATACATCTAGGAATGTCAATCCCGGGATCTCGGAGAAAAAACCTATATTGAAAATTCCAGGATTAAACCGATTAATTCCGGAAATAAATCCCGGTTGTTTTTTTACGCCGGGGATTCCGGTTGCTGAATTCTGGTAATAATACAGATTTTGCGTGGGACGCGTTAATGATTGTATTATTGTGCTATCGTGCCTGCGGCTTTGAACAATTTTAAAGTTCATGTAGAAAGAATTATCCATAATTAAAACACCACTTAGCACTGATCTGCAAGAGACGTTAAAAGTGAGAACAACGCAGATCCATTTTTTCGGAAAATCTCTGCTATCTCAAAAATCTATAAACTCTGAACAAGATTAGAACATCAAGTATTTATCTTGCATAGAACGAAAGCTTTCACAGCTGTGGTCAATTAAGAAATAATGGTTCTTAGGATTAGAACGTATCAAAATGGAATCACTTTCAGTGTTCTGATCTCGTGAAGTAAAGATCTCTAAAGATCCTTTCTGCAATCGAAGGCGAAACGTCGGAAAGTGATTCCATCTTAACAGGGTCTAATCCCAAGAAACATAACTTCATGAGTATTTATCTTATTAAATCTGAATTAGAGAAACTTTTCATGAGGCTTGACCACCAAACTAATTAATATAGAACAGAGATCAGCGACAAAGATGTTATTCTCTTTGCAGAAGGCATTACAAAAAGCTCGGAACATCTACCAATATAAAAACAGACAAACAAAAATAATAAAGCTTGGTTGGCCAACATCATTAGGCCAGAAATTGATCTATTCGCAAATGTGTGGTAGTAATCTTCAAAAAGCCTTTGAATTTTTAATAACTATTCAGCCCACAGACATAGAACTTAAGCAGATGTTTTTCTTCCGCAGGGTTTTTATAGAACAAAAAACATTTGAGGTTTGGAGATGAAGCTTTAAATGCACTAATATTTTTGTGATATTTTTTAAAAAATTGTGAACTGTAGAAGTTTTGTTTGTATTCACATTGATACACGTGTTTAAATTTGTTAAGATGTTGTTTCTTTTTTTTTATGTTTAATCCCAAGATTAGAAAAACCTTTCTTTATTGACATCCCTAATACATGCATACATGATCTCTGAAACATGTTACTTACCATTTATAAACTGTATTACATAATTGGAGGTTGTCTGAGGTGAAAAACAAAGTGGGATGTTTCCTTTTATTTAACATCCAGGCACCATTCACGGAAATTTCAGTTCAAAATCTGACACACAAAAATTGTTTTGGTAAAATACTTAATTTACAGCAGTTTGAAACTAGGATTGGTAATTTGGTTCAAAGTTGTATTTTTAGTTTTTAGTGATATTTTCTATTTAAGATGTTTTTTTTCCTCTAGTACCTGATGAAGTCCTGTAAGACACTCAAAGGTGGTTTACAGGAGGTCGCTGAGCAACTGGAGTTAGAGAGGGTGGGCCCGCAACATCAAGCGGGATCAGACTCGCTTTTAACTGGAATGGCGTTTTTTAAAATGAAAGAGGTAATTATTAAATTTAAAAAAAGACATACTAGACATATAATTAACTGCTTTTTTTAATGGGGTACTTGAACAATATTTAAATCGCCAGTTGGCAATTAAGAAAATAATGCTTTGAACATTTTTTGCGTTATTTTAAGAGTTTTGGCCTTTTATTTTTAAGGTGCTTAAAACACCTCTGGCGTCACAAGTTTCTAAATAACGTATTTATAAGATTTATATCCATAATCCCCAAATGATTATAGCCTATAAAAGCGTTTAACGTCAGACAATAGCAGCACTGTCGCAGAGGTAAACTCAAAAGCTTTTTCGTGTAAAGGTAAGTAAAATCAGATCCAATTATACTTATTGTGTTGTGAAAACATCACTCGAGAGTTTGGACAAAATATTTGTTCAAATTTCAAAATGAGCTAGTTGGTTAAATGCTATTGGACGAAAAAATGATTGCTATATTTATATTATAGTATTTATAGTATAGTATTTGCATGTGAAGATCATTTTAATGGGGAGTTAAGGTAAACCTGCTAGTTTACTTGACTGGATTTTAACAAAATTAGGCTTACGTTTAGATATCTGTCAGCCGCCATGTAACGCATAAACAGTGTTCTTTAATGTTGCTAGATTTTAGAGACCCTCATTTGCAAATTGGTCGCGTCCTTGATGTTATTAATCACCTGGTCAAAATCCCGTTTTAAAAGTTAAATTATAGAAAAACGATTTATGTTTCCAGTTCCAAATAAATTAGGAGTTTTCACCATGCTCCGGTTCGGCTGACCACTTCGAACCGCAAGAATTCATGTTGCAAGTAGTGACGTCACCGGCTTAACGGTTCGATCGTCAAATTGCTAACCATGTCAGGGATATGGTCCCGATTGCGGTTCCAGAAACAAATAACATATGGCGGTTTGTTTACAAATCGGAAGCAACGAAATTATTTATTTTTATCCCTAAATATATAATTTTTATAGCCTTCTAATTTCGTCTCTGGTTCTATGTTTGATATTATTTGGGTTTTTGCATATTTTAAGGTTGGTGTTAAAAGTTTAATGAAAAATGACAAATTGCTTATAACAGGCACAATATTGCTATTAAAAAATAAACTTTTATACATACATTTCTAATTGTTTTTCCATATGGGTTATTAATTTTTTGCAAAATCAAAACACATTTAATCATTTATTTTAACTGTCACTTGAAACCGGTAACCAAGAGTTTTCACCTTGTTCGACACATGACGCAATCAAGATGTCATTGTCTGACATACCAGTGCTAGGCTTTTGTGGAACCAGAGCATGATGAAAACACTAATTCCATTCCGTATAAATTTTCATTGATTATGAAAAAATAGCAATTACCTTATAGGACAGAATTTATTTGATATCCCCTGGCTGTCCTATGTCAATATAAATTATCTTTGTAAAATTTTCAAATGATACCCAACTTTTAGATTTATTACATAATATAAGGCTTTTTTTTTCTAAAGAATGTAACACCCAATGTATTATAGCTTCGTGGCCTTTATGGTGGTTAAAAGGTTAATATATTGATAAACTTTGTTGGGAGTTGAATGTCTTATGTTACGTTATAAATAGTCTTGTACATGTTTGTGCCATGAAGGTGCTAAATTGTTATATTTTGTTTCACAGAACATTTTGCTAACCAGTGTTTAAAAATCTCAAGGTTAATCTACTATTTGTTTACATTTTTCAGGTTATTATAATAATATATAATTGATAATATTAATAAATCTCGCTTCTGTCACTCTAAGACGTGGAGTCGTATATTATATTATGTGCATTTAATAGAAAAACTCGTATATTATATTATGTGTATATCCTTTTTTGAGTTATCCTGATCTCATCGTCTGTGTTTTGTAAAGTTTAGAGCTGTTTTTTAATACAACACAATGGATAAATAGTAGTTATATTCCACTAACAGAATAAGTAAATTATGCTCTCGAAACGGCTTTGCAATTTTTTCAAAAAGTTCACCATAGGCGTAGATATCTGTATTTAATTAAAAATGTACATGGTTGTGCGTTTATAATACGAGGCTACCTTATTTCAGATTTTGTAAGAATTTTAAGTTTCTAAGATGCATCTGCGCTTTTAAAAGTTTATTGCGAAATTTGCCTTAAATTCGTAGTATCAATGCGATATTGTACTTTTTACTGTGATATTCTTCTTTTTTTTTATATTATATTCTATAGTATTGTTTATAGTTTATAACAGTTACAATTTTTTCGTTTCGAAGATATTGAAGTTAAATTTGGGCAGTTTGAATATGCAAATATTTCGCAAATTTTGACATATCAGACTAAACCTGAGTGTGGCGTCATTTACTAGATTTCAAAAAGCTAAGATAAGGAAGTACAAGTCATTTTGCTCTAACCATTTGATCAATAGAGGACTCTACAAAGTCCAAAGCAGAATCGTAATAATATATAGGGTGTCCCATTTAAAAATCAAACCTTAGTAACATCAAATCCTAATTTAAGCTAGGTATGTTACCGTTGCAGACTTTTAAAAAATGTGAAATTTTGTCATATTTGAACTACCAAAATTTCATTTGAATATCTTCGAAAACAAACAGTTTTGTAGCACCCGGTATATTATGATTAAGATAGATAATACTGTGAATAGACAATCCGTCCAATGTAAAATAAATTACACCCTAATTGGATCCTAACATGGTATTCTGAGTAGTTGGGATTTAACGAGATATTTCCCAATAGCGCAACGTCTGGGGCCGGCTCCCAACATCCAGAGTTACCAATCCGCGACGTACTGCATCCGGTCGGTTGCATAAATGCATGCAGATAAGCATAATTTTAAGTATTGTGTTTCTAAACATGTAGACGCTTCGAGCAACACCGAATCACATATTCTTTCATGCCTTTGAATTAAACAGACATGAGCATTATTTTCTTTGTATCTGTTGGACTGTCCATTCGATCTTTGATTACGAGCTTATTGCAAATACTTTTAAAATGCAATTTCCTTGTTATGAATAAAACAGTTTTGCCATATATTTTTCAGATGTTTTTTGAAGACACCATTGATGACTCTAAATTTTCTGGACATCTCTATGGATTGGGTACATCCTTCACTGTCAACGGAACAAACAGTTATGGACCAGACAATGGGGACACTGCAAATTCTTCATAAATATATTATAAAAAAAATATAAAACAAAAAACTAAAAAAAAAACAATAAAATGTTAAAAAACATAAGAAGGAATAATATTATTAGTGTTGTTTCAAAGTTCAACTGCTAAAAATCAAAAATATATGTGACTATTATGGTATTAGCAGCAGTATATGGTAATATATAACTGGGCGTTACCTTTGCCACAGGTGCGAAGTGCGCTATAAATTAACTATCCATTGTTTCAGAAAATCTATTGTTCGAACCTTTTAAGATTTTTTGCCAAATTTTCTACTCAATTATTTTTTTACAAATATGTTTATATAATATGTTTTTTACATGTTATATGTCAAAAGGCATGGCAACTATGCATTTCAACTTCAAAGAATAAAATTGAAATACTGAAAACTGTTCCCCAGTCGTATTTTTGCAGGACAATAAATGTGAAGTATCCATATGGTACAAGAACCAGAACCGTCGGACCTCACAGGAAATTATGAAGAGGTCATTTTCTTTTTAATTTTAGATCTGAGTGTTGTTGTGAACTAGCCCAAATTTATATTGCTAGACCCTCTACAAGTTAACAAAAAATGTGCAATTTTTTTGTCAATATATGCCAGAATACTGAAGATAGCGCAATTATATAACTAAAAATGAAGGTCAGGATATCCTATAAAAAATTGATCGGATACTATAGTTAATGTTGCCCTACTGACATCTGTCAAGCTAAAAATATTTGAACTGTTAGGATTTCCTTTCCGCGACGAGACCTTTCAAAACCACGCTCCTCGGTCACTTTCAATCCTTCAAACTGTCAACTCTTGGGTTAAGGTGCAGCCTTTGTTCTTTAACAAGTGACCTACCAACTAATAAGTATGAAGCTGCACAAACCTCCCATATGCAGCCTACGAACTGAGTCAGTAATTTGGCAGGTGATTGGATTAAAATCTGAAAATTGTTTACCCCTTTGGAGACCTAATTTCTAATATCTCCAAAAATGAGTTGTTTAATTTTTAAAAATAAATTTGAAATACTAAATCCGCGGTACAAGTATATCTTAATATTTATATTAATATATCCGTTATATTAATAATGTGTTATAGATGTAGGCATCTAACTTTTATTTTTTGCATTACATTCCACACGATAATTAGGATATTTACGAAAAACAATTAAAAAATTATACTAGAACAAATAAGTTGTCTATGTTTGTTGGTAGATTTAGTATTTATCATAAACTACACATAAAAAAAAACAAAAAGAAGTACTCAGTATCTCAGTTAAAACTAAACACATTCTGAATTAAGCAAAAAAAACGAAATAAACTTAAGGTATTTTTTTGTAATATGCTTTTCAGCAAACTAAAAAATGCATAATTCTAAAAATGTTTGAAAAATGTGGGAAAATAAAATGCAACAATTAAATTATGAAATAAGTTTAGATAATATTTCATCACCCGAATCAAAACTTGTTTCTTCATCTGCAGTTAATTGCTTTTCTTGCTCAGCCCAAATCCATTCTAAATTGTCTTGTTTTTGTAATGAACTGATATTTACATATGTATCTCATATATGTCACGAAAGTTTTGAGAAAAGTGTAAAATCAATGTGCTTCAACAAGAATAAATTTATTTTTAAATGTGTTCAGATTATTTGTTGCGTTTAGATTGACAAACAAAAATCTTTTTGGCTTTTTCGCAACTGAGTAAAAATATTTAACTTTAAATTAATTGAAGCAAATATTTAATAAAATTACATATCTCAACATGTAGACTAGTCTGTCTACGGAATGTTTCGATACATATATAAACAATATTATTTAAGCAAGCATAATAAATTATATCATTTACCTTAAGTTTTTAGACACATAGTAGTTGTACAAATACTTTCATCCTATCGGGACTCATCAGTGCGCCGATCGTAAGAGAGAAACATTAAATAATAGAAAAGAATTGATTTCAAAATTTTAAAATTTGTCAGTTTGTTTGACATGTAACCTAGATATGAAAAAAATGATAGTTTGAAGCCATCTATAATGTTATTTTATATGTCCCGATAGGATGAAAGTATTTGTACAACTACTATGTGTGTATAAAAACTTAAGGTAAATGATATAATTTATTATGCTTGCTGAAATAATATTGTTTATATATGTATCGAAACATTCCGTAGACAGACTAGTCTACATGTTGAGATATGTAATTTTATTAAATATTTGCTTCAATTAATTTAAAGTTAAATATTTTTACTCAGTTGCGAAAAAGCCAAAAAAGATTTTTGTTTGTCAAGAATAAATTTATTCAATCAAATTATAATTATATCAGCATGTCACATAATAAGTATATACTACAAAATCATATTTAGTTCTGCTTCATTTTGTGCTCCCTATCCAATATCGTAGACGTTCCTAGATAACAGTGCCCAAAAATCGTTGTCATCTACAGCTCCCCCTTACTACTAACTACCTGCATAAGGACTAGAAACTCCAGCCCTAGAAATGGCACACCAAACCAAGACTTTATCATCAATTTTTTTTTTTGCATTTTACTTCATTTGGCAATTTACTATGTTATTGGTATAGAAACTATGCCATTTTTTTTAAATATTCAGTAGTATAAGGCTTTTATGTGGTAGCTATATTATCTACTAAAATTGACTCACTATTTTTAAGATTGGATCAGCAAACCAAGACTTTATCATCAATTTTTTTTTGTCTTGAATTTTACCTCATTTGGCAATTTTCTATGTTATCGGTATAGAAACCATTGCCATTTTCTTTAAATATTCAGTAGTATGAGGGTTTTCTGTCATAGCTATATTATCTTCTAAAATTGACTCACATTTTTTAACATTGGATCAGCAATCTAGTGACATAGAAACTGTTTTGAGAAGCCGATTGGGGTCTATATCCTGGTCTCATAATATTACACATATCTTTCAATTTGCTTATTTATTATGTTACTATAAGACTGTGCTACAATTGCATCAGCATTTCTTATTTTTTTTAGGCATTGGTAGATCAGCCTGATCAACTAAAATAGAATAGAAACGCGTATATAATAATTTACTAATCCCAAGTACAAAGTTGCTGTTTCTCTAATATATATTAGACTAAGAGTTTTTGAATAATAAAAAAAAATATTTTACTTATCTTGTGTATTAGTTGACGCTTGATTATGATATTAGTCTTGAGATTGAATTAATTTGTTCTACATTTTCCTAATTAACTCTGATTAAGAGCTTTTTGCGAATTCGGTGAAAAATCTGAAAAGACTAAAAGGTAAGATATAACAAAAATAATAATTATTTACCACATAAACAAGGCGAGGTTTTAACCGCAGTACTCTTCCAGGTGTTTTGAGGAAGATACTATCATGCAGACAAAGCGAATAAACCATTATTCACAAAAAAATGCATTAATCTCTGTTAACCCATAAAAAATATGAAACAATATTGTAAATTTAGTCATCAGGACATTTTTTTCGGGATATCCTCATCTTCATTTTCTTGCATTGTATAGTTTGGTTAGTTCAAAGATCTATATTTTAAAAAATTGCCTGCTATCTGCTTTTCCTTAGGTTTGACTTTCCAGTGACTGGATTAACAGTATTTCCATCAGAATTGAAATAAGAATTAAATTTTAAAAAATGAAATACGGTTAGATATTTAAAAAAAAAGAAAATAATTTAGCTTACATTTTAGCAATTTATTAGACTGTAAAAGTTAAACATCAGTTTACTGTAGGTTAGTTATTATTTGCAGTCTTTATATAATCAAGTTTATGTGTTTGCAGTAGAATATAACCAAACTACTGTAAGCTCAATACCAAAATAAAAAGTTTGTTCGTTCAAAAAAATTTTTTTCTTATTTTTTTATATAATTCTGGAATTCGTTGAGTCAAAGTAATATTACAGAAGGTAATTTGGTTTTCATGTTTAAAAAACAAGTTATAGCAAGTTTTTTTTTCTTCTTTGTGAAGAAAAGAAAAAATATTGTGAACACTTTTGATAAGCTTTTTTAACATTAGTAAACAAGCGGGTCTTTACATACAAATTGCTTTTTCCAAAATGTTTTATGGAAAAACTGAATTTCTGCCGATCCTATAATTGATTAAATTCCGTGTTGTAATGGTAATGATGGATAATATGCTGTTAATCTGTGGCATTATTTTAATGGTTATTTAGAATATATTTTCTGATTGACGAAGGCGTTGTTTAGATATCTTGAACTTGTTAAGACAAATTTTTAAAAAATGGGGCGTGTATATAAGTTCTGTGTAATAAAAAAACCTAGAGAATTGTCTTATTACTTGCAATGCTACTGGTAGCTTCTAAATGCTATCTTTTTTGTTTTAATTATTATCTGAGTTTGTTTTTAACAACGAAGATTTGTTTACTGTATAGGTTATAAATTGTTTCTTTTAAGGTTTTTGTATGTTTTCATTTTTATATCTTCATAATGTATAAATTAAAATAAAATATTATTTCCACATTTTTTTTTACTTTTAATAGTCTATGGCTGTTAATAATTAATTAAATAGCCCCGCTTTATACAAGAAATATGCTCGTGCTAAAGGACAAAAGTGACACCATTTCTCCTTAAATGTTATTGTATTTAAATTTGGAAATGGATATAGTAAGCAGTCGCCGCCTACCTGGAACAAATTTTACTTTTTCATAGGATTTGCTGTAATTAGCTTCGCTGATTCAAATCTCGTAATCGTTCTGCCAACCATTTCCACAATATCGATCAACTTCAAAATTGGCACAGGTACAGGGTATCCCATTTTCGGCACTTTTGCGTGGTATCTTCCTTATTTTTAAAGATAAAAGGTTGCGGTTTAAAGATAAAGGTTGTGCTACTTCTTTGTGAAATTACTACATCATTTTAACTTAATTGTGATAAAATTATTGAATTTTACTCAAAAGAAAAAACAATAATTACCAATTTTACTTAAAATTAAGTTGGGAAAAACAAAAGAGAAACAAAATTTTGAAAAAGCAAAGGGTTTTCAAAGATGGTTTTCAAAATGACGGCCATTTTCCCCTATGCAGAATTGGCGCTTTTTGTGATTCTTTGCAAATCTCGGAAAATTAAATCGATTGCCACACGAAGCTCCGATGCAGACTGATAGACATAAGAGAAAATCGAAAGATCCGGAGATCGACTGGGCCATCTTACAGGTCCGTGGGTACCAATCCATCTTTGGAAAGTTCAGTCGTGAACAACACAGGATTCGGCGATTTATTTCCGTCAATTTAGCTCGAGCAAGCATTGCTGCAGTGACGTCGCTTGGCCCACTCGAAGCAAGTTTCATGCATTATTTCTATAGGAGGATAATATGGTTTAGCCTTTTGATGCTGTTATTTTGGTTTTTAATGCAATAAATTTCGACAAATTTTATATTAAACTAATACAGCAACATTACCATATGAATTTCGGTCAATAAGCAATAGTCAATTGATCATCAAAATGTTTTAGAAATTTATATTTGGACATGAAAATAAATGATTAGGAAACAATTTAAGAATTATGTCAAGACAAAAATATATTATTATGAGTGCCTTCTTAATTTATAAAATTTTGTTATATTATGTTCTTTTATGACAGGATGCCCCAAATCGTTAAATAAAAATAAGCACTTTTTCGTAGTTTAGATATCTATCTATGATTATCCTGTGTAGTTTACGATTCTTGGGATCAGATAACGAGTCAAAAGATTCATCAGTATGGATTTGTTGTAAATACTGTGCTAAATATAGAAGCTGAGGAGCCAAAAGCTCCACGACGCGTCGTCCTAGACTAGTATTATATTATAAAGTGATATCAACTCTGTGATATTGGTTAATAAAGCAACATACAAAGAAACGGGCAGAATTTCATTTGTGGGACACCACAAATACTATTGGCAAAATAGCATTCGGCGCTCGGCATTTCGATTGAACTATGTAGAATTTATTTGGGTGATACTTATATTTTTACAAAATTCTTTGAATATCAGACTTTGATACACCCAGTTGCTTCTTCTATTTGTTGGCAAGAAGTTCATCTTAGCAACATATAATTTTGTTGACCGCCATTATTGTAAGAAAAGTAAACTAAATAAAGTAAATACTTAAATAAAAGCACCAAAACAACAAAAATATTTTATATGACTTTTTGATTTTTGTTCCAAACTAATTAGCCATAGCCTACTTACTAACTACTAATTGGATACAAAAGAAAATTTTAGAAAATCTAGAATTTTGAGCTTGTTTGTCAAAATAACTGCATACATGTATATATTTTTGGAAATCCCACATTATTTCTAATAAAAGACGGGATGTCCCATTTGAGAAAATAAAGTAGGGTCCGATAACTTTTTGATTTGACCCTGTATCCTTGTGCTGAAAGCGGCACTGAATTCTACGGAATATAAGGAACAGTTTTCTCCTTTTTGAGAAGTTATCAGATAGCTGGGATTCAAAAACTCCCCTGAATCTCAAAAACCAAAAAGGCTTTGAAAATTCCGCTGGCATGCATTACCATTGTGATTTTCCGTGTAGAACTTGAAAATATACAATTTGCGGAACACTATTTAGGGTAGGTATTTTATAGTGTTGGTACCATTTAATAAAGGACAATAAAACTGCTGTTTTTGTAAGAGTTTGGTCGATAGATAGGTTTTGAATATTTTATTTATATATTATATAAAATATAAGATTTAATTAATATAAATAACTCACCTGTCGGCGTTACTTATGATCCTTCATTATACAATATGCCGCCAATATTCAAGTCAACATAGAATTTTAAAAAAACAGTGTTTGTTGGTAATTGTCTGCACTCCACATAATAAACGAATAATTTAGTAATGTTCTGTTCACTTGCCATTGGCACTGCAACACCTTCACTACTGTCGTTCAGAAAAGAACAGTTTTGCTGACGTATATATTCTACAAGACAATTAATATAATCTTGTTCCAATAAGAGATCCGACTACATAAACACCTAAAAATAAAATAAAAAGTTCACCAATAAACCTCGAAATACCACAAAAAAGTGGAGCAGATGACCTCAACACTATAGTTTACCAAAACTGCACAAACCAGAGGCACCCATCAGACCTATCGTTAGTGCTGTTAATTCGCCGCTACAAAAACTAGAAAAATATCTTGCTGAAATTATGCAAGCAGTTGTCGAAAAAGCTGATTCATTTGTCAAAAACTCGTCATTTCGCTCGAATAGTACGAGATATCGTTCTTGAAAATGACCATATAGCAAACCTAGATGTCAAATCTATTATTTCCATCGACGAGGCACTAAACAGGATTGCTATTAACGAGGATTTCCAGGCACATATAATAGAACTCTCGGAGCATTGCCCTAAAAATACTTATTTTTTATTTAACAGGCAAATGTATAAACAAACAGATGATGCTCCAATGGGGTCCTCGCTATCACCAGTAGTGGCAAATTTATTTATGATATACCTCGAGTAAGAAGCTCTTAAGAAAGCAAGTTTGAAGCCCAAGTTATGGATTCGTTATATAGATGACATATTATATGGAGAACATGGTCATACAGAGCTCGAAAACTTTATGACTCACATTAATTCAATGCCTCCCAGAATACAATTTACTATAGTTAGAGGAAAACAAGAAATTTCCATTTTTAGACGTTCTGATCACGAAACTGCATAATGGACATTGCGAATATACTGTGTAACTGAAAACCAACACATATTGCCAGATATCTAAATGCAATATCACATCATCACCTAGTCCAAATTCAAGCTGTGGCCAATAATCTAATATCTTGATCCGTGCGATTAACTGAAACACAGACGAGAAAAAACGAACTTAATATAATATTGGGCTACAATGGCTACACAAATCGCACTAGAGAAAGCAATTAATGCACAGGGTTTCCGGACATCGAACACCAAAAATTATGAATCGGGAAGGCAATAGATAGTCTTACCATATGTAAAGGGAACAACAAACAGATTTGGAAGAATTCTTAGAAAACACAACATACAAAGATTACACAAGCCACAACCATGGGTAAACTGCTTGGAAACCTAAAAAACAAAATCAATCACGGAGTATACAGCTTTCCGTCCCAAACTTTGAAAAGCTGTATGTGGAGCAAACTAACAGGCGAATATCAGCAAGAGTAGAAGAGCATAAGCTCAGCATCAGAAACCAACAAACAACCTTGGCCCTATTCCTAGGTGATCAGCAAACCGGTCACAAAATAAATTTTCGATGGGTGTAGGGAGATTCCCAATATAGAGCATTATAAGACCAGAATAATCCGAGACCTAGAAATAGAAAAATTGAGACAATAATCGACAAATCTAAAACCACAAACACCAAACGGAATTAGCGCAACAACTGTCTGAGGAGTTCCGAAAGAACGAAATGCTATTGGCACCTTGTTTGTACTAAACCTTTGCCATCACATTGCACTATTGCTACCACTTTCACAACTGATGAGATTGATTGAGTAGATTTACCGTCGTGTGGGACGTACGAACTGTGGACTCTTCCTGTGCTGGTGATCTGTTACGCCACTAATTATGTCATAGAAAAGAATAAAACACATATTTTCATAAAACCATTACTTTATTGTCAAATTGAAAAGCATAAATTTTTAACAAAAACTAGCCAAAACCTAGTGTTTTCTAAAAACCTATGTTACTATGTGTATTACAGGGGACGCCTTAAAAATTCTATCGTGCAGCCTTTAACGTTGATAAGTTTAAGACATGCCTAACCTTTTATTTGTAGTGGTAATATTAAAATATATGGGAAAAATAAAAACATTTCAGTTTTAATAAGACTTTAAAAAAAAATTTAAAAAACATAAATTACCAACACTGTAAGCTTAAAGAAAATTAGACCGATCATTCCATAAAGTATTGGTCGTTACATAGTTTCTTCGCGGTTTGAATAAAATTAAAAATATTTAGTCAGACATGTGTAAAAAACCCTTATTGTTACATTTGGAAGTGTTTATCTGAATTTTATCCAAAAAATCTATGTTTTGATATTTTTTACATAGAAACACTTAGAACAGAGAACAATTTTTCTACCACTCTAGAACCATTAATGGATAAATAAGCGCAATAACATATGGTAACTGTTAAAACTTTTTTTCCGCCAAAAACAAATCAAAATATACAGTGACTACAGCAGCTAAAAGTATATTAATAGGAATATAAAAATTGAATATTAGTAACAAATTAATGCAAATATTATTATATTGCAACTTATTTAGAATTTGAGTAGTGTCAGTCAGCAAAATATGCGGGAGAATAAAAAATTTATTGATTTTGTTATTCTAAGTAAAGCAAATTGCCTTGAGATTAGTATCAATTTTATTTAAAATTATATTAATAGATTGCATATATAGGATCATAATTTCCAAAACATTAAGATTAATCACATTAAAACTGGTTCATTTTGAAACAATATATTCCACCCATATATTTTCTACTGATACTGTAAATAATTTTATTCAAATTAACCAAAAATTGGAATATCGATAGAAAAGAGATCTACACATATTTTTGTTTAAATATATACAGGTTTGAGGTAACACACTTATATGCTTATTGTGCTTAATATTTTGATATACGTCATTATTGGAAAAAAAGATCGGCAAATCGGAAAAAGGGACGAACAAAGTGGTGGCGCAGAAAACAAGTTCAGATCCTTCTCAACACACACAACCTATCTATATTTAGGCGTAGTTTGATTTCACGAATATTATGAAACATCGATTTTTAAATTCTAGACATCAAAATCTAAGTAATAAGTTTTGCAAACAGCTACGAACTACATTAACATTTATAAACGAGAAGGGGGTGTTTGAACTTGTGCGCCACGCTATTTTTTTGCTAAAAAATGTGTAGTCTTACATTGGCTAAAAATAGTAAAAACAAATGTTTGTGATATACTTCAAAGACCTTTAGCTCACATTGACTGAATTAACTAATCTATATATTTTTCCCGTGGGTTATGCGATTTGAAAAGTTTTGGAGAAAACCTGGCAAAAATATTAACTAGTCCAAACAGGATACCCCTGATAAAGACAAAGGGCATATATATATATATATATATATATATATATATATATATATATATATATATATATATAATTTGCATTGGAAATTAGCATTTTGTTAAAATTGGGGATATTTTATGTACAAATTTGGGCGACATTATCTAGTATGTCCTACATGAAAATTTATTTATTTTCAATAAAAGGCCGACTTGCAGTTTTTGTTACAACGGTTAAGGTAACGGCTGGCTTCTTACAACAGAGTTATTGAGAATCCCGCTTTTTAAAAGTAGCAAGTTTATCAAGTTATCGCTCAAGTTACATTTTAGGCATTTTAAATTAACAGAATGAATGTGTTGTAATAGCAGTTTGCTCTTCTCGGAAGAATATGACCTAAAAAAGTTTAATATGGTTTCAACAAAGTCAACACTATCAGGTTTCAACCTTCTATACCTCACATCACAGATTACCACAAGCAGCAATTGACGAAATATCTTTGCGCAAATCAAATTACTGTAATGAATGAAGACCCAACAAGTAACCAAGAAATGATTAGTAACCTACAGCTGGAACTAATAATAGAATAATCTGAGGTAATAGCATTTCAAGAAAATATTTTAGGAGTTTATATTAAATTAAAGAAAAGCAAATCGACATCAAACTAGCATTAATTGATCAAAAACTGTCAAAGCTGCCATACGATATACTGGATTTAATCCAGTACTAAGCAAGGAATATTTGTTTGGATAAATATGACGTAATTTTTTGTTGAAAGAAAAAGGATGCCATTTGATATGTTTTTAGCAAATAAAAGAAAAGTATTTGATAAATTCTACTTATTAGATAGAAAATACGATCGAATAATATTTAACTCAGATCCTAATACCTGGCCCGACATACCTATTTCAGCCGAGCGCGATGAGTTTCCAGTGGAATTATAAGAATATGAAGCGCATTCACCATAACGTCCAGAAATGTTAGTGAAGAAAAAATATATTAGTGTTATAGAAAAAAGTTCGCAATAAACAAATAGAGAAAATAGTATTGAAATGTCTCTGTAACCCGTTGATTATTTAGGGTTTTAAATATATAGATGTATATTTTCAAACATTTTACATACCATAAAAGCCGACAAGCGTTTTTTACTTATTCGATATTTAAAAAAAAAACTCATTATTTGTTGTGCTCGTTTTTATTTGAACCTATCTTACAAACATCTTCCAGAAAACTGGAACTCGTTTGTATTTGTATTTGTAAGGTATAATTTCAAAAATTGGTATAAATACCGGTTTTATTTAAGCTTTGCAATTGCTTTAAAGAAGACTTAAAACTATTTATTAGGTTTTAAGTTTTTTTGCTCGTAAGGATTTTCTATACCAGGATAAAACCGAAAATGTTACTTAAACGAGGTTATATATTGGTGTGCGATTTAACCATCTATTTGATGACGTCAAACTTCACTAGAGGAGTAATTATTTTATATGTGTATATTTGACAGCCGTTTTAGAAAGCATGTAAATCATAATAAAATAATGATTTAATTTTTTTTTCTCTAGGAACCAAAGGCCGATGTGAAGTTATCAAAAACTGTATGTGAAATAGATTATACTACATAAAAGCAAACGTTTATTGTTTATTGCAAAATTGATAATACTGTAACTAACGAAAACTGTACACAAAAACATATATAGGGAGTTAATATAACTGCTAAATCAACATACACGTTAACTATAAACTTAGCTTACTAGGGTACCAAAAATATATGACAAAAAGTTACATGTTCGAATTTAATGATTTTTTTTTCAAATGTACGGAAAGAAGGTTCAATTACAAAAGTTGGAATATAATTAAATCCAAAGGTTTACAGATAAAATTTCCCAATAAGGTAAGGTACAAAAATGTACACATAATTTTTTTCAATTCTATTTATAAAAAAAATGAAACTCAAATTAGATCACATCTGTTTGTTGCATACTGTCTACATAATCAGAATGTATATATACTAACATCACAAAACCTTTCTATTAACCATTTGTATAGTCATATACCTTTGAATACCCTTAATCAATAGGCCAGTCTTACTTGAAAGCAATAATAGTAATAACATGTTACGTATACATAAGCAAAAAAAAACTACCCAAAAATTGTTAGTATGTATGAATAGTTTTGTAATAATATATACCTTCTCTAAACTAGTTCGCTGTTACATTATAATATTTATTAGAAATATTAATATTTAATATAACCCTGTGCATTATAAATATTAATTTTAATGGAGAGCGATTAGATATCATCAATATTTATTTAATTTTAGAAACTAATAGTGCGACTCTCGTATATAGAACTTTAGTAATCATCACTACATATTTGTCTTAATTAAGGCTCTTTTTCTCTATAATCAGTTAAACAATTAATATGGTCGAGGTTAGAATTTGAAATATTTCAAGATGAGGCCAAAACAACTGCGCAACATATTTTTGCCATTGGCACAAAATACAAAACAAACAAATTGTCAAATTACAAATATTTTCCAGCAGGTACACATTAAAAGAGTCCATAAACCAAAGGAGTTACTGTTTGGACATGATAGAACCTTTTGCTTCCTATACTTTATTAAAAAGGGTACCAATTTTATTATGCACCTTTTAAAGCAAGACTTTCATTGTCCTGAGTCTTGCTATGTTCAGATAATTAAATTTAGAGGGTTTTCCTATTTATTATATGTGAAGCGTTGAATGCAATTTCCTAGTCAAGAAAGAAAAATTAAAAAAAGAAAAAACAAAGAAAAAGTCTTCATGAGTAAGGAAAAGTTATATTGTTTCATCAATTCACCTTGTAACATAAAATGATTTAATGAGGTTTTGAAAACTATGTAATGTAAAACATCAGAAGCACTATAGCAAATGACAAAAATAGACAGTGGTCCAAAACGGAAAATTCATTAGAATGTGTTTGAAAGGCAAGTGCCCAATCTCATTCTTAAGATCACTTGTTCAGTTGTTCTTGAGATCTCTACAATTTTTCGACAGAAAATGAAATTCGAAAACAAAATAAAAAATTGAAAATGTTCTGAGAAGTTTTGATTTTTTTTCTCCAGTATTAACTATGTTTAAGCATGATGGACCCCATCGGCATTGTCTAAAAATTTGGCCCGTAATGGACTATTTTTCTATTAAGCTTTGAACAGTCTGATAACTTCATAGACACCATCACTGATATTTTGAATTGCACCTATGTTGAATTTAAAAATAAATTTTTAATTGGCCTTAAAATATAAAATAAGGCTAATTCACTCTCCATAGCATTTATTTTTTATGCAATCCGTAGAAAAAAACAGCTAAAGCCTTCAAGTGTTTTTTTTTAAATATGGCCCCCTGTCACGACTAACCGCGAACATACGGATGTCCTGTATGAATCTGACAACATAAAAATTGGTGTTTTAAAACTATACAAAAAATATAATTTTTTCTTGTTAATAAAAGCTCTAGCTTAAAAAGAAAAAAACTTAAAAAGAAAAAAACTTTAGCATACAGAAGTTAGACAGAATCAAATAGACTTTATAAAATCAGTTTTGAAATCAAAGAGGGCATACATATTTTGTTGATTTAATTAATTCATTCAATTTAATACAAGTTAAAATGATAACTTCTCAGAATTTGCATTATGTGTTTAAAAAATAATAAAATATGTTTGGTTTATTGAATGCAATTACTTATAAGTTTTAAAATTATTTAAAAAAAATGTTAAACGCTTTCGTTCACCTTAAAATATTTCAAATAATTTTCAACCATCGAAAAAAGAAACTTGATAACATTATGTATGTACAAATTAACAAACAAAGGTTTGTTAAATCTCCATCACAGAAAAAATCTTAAAATCAACGCTTGATACAAAATATGTACATATCTGTTGATAAGATTTTTATTTGAAATAGTTGATAAAATATATTTGTACCGTGGGCCTTTTTTGCAATTTGGTTACCAAGAAATCCAAAGTGAAAATGTATTAAAATGTAATTGAACGAAATTTATAAACATTGTAAACATATAGGATCATTAAAAAATTAACTTCAGTGAATCTTTTCTCTAAAGAACTTCTATTTAATGATTTTTTTTTGAAAATTTTTGTGCTCGACACTAAATGATTCCATTTATTCGTTGAACTTCGATTCTATATCTCTGAATATTAATTTTACAATTGTAATTTTGATTGCCTACCGTAAAAACAAAGCGTCAGATTATATTTTCCTATAAGCCTGTAAACTGTAGATTTAAATCGATTTTCTGTATTAGTTAAATTTATGTGACCATGTCTTTTATAACAAATGTAAATAATAATAAATATATATGTATAAAACATGAATAATCGGGAGCATTTCGCCTTCCAAATAATAAGAAGTAAAATACTAATGAATTAGAAAATTTCATATAATGAATTATTACACGAACCATTTCGCTAATACTGTAGCTTCGTTTGGTGTATACTGAGTACCAATTTTAAAAAGAATTCTACATTTGGTATTTACGGTGACTGTCTAGCCTTACTAATCATAAGGTACAAAAACTATTTTTTATTTAACCACCATAAACTCTACAAGATTTGGAATTTCACCTATATACATTTGTATTTTTTAGGCGGTTTATTTTTAAACATTGCCATAAATTTAATGTAGGGCCTTTATTCTCTACATGAAGGATCTTAAAATCGTCGTTAATTACATGATGATATCTTGCCAGTCATATTTATTGTGTATTAAGTTCTACCCATCTGACCAATGTATGTTTTTGGGTATGAACCACATGTTAACTGATAGATCCCTGACTTTCCATTTCTATTACTTTTGGGTTTTGTGTTTTTCAGAAATTTTCCTAGCGAATTATTAGTTTTGAAAGCGATTTTTACATTCTTCCTGTTAAGACGTTTAATTTTTAATGAGACCTTTCTGTAGAATCTTAATATTTTCAAATATTTATTAACATACTGCGGAAAGCCATCTTTAAAAATTAAACGTTGTCTTAACAGGAAGAATGTAAAAATCGCTTTCAAAACTAATAATTTCCTAACAAATTTTCTGAAAAACACAAAACCCAAAAGTAATAGAAATGAAAAGTCAGAGGTCAGTTACCATGTAGTTTCATACCCAAAAACATACATTAGACAGAAGCGTAGAACTTTCAAAAAGCGGATAAACGAACATAAACGCAGTTTGATTTACAATAAACATGACTCAACATTAGCAAGCCATATTGTCAGGAAGGATCATGTGTTAACGACGATTTTAAGATCCTTCATGTAGAGAATAAAGATCCTGAATTGAATTTATTGGAAAGTTAGACAGGCCTGTCTTAAAGGGGGGGGGGTCATCTGTATTAAACGGGGGCTATGATGGCTCTAGTCCCAAGCCCCGTCGTAGGCAGGGACTCCAGCACAGAGCTGGCGCTTGGTTTTGCAGTGAAAAACAACCCGGAGGACCATTTTTTTTATTAGTCATCATAACTATTTAATCTGGGCCTGTCAGAGCATTACAAAACTTTAAAAATTTTCGTCAGTTATAAGAAAGTTCCATTCGATTATGTGAATATCCACACTCTGAATTTCTTTGGTAACTTAAGGCACTATGCCCGGTAATTGTGTGGAAACCGAATAAAGAACGCTATAAAAATCATCTAATGGACAACTTTTAATCTACACAGTGCAAATATTACAAACACTTATAAATATTTTGAAACACCACAGCGAAATTCTATGTTATATTTGAGAGAAGTCCTAAGAATTACTCACGATGTCGAAATTATTGCCTAGTTAAAAGTATTATTCAATTTGTTTGATTTGTTCTGATTACTGTACCAATGTATTGAGCAGAGCAGGCATTTTAATTTTTATTTTTATAGGAAATCGGTTTTTCAAATTATAGTCTGAGTTTTTTAATATAAATATAACCAAATTTAGTTATTAAATATAGATTTGAAGTTAAAATTAAATTAGTAAATTGCTAAGAATTTGAACCCCATATTTTTTTAAGCGAGCAATACGTTTCCTAGGCAATAATTTCGGATCGAACAATGCTAAGATTAAACTTTATAGCAGTGAAAAATCTGATAAATAGTTCGTATTAATATTCACTATATTAATAATTACATACCCCAAAAACCTAGTCTAGAAAATCCAAAAATATTTTAGTTATTTTACACATCTAGTATCTCTAACATCTATAATGTTGTAAAGGTACGAATATATACCAAGTAATGATTTTTACCTGGCCGAATTTTGAAGTACTTTCCGTACTACACATTTTCCTACCCTCACACTAACCATATTGAGTACGAACATGGACATATGGCGGACTTATATTTTTATGTACAGAAAACAATATTTTGCTTATGATGTTAGCAGAAATATTAAATAATTGGACGCTATTTTCGATCACATTTTTATTTAGCAGTTATTGTGTGTGTAAATCTGTATTTTCTCTTTGTGACATGTCTAATCAAATATACTTTTTTTACGTTTCTGGCCCTTGTAGAGCTTGAAAATTTTGTAAGTTTTTGACTTAATTCAAATTTAATAATTTTAACTATGAAAATTGCTTTGGTTTTTTGTAATTTTTGAATTGTAAGTAAAATTCCAAACATAGTATATGCATAATGTTCTATACTTAAAGTCAATAGTTTTCAAAATATTGACGTTATAAATTTGATTTTTTGTATACTTTAAGTAGCTGTAAAATCCAAACAGTTTGAATCAGAGCAAAACCATTTGCACTTTCCTATCTTAATTTTCTGGTTTAACCGGAAGTTCGACATTTTTAACTTCTTAACCGGGAATTAATTAAAAAAATAAGATAGGAAAGTGCAATCCGTTTTGCCCCGAATCAGACCGTTTAGATTTTACAGCTAAAGTGTTCCAAATATCAAATCTGAAAACAATTGCCTTTAGGTGTAGAATATTATACATAAACTATTTTTAGAATTTTACGTAGAATCCAAAATAAAATATTAAGTATACAGTGTGTCCCTTAAAAAAAACAAAGTTGACGTTAAATGGCCTTAAAATGAAGGTAAAGATCAAAAACAAGTACTGCCATTTTGTTTTCCCCTTGACACCAAACAACTTTTATTTAAAACATTATTTTCTAAAAGGCTTCGTTTTTAAGATAAATCACTGTCTCAGATCATCATCGGCATCAATTTTCATAGGAAAACCGTGGTAAACTAGCCGCAATTAAGCCATACTAGAAGTTACAAGAGGATATGTATAAATAACACTTTATGTCAGCGGGCACCCAGACAATATATACATAAACTTTTTTCCTTTTACTTTTCTTTAGAATGTAAATTTTAACTATACATTTGATGCTGTTACTTTTTCAATTTCAACCAATGTAATTTTCACTTATTTTTTTACGTACTCTTGTTATACACTTGCACTAGATTTTTTTAAGTTTATATATTGCGAACTAATTTTTTTTTCCTTTAGCTTTGTCAGTGAATACCTTTTCTAGGAAGCAAAGCATTTTAAGATTGAGAGTGTGAATTTAGTTTTTTTTTTTTTTTTTTTAAAGTGACAAGTACTTCTTCTGTTGCTAACCTGTCTACTGCTAAAACATTAAAGCTAAGCCACTAATACAGTTTTTGCT